>CM029627.1:48121003-48446696 GCA_017311315.1 Dendrocalamus latiflorus
TCTCTGACCGTGTACCGTATGGGCTTCTTTGAAGCCCATGTGCTGTATGTATTTGTATTAGGTAGGGTGTAACACTACCTCAGAAAAGTCATCACTTATGGTTTTAAACCCTCGTCACAGACGGTTGCTGAACCGTCCAATTTATTACGTCTATGATAGCAGACGATTATCACTGACGATTTTTGAATCGTCTGTGATAAGTCACAGCATATATAGACGGTTCATATAAAGAATCATCTATGAAGATCAACTAGCACATATGGTTTCGTGTACCATCTGTGACATGTTGTGCATCACAGACGGTTGTGTTTACCATCTGTGACTGCCTACATATCACAGAGGGTTGGTGCACATAACCATCTATGATAATAGGCGTTCACAGACAATTTATATCATAAAACAATATGTGATAGTTCGCTTTATATATAGAAATTTTTCTATTTTTTTGGTTAAACTCGGGAAATGCTAGCCGTATTCTCTGAAAATAATATGCAGATAACAAATACAAGCAAAATACAAATTCATAGATACATCACATATACACATATATCGATCACAGATACACATATATTTCGTAGATAAACAAATTTACATATTAATTATAGATAAATTGTCATAATATTTTTACATTATATTTATAGATATAGTAAGAAAATATCGTTTGTCACTAAAAATTTTATTCAGTCTCGGCCGAGTAAAACTCTCTTTTTGGGTTATTGAACTCCACCATTTAAGAAGGTGGTGAGCCATCCTTGAATTTTACAGAGTTCATTCATTTGAACTGTACTTAAACGGATGTTGATGACATGTCCTTAGGAAGAGTAAAGTCGTAAGCACTTATATATATATATTAATTGATAAGTAAGAAATAATTATTATGAGATTAATAAACCTATGTATCCTTAGTCTTACCACCCATGTTTTCTTGCGTATAGCGGCAAACATAGAATCTACATAAGTTACCCTATAGTTGCTGGTGGCACTACAAAAATAGAATTCACGCCTTGTGCCTCCCTCATCCTTCCCCAATCCCTAATTGGAGCCCCCCTTTGCCCCAAGTCACTACT
The DNA here is from genome assembly GCA_017311315.1 of Dendrocalamus latiflorus. NCBI lineage: Eukaryota > Viridiplantae > Streptophyta > Magnoliopsida > Poales > Poaceae > Dendrocalamus > Dendrocalamus latiflorus. The sequence continues at coordinate 48,122,071 of CM029627.1, forward strand.
ACCGCAAGCCTTGGCTCCTCCTCGCCCTCTTCGACCACTCCGATGAGTTTACCTTAGCTTCCTCATGCAAATGCTCCCCTCATTCTCAACCCCTGTTCACTCCAACCGTTGTCGCCCCTCTTCCTCCCTACGCTCAATCACCAAGCATCACCGCTGACTTGCCTTGGTGCTGCCCAAGCCCCGACACCACCTCCCTTGGCTCCTTTACTCCCCCTAGATTCCATTTTTGCTATCGTGGCCACCTCGTTGAGGTTGCCTCGCCATCGGTGAGCTTGCCCTTGCTCTACTTCTACCACCACCCTTGTTCTGCTTGACTTTCTCCTCTATTTCTCCCCTGTAGCCATACTACTCTGTCTCTCTATCTCTTGTATGACATGTGGACCCGAGTTAGAAAATAACTAAGAAAAATCAAAATCCAAATAAGATATAATGAAAATTAATTTAGTTATAAATAATAATAAGATTAAATAATAATAACAAGGATACAGTTAAATTATAAAATTTAATTATAAATAATAATAGTAAGATTAAATAAGGATAATAATAAGGATAAAGTTAAATTTATGTAAATTGAAAGTAATTAAATTAATGATGGTTAGATGTTGATTGAAATAATTAGAGTGCCATTAATATTTATTTCAAAATTAGAATACTAATTGAAGACATTATTAAAATATAAATTTGTATAAATGTCTAAATGTCACCAAAGGTCCATGTAGCTATGTATGCATGTATTCATGTAGCTTTCTATAATTAAAGACATTAGTAAAACCTATGTATCCATGTAGCTAGATCTATTTATGCTTCGGACAGATAAAAAAAATTCACCCGTACGACGTGCCGGCCTCGCCCATCAGGAAATTAAAATTTTGCGCAAAAGACAGAATACCACCTCTAATTTTCACCATCTGTACGCTGAATGGGATCCATTAACACAGACTTCGAGCAGGGCTTTCGAAACCGGTCCTGGGTCAAAAGTCAAAACCAAACAAGAGAAACCAGCTGATTTTTGGGAAAACCGACCAGTTTTGTTCGTGGGAATTCGAAATCGTGCTTTTCAAGATTTAAAGTTTGTAACACATCATAGTCCTTATAGAGTGTGAAACAAACCGAAATCTAAAAAAAAAATTAAATTGCATTTTGAATTTGATTTCCTTTTGCTTACCAGCCCTATCTCGCAAGAATCTCAACCTAATCCGGACCTAATCCCTGTCAGCATGCGCTTGAACGAAGGAAACCTGCGCAGCTACTGTTCACCGTCTGAAAACCCTCCGCCGGCCCCCTGTTTTGCTGCCACCGTCTCCCTCCTGCCTGTTCTCACGCCTTTGCGCGTTTTCTCACTGCTGCCATCCCTGCGCCACATGTCAGAGCCCGTACCACTCCCTGATACCCTCCCTGCAACTTGTCAGCCCCGCTGACCGCTTCACCGCCGGTTCTCGCCTTTTCTGCTCTCTCTTGCGAGTTCCCCCTCCCGGTCGACCTGAGCAACTCTGACAGCTTTTGACCGTTGTCCCTTGTCACCCAAGATACCTAGCACCTTTCCTCTGCCAGCTGCCTCGAGCTCTCCCGATCCCTCCAAAGCAACCGCCATCGCCCTAACCGAACTCCCAGCGCTGAACCGCCTACGGGCATCTATAAAAGCCACAGACCCCTCCAATCCCCTCCACACTTCCCCGTGAAGCCTCACTCACGCCCAATTAGCCCCTCGTCACTTCCGTCGCCGGTAATTGCCAACAAACCCGAAGGTGAGCCCTAAACCACCCTCTTCGATTTACCCAATAGCAATTCAATTTCTCGCTCCTGTGGTTTCCCCTAGCACCCAGAAATACCGCCAAACCATTGCCCGAGCTTCCGAAACCCCTGTCTTCCCCGGCGCCGAGAGCCGCCCAATAACCGAGCCACCTCGCCATCGCCAGCCTAGCCACGGCTTTCTCAACCCGAGCCAACTCCTCCACCACCTTGCCTGAGCCCCATAGATGCTCAAAAGCTAGCCCGATCGCCCAAAGAAGCTCCCATTCACCTGCCATGCTCAACCGCCCGCGAAAAAGAAGGCCTCGTCGCTGGCGATTGTCACCTCCGCCGGCCCTGCCGACTGCCGACCTTCAAAATGGAACCTCCAGAACCTGGGCAACCCAATTGTGGCCTCCGCGTGCATCGTAAATCACCGTAGCGCCTTTAGCCGTTGTCGCTCCCTCCTTTGTTTTCAAACGCGCGCGTGGACGGCAAAAGGAAGAAGAACAATAACCGCTGGTTACTGTTCATCCCAACCCAGTAACACCGAAACACAAACCCGCTAGGATTAAAGGCTGACCCGGTAAGCACAGTATCTGATCCGATAGCATTTGAATTCGGCCCACTGTGAACAGTATCCGCCCGGTACTGTAGCAACCCAAAACCGCAATGAAAAGTTCTAACCCGCAATGAATAGTAACCCAACCTGTTACTGTTCATAAAACCCAAAAATGCATACTTATACCCATTTTGACCGTTTTGAGCCCGCCGACCCATTTCACCTTTTGGCCCTTCTTGAAAGCCCAAACCCTATTTATTTGAATCTTTCGAATTTCCTTTCTTTGTTCCTAGCTCAATCCTTCGAGCGCGGAACTGAATTATTTTAATTTTGCGTTAGCTCTCGAGATCAAAAACCACCCGGAGTAGGAAGGAGAAGGTCAAGCTCAAGTTCAAGAAACCAAAGAATCCAAAGTTGCCAAAATCGTAAGCCCGCAAGGCAAGTCACACATATTTTGATCATGTTGAACCTACATTTTCACTATTAATCTATTTATCAGTATTTTCATTATGTTATTTGCGTACTGTTATTTTATGTACAATAAATGCTTAGAATGACATGATACTAGTTATATCCTACCACTCGAAAAAGCTCAGTCTAATTTGATGGCCATATTCACCTTAACAAGACATAGTAATATTAAATGTAACAATAATGTAATTATGGTAGTTTAGAGAATCAGCAAAATCCTCTGTTATTAAAAGGTTTGGTACAGATGGTTCAGAAACTATCTATGATGATGGTTTTAGACTGTCTGTAATAACATTTTTTATGGTAGTGTTAGTTCCAACACCACTCACCAAACGCGACGAGTTCGAGTTGTTCTCTACGGAGTTCCTCAATCGACGTGGTCTCCATCTCCTGAGCACCACCGTGTGCTGGCTCGTGCTCGACGTGACCAGAACTCACTGAACCTCTTCATGAAGGATATCTTCACCGACGTCGGGTGGTTCGGAGGCCATGACGGGAGCAAGATGAGCCCGCTGGTGCAAACTTTCATGGTTGCCAGCACGCAAGCGCTGATCGCCGTCGTCTTCACCCTGCCGGGATACTTCTTCATGCTCAAGATCCAGCTGCTGGGGTTCACCATGATGACCGTCTTCATGCTCGGCCTCGCCGTCCCCTACCATCACTGGGCTGATGCTAAGAACGGAAGAGCATTTGGAACCATGTATGCGTTCATTTTCTTCTTCGCCAACTTTGGCCCCAACTCAACTACCTTCATCATTCCGGCGGAGATCTTCCCGGCGCGGATGCGGTCTGTTAGAGCCGATCTAGGAACTCGGCTTGGATCACACGCAGTTAGCTCCAGAACGCAGCGAGCGAGATGGACTCAAACACACATGAGAGAATCAGTTTTGGTGCTACTGGAAAAACTCAGCTTTTCTGTTTTACGTTGATGCATTTGTAGGAAGACAAAACATGCGGTACATGGGCTCCAAGTGCCCGTTCTTTAGGCCACGACGCTCACAGTGAGCGACTCACCGTTCTTCTCGGCGTCGCCACCGACGTGCCTGCAAGCTCAGCCGCATCGCGAGCTACTCTCGCGCACGACGTGCGCATGCAGATACATATACATAAACAGTGCCAATACGTATACGTGAATAGTACCATGCAGACTTGAGCCATGCCGTGAACACGCACGCCTCTGGCCACACATGCACTCTACACATGCACTCTACTAATGCAAGGCTGCATGCATGCAATCATGCCTTCTGCCATCGCTGGCAAATGCAAAGCAGGAAATATGGATACTATATGCAAGCTAGTACATGCAATTATTGCATACAGTAGAAGTAATAATGAGATGCTGTCATTGCTGCATGCAGGTTACTCAGGAATGTATTGGCTTCATGCAGGCACTCGGGAAAGCTAGCAACGGGATTTATGCCTCAACATATCACCCCCTAATCCCGGTGCACATCAACAACTTTTAACTGCTGGCGCATCTCCACGAACTTGACTCTGCCAAGTGCCTTCGTCAGAATATCTGCCAGCCGCCCTTCAGTTTCGACGTGCTCAATGTCAAGTCTGCCTTCTTCATTGCACTCGCGAATGAAATGATACCGAGTGTCAATGTGTTTGCTACGATCATGATGAACTGGGTTCTTGCTAAGCTCAATCGCCGACTTGTTGTCCACCAGTAGCTTGAACTTCTGAACACTAGCACCGGTAAGCTCCCCGATCAGCCTGCTCAGCCATACTCCTTGACACGCGGCTGTAGCAGCTGCGGTATATTCCGCTTCACAAGATGAGAGAGCCACTACCTTCTGCTTCTGAGATGCCTAGGTGATGAGGTTCGGACCAAGGAAGAAAACCACGCCTGTTGTACTCTTGCGCTCATCAATGTCTCCGGCATGGTCACTGTCGCTGTAGCCCACCAAGTCTTGATGCAGACCTCGCCCCTTCGTGTACCGGCAGCCGTAGCCGATCGTACCGGCCAGGTAACAGAGAATGTGTTTCACCGCCACCCAATGCTGCTCCGACGGTGCTTCCATGAACCGACTCACCATCCCTACTGCGTGGGCAATGTCCGGTCTGGTGTTGACGAGGTAGCGGAGACTCCCGATGATGCTCCTGAACTTGGTTGCGTCTACAGCGGCGGCACCATCCCGCTTGCTGAGCCGTACTCGATTCTCCATGGGCGTGTCGCAGGTGTTGCATCCTGCTAGTCCCGCCTGCTCAAGGATCTTTGCCGTGCATGCACCTTGGCACAGCGTGATCTCCCCGATCTTTTGCTTCACCTCGATCCCCAAGTAATAACTCAAGAGACCAAGATCGCTCATCTTGAAACACTCCATCATCTGTTGCTTGAAGACAGCGATGTCGTCGTTGTTCGGCCCACGGATGATCAAGTCATCGACGTACACACCCACTAGAAGGAGAAAGGCACTGCCTCCCTTCTTGTATACGGCGTGCTTGAGCGTGCTCCACTTGAAGCCGAGATTGACCAGCTCCTGGTCCAGCCGCGCGTTCCAAGAACGCGGGGCCTGACGCAGTCCACAGAGTGCTTTCTTCAACTTCAACACCTTGCTGGCTTGTTTGTCATGGATGAAACCCGGCGGCTGATGGCGTAGACCTGTTTGGGGAGATCACCATTCAAGAAAGCGGTTTTAACATCCATATGGTGTACCTCCCAGCCACCGTGCGCGGCGAGCGCCAGCAGCAACCGCACAGTCTCCATTTGCGCCACCGGCGCGAACACCTCGTCGAAGTCCACCCCCTGGTGCTGAGCATACCCTTTAGCGACCAGTCGAGCTTTGTGCTTCACGATGTTGCTGGCAGGATCTCTTTTCACTTTGAGCACCCGTTTTATCCCAATGGCACGTTGACCACTCGGAAGCTCAGACGGTGTCCAATCTTGTTCTCGCGGATCGACTCCAGCTCAGCCTCCATTGCCTCCCGCTAGCACGGTTCTGCTAATGCCTGCTCGACGCTGTTTGGTTCATCCGCGGCCTGCAAACACAAGCCGTTGTACTCGAAATCGTGGATTCCGTCAGTGGTGTTGTAGATGTTCGATAGCGTGCAGTACCTGAGAACCGCGTTCTCCGAATCTTCTGCTCCATCTGTTGGTGGAGTTGCCCATTCAATGCCTGGTGGCGTCAGTGGCGATGTTGCCGTGGGGCCTGATGCAGGTGTAGCTGGTGATCCCAGGTCCAGCAACTCAGTTGAGTGCGGTGTGCCTGGGGTCTGAACTCCTCCTGCCTCCATCTCCTGAAGATCTTCGGTGTCGTCTATTGTCGGATCACCAACAATGGCCGGGATCTCGACATGGAACGTTTCCACCTCATCTTGCTCATCTCCGGTGCTGCTCCAATCCCATGATCGATCCTCCTCGAACATCACGTCACGGCTGACATGCAGTTTCTTCGCCACTGGATCAAAGACTCGGTATCCTTTTGTCCCCGGCTCTTAACTGAGAAAAACCATCTTCTTGGATCTGTCCGTCAGCTTGCTCACGCCCGGACCAGTGTTCTTCACATGAACTACACACCCAAAGGTGCGCAGGTGATGAACACAGGGCTTCTTGCTGAACCACGCTTCATATGGAGTGATGCCGTCGAGGCTCTTCGTTGGTGCGCGGTTCAGTATGTAGACGGCAGTCACCACCGCCTTGCCCTAGAAACGCGCTGGAACACCCTTGCTCTTGAGCATGCACCAAGCCATCTCCACCACCGTTTGATTTCGACGCTCCACCACACCATTTTGTTGCGGAGTATATGGTGTGGTAGTGTAGTGCTTGACGCCGAACTCGTCGCAGAACATGACAAAAGCATTGGAGTTGAACTCGCCTCCGCGATCCATCCTCAGTCCTTTCAGTCGTCTGCCACGTTCAATCTCTGCGCCAGCCTTGATCTTCTTGATGTAATGAAGTGCCTGATCTTTGGTACTCAGCAGCTCCACCCACATGAAACAACTGAAGTCGTCGACGACGAGCAGGAAGAAGAGCTTGCCACCAGGTGTTGGTGGTGTAATCTGGCCACAGAGGTCTGCGTGGAATAGCTCCAATCCCCGCTCCGCACGGTATGCCGTCGCCCGCGGGAACGGAGCGCGATGTTGCTTGCCGAGCAGCCGTCGCAGACTTTTTCAACCCGGTTTATCATCGGAATGCCATCCACCATGCTCTTTGTGCCGAGGTCGCGAAGAGCCCTGAAATTGAGATGCCCGTAGCGGGAGTGCCACAACCATGCCTCGTCATTGGCCTTTGCCAGCAGGCACACTGGTGTAGCCACCACCAACTTAACGGTGTATAGTCTGTTGCTCGTACGCGTAGCACTGACAAGCAAAGTGCACTCACGATCGAACACATAGAGCTTGCCGTTCTCCATCACAATCCTACACCCTGCCTCCTCGATCCAATTGCCCTAGGCTAACAATATTGCTTCTCAACTTAGGTATAAAGTACACCTCAGTCAATACCTTGTGGTCACTGCGACGCCCTTCAAGAATCATCGACCCAAGCCCGTAGATTTCCACGAGTGATCCATCACCAAAATGGACGGTGCCGCGCACAGTCTCGTCAAGATGTGCCAGCGCCGACCGCCTGCCCGTAATGTGGTTACTCCGAGTCCAGGTACCATGTGTTGTCGTCGCAGTTGATCGGGCTCACTTGCCGCTCGTTGAGATGGACAACTTGCGACGCAGCCCGAGCCGTGACACTCGCAGTCGCCATCAGTAGCGCCAGATGCTCGACGTCGGCTTTGGTCAAGTGCGCTTCCTCACGGCACTCCTTCTTGGGCCTCTTGCAGTCCTTGGCCCAGTGTCCGTAGATGCCACAGTTGCGGCATTTACCCTTCCGGCGAGGAGTGCCCTCCGAGGTCAGCTTGATGGTGGTGTCACGGCCCTCCTGCCGTGCTCCACCCTTGCTCCTCCAGTGAGATTTCACATTGCTTCCTTCCTTGCTTGACGAGGATTCCGGCATCAGCCTGTGCTTGTGTTTCGCCAACCAGTCCTCCTCGGCGAGCATGAGCCGCCTAGCTTTGTCCACGATCCGCTCGACGCCGGTCTCGAAATGGTCTTCCGCCGCGCGTAGCCTCCCAGCAAGTTCTTCGATTGAGAGTTTCTTGATGTCGCAGAACATCTCAATCGAGACCGCAACCTGGTTGTACTCCGAAGGGACCACGCGAAGAATTTTCTTGACAACACGTGTGTCGTCGATGGACTCACCGAGCGCTCGAAGATTGCTGGTGAGGCTGGAGATTCGCATTACGAAATCGTCAACAGCCTCACCTTCCTTGAACGCAATGTTCTCGAAGTCCTTGAGCAGCTTCTGTGCATTGACCTCCTTGACACGCTCGACTCCGAGACGCATCGTTTTCACCACCTCCCATGCCTCCTTGGCGCTCTTCTTGGTGCCCAGGATGGAGTACTTGTCGAGCGGTACGCCTCGGATCAGTGCGGCCAGCGCGAGACGATCCTCGCACCGCTCCACCTTGCCGGGCTCTATCGCTTCCCAAAGCCCCAATGCCTCCTTGTTGATTTGCATCAACAAGGCCCATTCGTTGTAGTTCGTCCGTGTCAACATCGGGTACACCACCGACGCGCTCGCCTCCTTCGCCATTTGCTGCAGCCCGACATCGCACGACCTTCTATCGCTGCTCCCGTCGGTTGGCTACTTGCTGGTGTCGAAGCGCGCCTTCTTTGGAAGACGAGATTGTGGCGGAACTGCTACCGCCGCTTATCCGAAGTTGGAGACCTCCTCAACCTAGACGCTCTGATACCACGTGTTAGAGCCAATCTAGGAACTCGGCTTGGATCACACGCAGTTAGCTCCAGAACGCAGCGAGCGAGATGGACTCAAACACACACGAGATAATCAGTTTTGGTGCTGCTGGAAAAACTCAGCTTTTCTGTTTTACGTTGATGCATTTGTAGGAAGACAAAACATGCAGTACATGGGCTCCAAGCGCCCGTTCTTTACACCACGACGCTCATAGCGAGTGACTCACCGTTCTTCTCGGCGCCGCCACCGACGTGCCCATAAGCTCAGGCGCATCGCGAGCTACTCTCGCGCACGACGTGTGCATGCAGATACGTATACGTGAATAGTGCCAATACATATACGTGAATAGTACCATGCAGACTTCAGCCACGCCGTGAACACGCACGTCTCTGGCCACACATGCACTCTACTAATGCAGGGCTGCATGCATGCAATCATGCCTTCTGCCATCACTAACAAATGCAAAGCGGGAAATATGGATACTATATGCAAGCTAGTACATGCAATTATTGCATACAGTAGAAGTAATAATGAGATGCTATCATTGCTGCATGCAGGTTAATCAGGAATGTATTGGCTTCACGCAGGCACTCGGGAAAGCTAGCAACGGGATTTATGCCTCAACACGGTCGACATGCCATGGTGTATCCGGTGCAGGTGGAAAGATCGGCGCCATCATCGGCGTGTTCATGTCATTGTACGTCGCTATTCAGACCTCTTCCGATACCGGAAGAAGGCGCATCGACTAAGGATTTCTAAAATGGGTATTCAGAGTTAATAAATAAAATATAAAAGTTTATAATAGAAAAAAGTACAAAATGTTTCATGCTTGATATAATACCTATAAATATTTTAGAAAAATTGCGAAATAATTTAAGATAAAACTATATTGATGCAGTCTGGTATGTATAGCCTGTGTGTACCAATGCACGACAACGTATAGTCGTTGTCTAGTGCCTACTGATTTGTCGACCTAGCCACCGCCGCCGCACACTCTCTCCTCGGCTCTCAGGTGATAGCTGTTGCCTTTTTGCTCCTTGCAGACGTATTGCCGCTTGTTGTGGCTATGCCCCTTGCTACCGAGGCCAAACCAGAGACCAGAGTTGCTTTCAGCCCCTCACCAAGTCGTTTGGTGGCCAATTACCTCTCGATCTCGTACGCTAGTGCCACCAGGTTTGGCAATTTTGGTCTAGATTAGTGGAGCCTGAGAGAGACACAAAGAGAGAGGGGGAGGGGATAGGTTAGGGTTTAAGGGGTCTACGGATAGACCAATGAGCCAGTCTGATGAGGTGACAGATGGGTTATTAGGCCGCGCTATTCTTGGTGAATTGGAGAGGGGAAGTGTGGGAGTAAGTTAAAATCAATTGGGGAAGGGGAGGTGTGGGAGCGGGTTGAAATCAATTGGAGGTACATATATGAAATATTTTGTCTAATTATCAGTATATATGTGTAATATACCTACTAAGTATTGGGTATTATACAAAAAAAATTCGGGTATTCAATTTGAATACCTTTGAATCAAGTTGGGTCCGCCATGTTGTACGTTCTCATTGGGTGCAATCTGGTCGGCCTTGTGTTCACGCTCCTGTTGCCGGAGTCGCAGGGAAAGTCTCTCTCGAGATCACCGGCGAGATTGAGGATGAGGAGCTGCCTGAGGATGCCGCCGTGGCCGCCGCCACAGCTGAGGAAGTACATACTGTACCTCTTTGACCGTGTACCGTATAGTATGAGCTTCTTTCAAGTACATGTGCTGTATGTATGAGTTTATATTAGGTAGGATGTAAATACAATATTGTTTCTTTCAAGCAAACTGGCCTGTTACCGAACAGATGATTATACTCGTACATGTATAACCATGCATGCTTGTGTGGTTACTAGTACAGAAAGGCTTGCAACCATTGTCTTCCGCATTGTAAATTGCCTTGTCTAACCTCCACCTGCACATTTCTGAAGAATCGGAATAAATCCCTCCTTTAACCTACAAACCACCGCCATAAGGAATCAGAATATGCTAGTTGGTCAAAATGTCCCCGGGGACTATAAAATAAGAGAATCCGTAGCAAAATATCTCATTTCTTTCTTCAGTGACTACAAGATTAATATCCCCGAGTATACAAGATTTGGCGTAGCTAGTGTTAGAAAGATTGGATACGTTGTCAAGTATATCCTCAAGATTGTTAGAGGTTTGAATTAGTCGTTTGGTTAGTACCTTGTATTTAGGCTTGATTGATGGAACAGAGATCCTAAAGATCCGATGATTTGATTGTAAGTTGACTATATATAACAAAGCCATCCCGAGAGGATGTGTTTGGTTAGTACCTTGTATTTAGACTTGATGCTTTCAGTTCCTCTAGCTCCCAACATTTTCAATTTCCATGCATCATGAAACAAAACTGAAATCTTGAAAAAGTTCAAATCTGAATTTTGAGTTTAATTCTCTTTTTTGCTTTGCTCCCTTAATTCCTCAACCTAATCCATACTCATTTCAACCCAAAAGCTGCCCAAATCCTTGCCATGGTAGCCAAATTGGAGAGGGAGCAAAAGCTAGCACAGTGCTTGTCTGAAAAAGCCACCGCCTCCCCAAATCCCGCTGCCGCTCACGCCATTGTCGTGACCTCCCCCGCCAGCGCCTCTCCCGCCACCTTTAACTGGTTGGATGGCCACCCCAGACCCTGTGGCACGCCAACCTGCCGCCGCAGCGGCCGTGCCCCAGCTTTTGCCGCCGCCGTGTTCCCCGCTTTGCCGCCGCCCAACTCCTCCGATCGCGCCACCACACTCCCGCGCCGCTTGATTCCGCCACCTCCACCGAGTGGACAAGCCTCCTTTACACCTCCCCTCTGCCGCCTTGGCACCCCAACCTAACCCCCAAGCCGTGGCATCGCCGCCGACTGCCACGCACCATCGCCGCTCGGGATAAGCACGGCACTGAACCACCTTCAAGTGGCTATATAAACGGTCAAGCAGCTCTAGCCGAGCATCACCACCCCCACCACTCGCCCGACGCCCCAAAGCGTCCCCATCCACCTCCATTGCCGGTAATTCCAAGAAATCCCCAAACTCGAGCCCTAGAGCAATGTCCCAACTCCGGCCATCTATTCTCCAATTCAACTCGTCTATAGCATCACCGATACCCTAAAAGCATGTCCCAACCACCGCCTTAGCCTCCCGAACTCCTCTCTTCTTCGGTGCCGAACGCTCCCCTCCACCGCTACCCATTCATCGTGGCCAGCCCGTTACAGGCATCCATAGCTCAAACCGACCCACCCACTAGCCTCCCCTACTCCCTCTAATGCCCAAACACTGGCCTAATTGCCCTAGGAAACCACTATGAGCCCGCAATCTCAAAAATAGCCGCAAAAGGGGGGACCTCGCCGCCGGCGATTGCCGCTTCCGCCGGCCCGGCCACCGCCCAAAATGGGATCCCCATAACCCCAGGAGTCCAACCCTAGTTCCCAATTTCGTCGCAAAATGCCCTAGCCCCGCCACCGATCGCCACCTTTCTCCCCTGTTCTTCTGTGCGTGTGTCGGCGGGAGGTTGAAGACGACCACGTCGCCCACACCCGACTGCGCCATCCGTTCGCACCGCACCGCGTCGCCCGTACCCGATGCGCCCGACCGCTCCCGCGCCCGAGTCCGACCGCGCCGCGCCGCATCCAACCGCGCCACCCCACGCCCGAGCCGCTTCCATTCGGCTGAGCTGGAACAGCTAGCCCGCAACCGTTCCAACCGACCCGAGCCAGGCTGATTCGGTTGAGCTGAGTCAGTTCGCCGAGTCCGACCCGAACCCGATGAACAGTACCTGAACCCGATGAACAGTAACCTGACCCAAAGCCCAAAATACATGTTTATACTCCCCGGATTCGTTTCGAGCCCGCCAACCCAAATCCAAGGCCCATTTATCCATTTGACCCTCCTATAAGCCCGAATCTCAATTTATTTGAATTTTATCGGATTTTATTTTTTTTATTCCTAGCTCATTTTTTCGGGCATGGAATTGATTTATTTTAATTGTTTTACGCTAGCTTCCGGAGTCGAGGATTCGCAGGACCAGGAGGGAGAAGCTCAAGCCCAGATCCAGCCCGCCGAGGAATTTGAACTCGTTGAAATCATAGACTCGCAAGGCAAGTCGCGCATACTTTGATCATGTTGAGCCTATTTTGTCGTTATTATTTATTTAGCAGTATTTTCATTATGATATGTTTAAATCATTATTTTATGTAAATACTGTTTAGAATGACATGAATGATTAGTTATGACCTACCACCTGAAAAGGCTCCGTTTAACTTGATGACCATGTTCATGTTGACAAACATAGTAGTATTAAATATACTAGTGATATAAATATGGTAGTTTAGGAATTCACTAAAATCTTTTCACTGTTAAGGCTTTTAGTATTTATTTAGAGTTTGAAAGGATGGATCTAGGGTAAGCGAGGATCGTGGATCCGAAGACCTTATCCTAGGGTGGAGGCTTGGGTGAGGAATGGTGGCAGTACAGGAAGGTACTGAATATGGGTTTGTGCATAGATGATGCCTCAGAGAAAAATATAAGGACTAGACCCTTATGCTGAGTAAAGAGCATAGTATCCGCCCAACCACAAGCGTTGATTTTGTCAAACCTGGTTTAATAACTGCTCAAGTTCAATTGAACCTCTGCAACTGGCGGGGGGAGTCCGAGGGTGAGTTCGTATGGGAGGTGGTTAACCATACAACAGTAGGATTGCTATGAGTCGGATGAGATCCGTGGGGTCATCCGAGCTTATGGGGAATTAGGACCTACTGGGTGGAGGCTATATAAAGAATTGAGCAGTGAACAACCTTGTTCTTTTAACTCTGTCGCGGGAGTTGAGAGATCTTGTGGGTAAAGCAGGGCAACTCTGTAGAATCATAAATAATTGTATTCGAATACGCCGTGCTTCCGGTAAATGAAGCTGTGTTTATTGGGTGATTCCAGCAGCAAGGCATAAGTAGGATTGAGAATGGTTTGGTAATGTTGGATATTAATCACGCTTGAAAACCCCTTTACTTAATGGAGTTGCTTTTCAAGTTTTTATTAAATAAAACTGCATCTACCCAATTAAAGAACCTGTTATCCCTTCATTTGATATTCCATGCATATAATTAATGATAAGCTCCGTGTGGCTTGCTGAGTACGGTAGTTGTACTCATACTTGCTTAAAAACATAAACAGAAACTGCTAACTTTGAGGAGCCAGGCGAAGACGAAGAAGTGGTGTTCTATGAAATGGAAGAAGCTTGGGATTAGGGTCGTTCTCCGCTCAAGCATGCCTGTGGTGTTTCTTTTTGTGTAATATATCTGAAGGCCGTCGGCCCTACTGTTAAACTTGGCTTTAAGCCCTTTTGTTGTAAGAAAGTCGACTTTTGTATTTGAGCTTGCGTTGGCAATGTTATTCACTCGAATGATGTAACTCGCAACTGAACAATCCTGGACGGTTGTGAGTGATTCATAACGCTCCCAAAAATGGGGGTGTACACATCATGACTTGATGCTTTAGTTTCATCGATGCATCTGGCTTCCGGCAAGTAAGTCAAAGTCTATGTTATAAATACACAAATAACAGGGACTGTCAATCTATTCGAAAGTATATTCCCATCGGTTATACGTGTTTTCCAGTTGACAATTCTTTTCACTCAAGTTCACGCATATATTTATATGATCAATATAAATAAACATAATTATTGTAATCAACCAATCAAAATGTCACCATCCTTGCACCACTAGTAGAGTGCCCGTGCTAACGCTACGGCGGTATTTGAGGGATGCACATGAAAACAACCAAATGACGATATTTTTTCTTTGCCCGTGCTAACGCTACGGTAAAATACAAAAGAAGATAACTTAGTCTCTTGGCCATCTATTTCTTTGAATGCTTTCTCTACCTCATCTATGTCCTTAAACAAAACACATGTAGAGTAAAAATCACCTCGAATCAATCTGTTGAAAAGGAAAAGAAATAATCATTAAAGGTGACTTGAATCAATCCGCCTCCAAGGTGACTTGAACAAACCCAAAAAGGAAGGCAAATGTGTCAGATGATCACACTGTGTTATCAAAGATAAACAAAAAATAACCACTTCAAGAAGAATCAAAGGCTAATGAACAGGAATTACCATGCAGCAACAAGAGAACGCAGAACTGAATTACTCATAGAAAGTACGGACCAGGTTTTATAAGACTTAAAGCTTTTCTGGAGCCTGCCAAATTTCCGGTAACTGGCTGGGAATTAGGCACTTCACAGATTTCTATTTGTAAACAGTCAGGTGTTCTTATAATTCCCGATATTTTTATTTGGCAGGTCCCAGGAAGAATTTAGAGTCTTGCCAGTTTTGTGAACCATTGCGCTTACTAACTGTATCTGAAACAATCATCCTTGAAATAAATCACAGATCCAAGGTGTGAAGGTAAATAATTAATAAAACTGTGTACACCATCTAAATCCCATCTACAGATAAACTTCAATTTATTCCAAAAATATGACAATAGCTACAGGTAGAAAAAAGACACAAGACACCTAGATATATCCAAATGGAACAAGACGATGTATTTTTACGAGGGAAAAGGAATTATTATAGCTTGGGGTGAATTATCATGGTTATGTACATATCCCCCTTACTATTTGTTTATTCACTCAGACAACACCTGTTCTCCAATATTTAATACTTGTTGTACTTGATTTCCCCCCTTAAAATACCCCTAGCTTTATGCTAGTCTTGTTTCTTTTTTCTGCTGCAACAGAGTCCATATAAAAAAGATGGTTTCACAATGTGAAACTTTTTATTTTACAAATGGCCAATTTGTACAGTTTCGAAAAGTTAAACATCTAATGAAGGCAGTCATAAGAATAGGAAAAGACACATCAAGTTAAATACAAAAAATACTTAGTTGAAACAGTTAAAGACCCAAAAAGTTGCATGGTATGAAAGACTCTTTAGGAACAGTGTCAACAAATAACCAAAACATGGGGGCGCAGGAATTAATAACTAATACATGGGAAGAGATTCTCTATTGCTTTAATCTGAATAGAAATTTAATTAAGCTGAAGTACAACATTCATTGTTTCAGCAGCAATATGGTGTTGAATCAAACAGATCAAGACAAACAGAAAAAGAAAACATGAATTATCAAGTTATTTGTTCCTTCAAAACTCAAAAGAAAGTTCCACAATACACAGTAACAAAAATCAAGTTGAGCCTACTTGTAATAAATCCTATATCACAAATGTATTCACTCAACAACAGAACTAAAAATGTATGCAGGAGACACAAACCAAACAGAATATAAGGAAAATTTGCATTACTGACTTTGCATCCAGGAACCAACCTTCCAGCTGTCGTGGTGTCACATCGAATTCATGGCCGCCTTCATTTTGTTAGCATTTTTTACAGGGCACATCAGCATCACAAATAATTAGACATCGACATTAGTAGAATGTGAACCTCAGCAGTCACCAAAGCCAGGACGAACATGGATCTCAAAAGACATGCATATACAACACAAAAGTGGACATACGCATATACAACAGTAATTAATTTAATCACAACCAGCCCGATAATGCATTCATTCACAGCAAAGCCCTTTGGATCTACATAACGTCTATAAGAAGTTATATTTTGTTTAAATGTAATTAACACACTCGTTATATGAATCTAATAGGGGTGCGATCATTACCATATAATAAAATTACTACTAAGTGGAAGACAAATCTTATTTTTCTTTGCAACAGCTAAATTAGAGAACGACAAACTCATAAAGGATATAAATCCTAGGATTTGAAATTGCTTGAAAATAGGAAAATAATCTAATAGATGTTGGGTGCTAATTGTCAAATATATAGCTAACAAACTTCCGCAGGCATTGATGCAGCTAAAAACAATTTAAAACACAAAGGCATAAAGTGGGAGAAAAACTGTGTTTCTGTAGCCATAAGCAGATAACATGAAAGCAGATCAAGCACCCAATGGGACTGGACTATGTTGCAAATTTAAACAGATACTATCTCACGAGAAAAAAAAATTATAACATCACTTTTGTAGAGGGAAAAAAGTTCACCAAATAGCAACCATGCAACAAAAGAATCATTCAGTTTGGTCCAATACCCTCTGCTTGATTCTCTGACCAGCAGCAGGATCCTTTTTATGCATAATCTCATAAGAAACCAGGACGAGATCCTTCAAAGGCCTAGGTGTTTCTTCAACTTTTCCAGCCAAGAACATGCAAACTGTGGCAATTGTCTGTATGGATGTTAGATTCAGAATTCATGTGCTATTTCTTAAAAAAGATAAGCATAGTTGCATAGGACAATACTTAACTTTAGAGTAAATTTAGACCTTGCTATCAGAAGTTTACATAATGCAAGAAGCATCTAATGTCTTGCATGAGTGCAAACAGGGAAAAATATAAGGGTAAAAATTGATTTTGTTGATCAAATGGTATAAAGCACTAAGATTATGTCAAGACATCTTAAAGCAAAATCGCATGTCAAGGGACCCAATCATAACATGAATTTGACAGAACCGTGGACTTAGCATTATATTCTGAACAATTCGGGTCATCTTGATCATTTTTACACAAATGGTGGCAATCCTGTAAACAGATTAGCATTGTCAAAAAAAAGAAAAGAAAACTATATTACAGGAACAGTTACGTAGTATTGTAGCAATACAAGCCTACTTTTTCCTATCAAAGCTTCATGATATCTTCTGTTCGACAATGCTACCACACTTCAAAGCATGCAGCATTACTGTAAACTCCAAGACAGAAAACCTGTCCTATTTTCTTAACTTCACATAATCTAAAGCTCATAACTGTACACTACTTCCCACAAATATCTGTTCACTTTGAAGGCGCCAATTCAGGCCAGTTCATTGATCCACTTGAAAATAGCTAACTTGGCAGAGATTGTAACAAACCGAAAAATAAATTCTTACGGTAAAGGCAAACCTAGCAGGTTTTAAGCAGGGAAACAGTATTTTATCAAGAACACTGTAAAAAACTAAATCTACCAATAAAAACTGAAAAGTTAGATGTGTGGCTGTTCCACCCAAAACAGATTCCTCTTTTCTGGAGGACCTTAATAAGCTCCCGGTGCTGTGCAGCAGAACATCTCACGACCTCTAATTGGATATTACAATTCTGACGTCAAGAAAGGCAACAACTCCTGCACAAATATATTCATGGGAATGAAATGATATTTGCATCTGTGAAGATAAAAGAGTCATCCAGTGCTTTATCAAATAGATAATTTTGTGTGTATTGATTAGCCCAATGAGACAGATGAGTAGAAAATTGAGTACCAAGATTAGCAATGAAGGAGGAGGCGAAGCTGGCGACGGCCATGGAGAAGGCGACGAGCTGGCCGAGGAGGAGCACGAGCAGCAGGCCCCATACGTCCTTCCTCTTGATCTCCATGAGCCTGAGCACGGTTCACGAGCACCGCCTGCCGCGGGTGGTTCCGCCACCCGCCTCGCTGGGGCCCGGGGGGGCAGGGAGGTGGAGGAGGGTGGAAGCCGACGACGGGGAGGGCGCCATCTGCCCCTCGTGGGGGGAATAGGGGAGGGAGAGGAGGCACGGGGGAGCGGCGGGAGCGGAGATCGGGGAGGATGGGGGGAGCGGAGGTGCGGGGAGCGGTCGCGGTTCCAGTCAGCGCCTCCGCCGTCGTCGCCGAGGTCGTCCTCGAGGTCGTCGTAGGGCTGCGGCTCGGGCGAGGGGTCGCGGGCATCGGCGCGGGGTGGGGAGGAGGAGGCGGCGGCGCGGGGTGGGGGGAGGAGGAGGCGACGGCGGAGCGGAGGGTTGGGGGGAGGAGGAGGCGCGGCGCGGGGTGGGGAGGAGGAGGAGGCGGCGGCGAAGCGGAGGGGTGGGGGGAGGAGGAGGCGGCGGCGGAGCGGAGGGGTGGGGGAGGAGGAGGAGGCGGCGACGGCGGAGGAGCGGGGGAAGAGGCAGCGGAGAAATCAGAGGGGAGGAGGCGCACGAGTTCGGTGGGGGAGGCCGGCGGCGGCGGAGGAGGAGGGAGGGGAGGAGGCGGAGGAGGGGTGGGGGAGGAGGAGGCGACGGGGGAGGGGGCGGCGGAGGAGGCGACGGGGGAGAAGGCGGAGGGGAGGAGGCAGCGAGTGGCGGCGCAGATTTGAGGGGAGAAGGGAGGAGCGGCGATGCGAATAGAGGGAAGGACGGACGGCGAGCGACAGCGAGGGGAGGAGGGAGGAGCGTCGGCGGCGGGTGGGATAGAGGCGCAGAGGGCGCATAGGCGGCTGTGGCGATAGGGGTAAGGGCGTGAGGGTGGGGAAGGGGGCAGGGGAACGGGAGCGGGAGGCGGCTGTGGTGATAGCAAGGGCGTGAGGCTGGGGGAGGGCACCGGGGAGCGTGAGGCAGCGGTGGATTTGGATCGTTGGATATGAGTGGGTAAGGAGAGAGAAAGGTGGGAATTGATCCTTGATCGTTGATTTCACTTGTTGGTTTTCTTAGGGATACGAATTGGTGTGGATGCAGGAAAACTCATGACTGTTGGGGGCACAATTTGGGGTGGGCGTAGGAAAGAACTGAACTGGTGTATTTTAGGGGTAGAGATAGAGAAGAAACGAGCATCAGACATCTTCTCTGGAAGACATCCTCTGGATTTTCTATGCTTCACTTGTTCCTACGTGGCCTTATATATGTTACGCACCATGTATCCATGTAGCTAGATCTATTTATGCTTCGGACAGATAAAAAATTCACCCGTCCGACGTGCCGGCCTCGCCCAGCAGGAAATTAAAATTTTGCGCAAAAGACGGAATACCACCTCTTATTTTCACCATCTGTACGCTGAATGGGATCCATTGACATTCACGCCTTTCGGTGGAAAAATAAGCGACAAGCGTATTTTTCTATTTGGCCACGTATATAAGGCAGAACCATTTATTTTTGTAGAACCGAGGATCCACAAATGCGTGCTGCCCCGTACATTGCAGTCGCAGTCATTACAGCTAACGCGAAACTTCGAATGATGACATTTGGAAAATACTAGTATTATTGGAATTCTCAGTAAAAAAGAGAGAAAGTATATTATTGGAGAAAGTACATTTGGAAAGCCGAAATGACGACATTTGGAAAAGAATGGGAACCTCGCCCTCAGCTCCAACGAAAGATATATACCGTGTTCAGACTTCTATTTATCCCGATTGAATCCAGTGAATACTCCGTCAATTATGTTATAAGCGAAATGTAAAGGGTGCCCAATGTATAGATGCTTATTCATACAGAGATGCCTTTACAGCAAAAGACATCTATTCTTGCCACCCCTCTTCATCTATAAATATGTATCATGTACAGACTCAGAGATTAAGGAAAAGCATTAGTTCATTACAATCACTTGTCTCAATCTTTCACAACACGTTATCAGCCACGTTTCTCTCCAAATAGAGCAACACGAAAAATCACAAAAACAGAAGGTATGGCATTCGTCCCACGCGAACTGCGACTTCTCTCCCTTCCTGGGCAAACGCTCGAACACCTTGCCAGCGTAAGGCGCGGCCGGCGCGCGAGGCCCCGCGTACGGCGAGAATGCCGGCGTACGACGCACGGCGGCGCGGTGGTGCGGCCAGACCCGGCCAGAGCCGGGCGGCGCGGCGCCCGAGCCCGAAGCGGCCAGCATGCGGCGCGATCGGCGCACGGCCCGGCTGGCATGGCTGGCGCGCGGCCCAAGCCCGAGGCACCGGCGCACGGCCAGCGATGCCTGGCACGGCCGGCACGGCAACACCCGGCGCGGCGACGCCCGAGCCCATGGCCGGCGACACGGCACGAAGCCGGCACGGCGCGCGGCTTGGCGAGGCACGGTCGGCGAGGCCGGCGAGCCCGGCCCTTGGCCGGCGCAGCACCCATGGCGGAAGCGGCCCAAAGCCCGGCGACGGCGCGGCAACGCCCGAGCCAACCCAAGGCAGCCGGGGGCGGCGGCGGCGTGTCCCGGCGCCGGCGAGGCACGGCCCGCACGGCGCGTCGGTGGCGCCCGAAGCATGGCCGGCGTTCGGCGCCAAGGGCCAGGCGGCGCGGCCGGCGCGGCGCACGGCTGGCGCAGCCGCAGCACCCGCCCTTGGCCAGCGACGCGGCGCAGACCGGCGCAAGGCACGGCCCGCGCGGCATGTTGCTCCCGGCCGGCGGCGCCCAAGCCCACGGCGGCTGGCGGCATTGCCCAGGGCCGGCAGCGGCGCCGGCGGCGACTCCACGACGCGGCAGCGGCGACGCCTAGGGCCGGCGCAAGGAGCGGCGGCGGCGCCCAGCCCAGCCGTCGGTGTTAGCGAAGGTGTCTCCGGTGGCGGCGCCCGGTCGGTGGAGGTGGCCGGTGGCGGCTCCCCACGAGGCGGCACAGCCCGCGCGGCGCGGCGGCGTGGCCACCGACAGTGGCGCGCGGCGCCCGAGGCGGCTCATGGCCGGCGACGCCCAAGACGTGGCGGCGCCCGGGTGGTGGAGATGACCGGCGGGGGCGCCCGCAACCCTGGTGGCCGGCGGCGCCCGTGGCGGCGCGGCAACGCCCGCGCGGGACGACGGCGGCCGCGGCGGCACCAAGGGCCGGCGGTGCCCAGGGCCGGCAACCGGCGGCAGCGGCGGCCGGCGGCGCCGGCGGCGGTGGGGCCTAGGGCAGGGGCGGCGGCTCCCCATGGAGGAGCCCCTTGCGGCGGCTTGGCAGTTAGGGTTTGGGGGGAACCCTAAATCCCCCCATTCCTCATATATACATGCTGCCCAAAAAAAATGGGCTTTTTGGCCCAAAATTTCCCACCTCCCACATGGGTCAAAAGGCCGAACGGGCTTTAGCCGAGGTTTTCGGGATTTTGCATTTTCCCCCTTGTATTTCATAGAAAATGCAGCATTTTCCTTTTAAATCAATTAATATTGTAATTTTTGCAGTATAGTCCTTGTGCTTCTTTATAATTGTACCTGTCTGTTTATACATTTATACATTAGCATTTCAGTCCCTACAGGATCTGAAAATTTTGCAAATGCTTTAGGTTGATTTTCTCTCATTTTGGAATAACACAAAGTTTCTTAAATTTTATATTGGCCATACACAAGGTAGTACCATAGTACTACTGCGGGATTTATTCCTCAATGTGCGTACCCAATATCAAGTTTTGAAACAATTTGGTCTACACTTTTGGGTGACTACCTTTATTTATTTTCCAATTGGCCATACACAAGGTAGTACCATGGTACTACTGTGGGATTTCATCCTCAACGTGCGTACCCAATTTGATTATAAATTATACAAGGTCTACACCTCAGTGATTACCATGGTTCTTTTTCACATTGGCCATACACAAGGTAGTATCAGAGTACTACTGTGGGATTATCATCCTCAAAGTGCGCACTCAATGTTGAAAAATGAATTAAATAATGTTAATACCATTGGTGATTAACTATGTTATTCCACAATAGGAGAATGTCCCTTTATGTATTTCAAGTTTACCTTGATTACTTGCATTTCGCATTGCTTATTTATCATTGCCAACGATTTTAACAAATATGTGGCCCTACATATGTAGGCAAAATGGCTACTAAAGAGTTTGAGGCCCTCGCTCTTGCAGCCACAACTTCCCCACATGGGCGATGGATCTCAAAATGAGTCTATCGTTGCGCAGAATGTACCAGGCAATTGCAGCTCCCCAAGAGGGTGTAGCTCCTTTGGCTGAGACTCTCAAGTACAATACCTTATTTATTATACGGAACCACATCCATCCTGATCTCAAGGCTGAGTATCTGATGGAAGAAGACCCACGCGCTCTGTGGCTTGCTCTTCAAACACGGTATGAACAGCAGAAAACAGTCATCCTACCGGAGGCTGTCAATGAGTGGAACCACCTCCGCAAAATTTATGAATGCATACCTATAATAAATACCATAAAATCCCAATTTATGTGCGCTATGCCATACAATAAATTGGTGTTCACCGCCAATATTGTGATTAAACGGTATTATAAATATAACCTCATGTTATATTTAATTTTAGGTATATATTCATTTGGATTACAATACTCATATTGTTTTCCACATATTTTGCATTTTCTTACAACATTACCATACACATTAATTTACCTCATGTAAATTAATCATATATGGTGTACTTTTCATGTAGGTTTTAAATGGCTACCAAAGATTTTGAGCCCCTCGCTCTCGATGGTTCCAATTACCCTACATGGGCTATGGACTTAAAAATCAACCTCACCACACGTGGGTTGCAAAGGGTGATATTTGATCCTCCAAATGATCAAATTTCGCCTGAGATTGTAACATATTCCGTTTTAAGCATAATACGGAATCACATATATCCAGATTTAAAGTCGGAATATCTGTATGAGGAAAATCCACTTACACTATGGTTAGCCCTCAAAAATAGATATACATACATCAAATCCGTTCAACATATTGCGTACAAAGTAATTTTCCAAAACATTAACACATTCCAAACATGGCATGATCGCCTTGGCCACCCAGGCATTGGAATGATGAGGAAAATTATTAGCAATTCAATTGGTCATAAATATCTCAAGACAAAATTTCCGGAATCCTCAGATTTTGTGTGCACTTCCTGTGCCACTGGAAAATTGATTTTAAGACCCTCTTATCTTAAAATCAGAGCTGCACCACTTCAATTCCTCGAACGCATTCAAGGAGATATATGTGGTCCTATACAACCATTGTGTGGACCGTTCAGGTACTTCATGGTTCTAATTGACGCATCTACTAGATGGTCACACGTGTGTCTTTTATCCACACGAAACCATGCATTTGCTAAGTTAATTGGTCAAATTATCCAATTACGAGCACATTACCCTGAATATCGAATTCAATCAAATTGAATGGATATTGCTGCTGAATTTTCATACCATGCCTTCAATGACGATTGTATGGCTCTTGGGATACAAGTTCAACACTCTGTTCCATATGTCCATACACACAATGGTTTAGCAGAATCTCTTATCAGGAGAATCAAGCTCATTGCAAGATCATTACTCTAGAATTGCAACTTACCAACATCATGTTGGGGTCATGCAGTTTTACACGCTGCTGACTTAATCCAATTGCGTCCAACTGCTTATCATAGCATTTCCCCGCTACAATTACTACGTGGAAATCCATCAGATATTTCCCATCTGCGAAAGTTCGGTTGCGCTACATACGTACCGATCTCACCACCGCAGCGTACCTCAATGAGACCTCACAGGAAACTTGGGATCTATGTTGGGTATAAATCTCCGTCAATCATAAAATACCTCGAGCCCCTAACAGGGGACCTGTTTACGGCCCGGTACGCTGATTGCATATTCAATGAGGAACATTTCCCGGCATTAGGGGGAGACAACAAGTACCAAACTGAATACCAGGAAATTAATTGGAATGTACAAGGCATTCCTGCCTCAGACACACGTACCAGAGAGACTGAACTTCAAGTTCAGAAACTCATTCATTTGCAAAACATTGCAAATAACCTGCCAAATGCATTTACTGATTATAAGGGTGTCACAAAATCCTATAATCCTGCCAGAAATGTACCAGAAAGAGTGGAGGTACCGCAAAATACCACTCAACTCCCAGTTCAAAATAAGAGGGGGAGAAGTACAGTACAAACGGCGGATACAACTTCTAACAAGCGACAAAGGAAACAAAAGAATGTAAATGCAGATCAACCTCAAGTTGATAGACACCAAAGGATCCTTGTATCCAGATCAACAGTGACTCAATATCTGATCCTGGGACATCGGAATACCCCGACTCAAATGTTTTGGGAAATAAACATTAAGTCATCAGGGGTCCAAGAAATTTCCACAAACTATACTGATTCTGGAGAATCATATATACGATCGTAAGACTACAATTGTCGACATTTATTTCTCCACAACAATTGCAAACAACCTTCAAAATGATCCAGATCCCAAGACCATGGCAGAGTGCAAACAGCGCTCGGACTGGATTCAATGAAAGGATGCAATTCAAGAGGAGTTAGCCTTGCTCAAGAAAAGAAATGTATTCACCAATGTGATACATACACCTCCCAAAGTATTCCCTGTCGGTTTCAAATGGGTTTTCGTCCGCAAACGGAATGAAAACAATGAGGTGGTGAGATACAAAGCAAGGCTTGTAGCACAAGGGTTCACGCAGAGACCCGGCATTGATTTCAATGAAACTTATTCTCCAGTAATGAGTGGAATAACATTCCGATACTTAATCTCATTGGCAGTACAAAATCATCTATCTTTTCAGTTGATGGATGTAGTGACCGCATATCTTTATGGGTCACTTGATTCGGACATATACATGAAAGTTCCCGATGGAATTTCAATTCCGAATCCAAACGCAAATCGCAATATGTATTGTGTAAAATTAAACAAGTCTTTATACGGCTTGAAACAGTCGGGAAGAATTTAGTACAACCGACTAAGTGAGTTCCTAACCAAAAAGGGATACTCCAACAAAGATGATTGTCCATGCGTGTTCGTTAAAAGATCCTCAACAGGATTTTGCATTATATTTGTGTATGTTGATGATCTTAATATCATTGGTAACACACAAGATATAGATGAAGCACGTAATCATCTTATGACGGAATTTGAAATGAAGGATTTGGGTAAAACCAAATTTAGCTTAGGTATACAACTTGAGCACCTTCATACATGCATCATAGTGCATCAATTAGCCTATGTCCAAAAATATTGGAGAAATTCAATATGGACAAAGCATATCCATCGAAAACCCCCATGGTTGTTCGATCTCTCGACAGGGACAAAGATCCATTTAGACCCCGAGATGACAATGAAGAGGTATTGGGACCCGAGGTTCCATATCTCAGTGCCATCGGAGCGCTTATGTACCTTGCAAACTGCACCCGGCCGGATATTGCATTTGCGGTAAATCTACTTGCTAGACATAGCGCCGCTCCAACCAAAAGACATTGGGTAGGAGTGAAGCATATCCTTAGATATCTTCATGGCACTAAAGATCTCGGTCTATTCTTCCAGAAGAATAATAATATGGATTTAATAGGATATACTGATACTGGCTATTTATCAGATCCCTATAATGCCAGATCTCAAACAGGCTTTGTATTTTTACATGGTGGAACAACCATCTCTTGGAAGTCTTCGAAACAGACTCTAGTGGCTACATCCACTAATTATTCTGAAATAATTGCATTATATGAAGTATCACGTGAATGTGTATGGCTTCGCAGAATGATTAACCACATACATGTGGTATAGGTGCTATCGCATCACCTACCATTATCTACGAAGATAATGCTGCTTGCGTTGTCCAAATGCAAACGGGTTACATAAAGAGCAATATCACAAAATATATTGCACCTAAATTATTTTACCCACATGAATTGCAAGAGAGTGGGGGAAATAAATATTCTGCAAACTAAGTCTTGTGATAATCTCACAGACTTATTCACCAAGTCATTACCAACTTCCACATTCCAGAAATGTGTTTATGGAATTGGTATGCGAAGACTACGTGATTTGCAGATATCAGGGGGAGAAATCTCCTAAGATTTAACCCGTTCAATATAAATATTGTACTCTTTTCCCTTTATGAGTTTTTCTCTAAGGTTTCTCATTAAGGTTTTTAATGAGGCAATATGACAACGTAATCATAAATATATTATATCTCTATTTTCCCCACAGGGGTTTTTAAGGAGATATAATCATATAGATGCCATATCAAATTTTCTCCTTAAATTTTCCCATTGGGTTTTAAAGGAGTTTTTCATGGCATATCTACTCTACAGGTTCTCCTCATATTTTTCCCTATAGGGTTTTGGAGGAGTTTTTCCAAGATGATGAATCAAGATGATCATATGAAGATACATTGGTCAAGGGGGAGTGTTATAAGCGAAAAGTAAAGGGTGCCCAATGTATAGATGCTTGTTCATACAGAGATGCCTTTACAGCAAAAGACATCTATTCTTGCCACCCCTCTTCATCTATAAATATGTATCATGTACAGACTCAGAGATTAAGGAAAAGCATTAGTTCATTACAATCACTTGTCTCAATCTTTCACAACAAATTACACCAGGGGGAATGCGCGCGCGGAGGGAGCGGCCACGTCGGCGTTTTTTCCCGCGCAAGCGCTCCGTCGGCCGCGTGGCCCAGGGAATTTCGGTACGGCCGGAGAGGCACTTTCCCTGTGCTTTCCGGAAATTACGTAGAGGTTCTTTTTCTCGCAAAAAAGTCCTTTTTCCTCGCGAAAAGGTCCCTGGCGGTTTTTTGCAGCGCTTTTTCCTGAAAACACCCCTCCAATTTGCAGGATAGCGCCCCGCGGTTTTCTAAATTGCGTACGGGTCCTCGTTTCGTTACATACGGGTCCTCGATTTTTTACGAAAACACCTTTTAGCTTTTTCGAAAATGCGCATGTGCCCTCGGTTTTTTTAAAAAAACTCCTCGCAGATCATCGCCTCTTTTACTTCGGTACACACGGTGACTGGCGCGGCGTTGCGCCGCGCCTATGAGGCTAGTTGAAAGTATGGCAGAGCGAGAGGAGACTTCTCGACGATGCCTCGACGCAGAGTTTACATCAGATATTTCTCTTATTTTACTTTTACTTTGTATCAGTTTTAAGTAATACTTTTACTTTACATCACCTTAGACTAACTAATATTCTACTTTGCACCACCCTAGAATAACCAATGCTGCCATTTGCACCACGTTTAAGATAGTAGATGATCATCTTGAGCTCGTCGAGCGCTCGCATGAGTGTTGATACGAGGAATGACTAACCAATGTTGATACATGGAATGACTAATGTTCTAGAAGGAAAGTGAACACCATACATGGGAATCGTAAGTTGCCATGCATGAGTGCCTTCCATCCTCACCAAGTATAGCACGTGAGGGAGTATACTAACATCCGGCAAGAACCCGCAGCTTCTCACTGCCTAAATGGCAAAGAAGCTGGACTGTAGAATACAGGCCAGTGATCTGCAGCTAACAGGAGAACAATTGAGAGAGAATTCAATTGGGAAAATGCGAAGCAATCAATCGGGATTGGCTAATGTAACACCCCATTTTCAAAATCTAGCTTATTGTAAAATTCAATGTATGTTAATGAAAATTAAAAGCTTTTATTCTCAGTTGGCTATTCTTTTGCTTCCAAATACATATATATGTATATATGTATATATGTATATATATGCATATATGTGTATATTCTAGAAAATGCAAAAAGTACTTTAAAATGAAAACCTTGCTCCATCTCCAAGGAAGAAAATCAAGTTAATATTATAAAATCTAAAATATGAAATGTATTTCAAAAATTAAGAGTGGTATTTAATATTGTAAAAGGAGAAAGAATATATGCATATATATGCAAAACCCCTCTCGATCTTGGCCATCCCTTCTTTCTTCCCTTCCCATCACAGCCACTCATTTCTTCATCTTCCTGGCAGCAGCACCCTTCCATCCTTCCTCTGTTCACATCGCGGGCACCTCCCTCTTCCTCTGATTTTGTCGCCATTCAACACCTACTTCGCGGGCGATTGAATGCGCTGTCAGCCCTCGTCTTCAGCACCGCTCCTCGCCATCAGCGCCTGGCAGCGGCAGCGCCTCCCGTCACCTCTCTCGCGTCCCCGGCCGTGCGCCATCTCCCTACGCCAATGGCTGCCATGGTACTCTCTGCCAGCGGTCACCTTCGCGTGCAGCAGGCTTGCACGACTCCCTGCCGCCTTGTCTCCCCGACGAGCCCGTCCCCGGCCTCCTTAAAGCGCACCGAAGCATGCTGCATACACCTGCCGTCGCCTCCTCTGTCTTGCGTGCGCCTCCGGCAAACCTCGTCGCCAAGCAGCTCCGGTCGCCGACAGGGCCCTGGGCCTCTTTCCCCGCGCTCCCCACTATCCCCTCTTCCTCCTCCCCGGCCTAATCTTCCTCTCCTCCTCTGCAGGCCGCCGCCGACCTCGTCTTGCCCGAGCACGGCGTCGGGACCCCGCCGGTGAAGCCCTGCGTCTCCGGCCAATTCCCCGCGCGTGGAGCACCGCCGGGACCCCGTGAGCACCTTCCTCACGTCGCTGGACCCCGCCGCCTTCTCCAGCGAGCCGCCGCCGTCTTCATCCTCGCCGCCGAGCACGTCTCCGCCGCCAGCCCGCCCTGCTCCATCTCGGCCCTAGCCAACACCTCAGGTGAGCTCCGTGACGCCTGGGCATGTTCCCATGCTGAGGGATCGAGCTCCCGTGGCCCGAGCCGCCGGCGCCTTGCTCCCCCGCTCCGGCCGCCGCTTAGCTGCCGCCGGCCGCCGCCCGGCCGTCTCCGGCCGATTGGCCCCTCCCCGAGGTGCGCGCCTGGGTGTGCAACCCATTTCGGCCGGCGCCGCCGCGCCCCGTGCCCCTCCGCCGCCGGCCGGCTCCGCCTCCCACGCGGTCGGGACGAGCTAGAGCATAGCAGCGAGCTAAGCACACGCTAGTGCATTAAGTGCTGCCCTAACCGGTCGTTTATGGTGTCCTAAGCCGGTGGTTAATGAGGACATTAAAACCCAGCTATTTAAGGCCACTGTCCGCAATGCATTTCTTTATTATTTTTCGGATTTTCCAGCATTTAAAACTTCAAAGCACTATAACTTTTTAACCCTAACTCCGAACTTAACGAAACCAACATCTAAAATTTTCTAAAATCAAGACCTGTCTAATGGTTCTGGTTTGGTTCAATTTCGAGTTCATTTGAGTTGTTTTATTTTATTTGGTTCTTATTCGGCTCTCGTTTTCTCGTGTTGCCTTTTCCGGTTTCTCCCATCCGAGTAGAGTTCGACGACGCGAACGAGACCCCGCTTGAAGCAGCACAAGACCCCGAAGCTTTCAATCCAGGCGAGTCAATACTTTGATCATTCTGCGCCTACATTTTATGTGAAACTATGTTCGTTTAAACTATAAAAATTGCATGCGTTATTTTATGTGCTAAAAGTATGTAAGTCTTAAGGTAGATAACAACCTTATGTCCACCTAATATTATAAAACACCACAAGTACATTTGAACTCCCATGATCATTTGTCGCCCTAGACATAAACACGAGTATGGTAGTTATATGATTTATTATTGCCAAGCTAAATTCGTCAAGTCCAGGGTTCTAGTAACCCTGACAATCACTCTTTAATCATGAACACTAGATTTGGGATAGTCATGGGATGTACATGGCTGAACAATTATGTTGATTTATGTTATGCTTCTCAAAACCCTAAAAATCTGCTGAACCTGTCTGGGCGGATGGAAAGAACGGTGGGTGTGGATGTAACACAGGGGATTGTGGAATGAACCGCCCGGACAAATTAAGGACTTAATCCTGTGTGGACCCCCCGTGTATAACAGTACAACCACAAGCTGGCATATTGTAGGCTTGGCTGAATAATTTACTGAACTCTCTATTCATTTCACGGAGAACGTGTGTAGGTGGGTAATGAAAGCCCCACTTGGAATGGGACACCGGATGTAGGTGACGTCGCCTAGGATAGCGTATGTGGAGAGTGGAGTCCGACTGCGCTAACCTATGGTGGACATCCCGCACAACCTATGGACGTAACCCCATAGGAGTGAAATGCTAGAGTGTGAAGTATTGTAAAGGCCTCGTGATATTTTCTCGATCTGCATGTCAAAGGAATCATGTAGAACCATCGAGACGATTATCTCTTGTGGGTAAAGATGTACAGTCTCTGCAGAGTACTACACAAACTATTCGAATAGCCGTGCCCACGGTCAAGGGTAGACATGGAAATCTTCCTCGAGTTAGTTCTGTTTAAAAACTATTGTGGGTGGGGAGAAAACTGTCAGGTGGATGTAACCTGACTTTAGTAATTTATACTGGAGGGATGTACTCCAGTGTTGGTATTAAGGTCGAAGTAACCTGCTATTCAAAAAGTTAAGCATTGGTGGATGTAACCATAAAATATGGTGGATGTAACCATAAAATTTTGGAACTGGAAACTACTCCGTTTACTGTACAGTTTCAATATTTAAATCATATGTTCTTGAAAAATGCTAGGTCATAGAAATTTTAAATTATGGTAATTCCAAATGTCGCTTTATGCAAATAAAAGAACCCGAGCCACCCTTGATTAGCCTTGCATCTATAATTATATGCATTCTATGTGTTGGCTCGTGGAGCACGGTTGTTTGTGCTCAATCTCGCTCTTAACCCCCCTTTCAGAAGATGTGAATCAAGAGCACTACGCTTATCATGAGGATCAGGATGCCGAAGGAAATGAAGATGGTGGTTATTAGAATAGGCCTCGGTAGTCTTGCCTCTCACCTCAGTAAAGTTGACCAGGCTAGTTTTGGCGGGTGCCTTCATTATTAGTCAGGTCCCTGATTAATAGCATTGGTACTCGAGTTATCCCAGTCGCTTGCCTGTGGTGAGTTGTGCCCCTACACTATGTACGCTTCCGCTTCCGCTTTTTATGTATTGTAAGACATTTGGCCTGACGGCCCTATTGTAACCTCGACCCGACGCGATCTATTTGAACTCTGGTATTGTAATGTATGAATTTATCGTGTATGAAATGATGCAGCGTTGTATCTGTGAGCATTATCTACTGATCCAGGGAATAAGGCAGTGTTATCACAGAGGATTCCAGGTTAGTAAACTTGGGGTCCGACAGAGCTGGTATCAGAGCATACGACTGTAGAAACCTTAGTTAGACTGGTCATGATTTAAGGTCTAAATCCTAATTACAAAAACTATGAAAAGCTTTTACAAAATATAGCGTAATACTGCTTTACTCAACTCTCTTAGTTTCTATACTCACCCAAGATTTCTTTTGTATTTTCATCTGTTCTAATCTATTGGTGTTCAAAATTTTTAGATGGCCGAAGTTGCACCAGTTGGTCCATGGGATCACATCTCCCATGGAGAAAGCAAAGGAGGGTTCGCCGAGATCTTGCGGCAGCTGCTGCGTTGTCTCGGGTACACCCGCCCACCCGTTTACCGAGGCAGGAGAACCCACATCCACAGCATGGATTTGTGGACCATGGAGGTCTTCATCTACGGACGAGATAGTAACAGGGAGCTCCACTCCCATACTATCCATGCCGAGCCTCCACGGATGTACCTCGTCGACGCCATCCAGGACGCGGCGCGTCTCGCCGTGGCTCACCTGTGCCAAGTGCACGAGGATAGGCTGCGACAGTCGCCTTTCGTCCACTCCCCTCGCATCCGCCAGGGGCAATTCCTTCCAGATCGCCTCGACCACAGGGTGGACAACCCCCAACTGTCCCACCAGATCCAGCTGACGCAGGCGATGTCAGTCTCCTATGCCTTCGCCATGCAGGAGATTGGGCATTTGCGCATTCTCCTAACCGCGAGCCTGCAGCAGTCGGACGTTCTCAGCGTCCAGCTGAACCGCTACCTGATCGACTTCCAGGCGGCGGAGCGTGAGAGGCTCGCTGCAGAGGCTGGGCTCGAGCTCCTTCGCGCCAGGGCAGCCTACCCTCTGCCTACGCCACCAGCTCCAACTCCAGTGTCCGCACCAGTTCCAGCTCCAGTGCCAGCTCCAGTTACAACCCCAGTGACAGCCTCAGCTCCCGCAACCGAACCGGTGACTGCTCCAGCACCAGCTTCAGATCCAGTACTAGCACCGACTCAGCGCCAAGGTCCTCGCCCCCGAATGACGGCGTGCATAAGCGTGCGCCCACCGCCCAATGGCACCCTCGCAGAGCCCAGCAGGGGACGTCGCCCGTCTCGCTCCCGTCCCTCCAACAACGGATCAAGCCCTTCCCGTTCTCACTCCCGATCTCCCAGCATCGTCTCCTGCTCCCGCTTTCCAGGTGATTGTGTCTTCTGCGGCCAGCGCCACCCCCCGTCCCCAGAGGTGGACTGATGTAGGTTAGACCGTAGTATGTCTAGGCAGTCTCTTGTTGGTGTGTATGCACACTTTCCCCAGATGTATCCCCCTTATGTACCCAGTTAGTAGACGATGTGTACGCGGTGTCATGACCTATTGTAAGCCGTATGCTGTGCACGGCTGTCATGTAATACCTAACCCCCCCTAATGTAATGAACTACTGTAGGCATAATGCCTTGTGTGTTAATTGCCTCTCTTTCGTTTGGTTTTCTGTTGTGCTAATAGGGGGCTAGCAAACCCTCATATATGTCTTCCCCTCTTTCTTTTAGTCTCTAAAACGGGTCTAGATTGTTCCAGATGGCTCCCAGGAGGGCTGCTGCTCGTGGTAGAGGCCGAGCCCCAAGGGCTGCAGCTCGTGGAAGAGGCCAAGGTAGAGGCTATGGTTTGAACTTGCCACCACCACCACCAGCACCACCAACCATGGCACAAGTATTAGCACAGCAAACACAGATCCTTCAAGCAATGCTATCCAGTCAGCAAGCCAATGCAGCTGGCCGCAACTCCAACTTATCTGACTTCTTGAGAACCCGACCAATGACTTTCTCCTCAGCTAATGAGCCATTAGAAGCCAAAGATTGGCTGCGTGATACGGAAAAGAAGCTCAAACTTGCCCGTTGCACTGAAGAAGACAAGGTAGACTTCGCTGCTCATCAGCTTAAAGGTGCCGCGGCAGCATGGTGGGAAAACTACCTCGCCTGTCGTGGAAAGAAGAAACCCGTAGGCAACGACTCAGATGAAGAAGTAGAACAAGGAGAAGAAGAGGAAGGAGAGGAGGAAGGAGTAGAAGCTGATGATCCAGCAGACGATCCGCAGGAAGAGCAGGAAGATGAAGAGAACCACAATGAAGATGAAGCAGAGTCAGCAGCAGGCGAAACTGCCATCACCTGGGCTGAGTTTAAGACTGCTTTCAGACAGAACTTTGTCCCAGCTGGTATCATGAGGATGAAAAAGAACGAGTTTAGAAACTTGAAGCAAGGAAATATGTCTGTCTTGGAGTATCTCACACGCTTCAACCAGCTAGCTCACTACGCCTCACGGGACGTAGCTAATCAAGAAGAGAAGATTGATCGATTCCTAGAAGGGATGCACGAGGAAATGCGAGCACAGCTGATTCTGCACGACCATTCCAGTTTCCATCACTTGGTAAATAAGGCTCTCATCCTGGAGAATGAAAGGAAAATTTTGGAAACCAGTAGGAAGAGGAAGTGGACAGCTCAACGACCTCAGAATACCTTCCAGCCCAAATCAGCATACCAAGGCAGCTCATCTTTTCGTCAGGTGACAACACCAGCACCCAGAGCTCCATTCCAAACACCACGCCCCAACAACAGTGGGATTCAGGTGGCCCGTCCCATAGGGCAACCTTCTGCAACCAACCCAGCCGCAAACCTTCACTGCTTCAGTTGCGGAGCAAAGGGGCATTTCGCCAACCAGTGCCCAGATCGCCGAGCTACTCCAGGGAAATTTAATCCTGGAATCTCCTCATCCCGAGTTCAGTCCTCAGCATCAAACAAGAATTATCAGGCACCTCAAGCATCAAGGACAGCATCAGCTCCACACCATGGCCGTGTCAACCACGTCACTGCAGAAGATGCTCAAAATGCCACCGGAGTACTTATGGGTATGTTCTCTGTTAAGTCGGTACCCGCACAAGTTTTGTTTGACTCCGGTGCTTCGCATTCTTTTGTTTCTGGAGAATTTGTTGGAAAGGTTAAATTGCCAACCTTTAGACTAATTAAAGAAACCTGTGGTACTTAGCTCCCCAGGAGGACCCTTAACTGCTACTCTAGTTAGCCCTAGGGTAGAAGTCACCATGGAGGATTGTGATTTTCCAGCAGACCTTTTGATCTTGCCATCTCAGACCTTGGACATCATTCTAGGGATGGACTGGCTAGCAAAGAATCAAGGATTGTTAGACTGTGCAAATAGGAAAGTAATACTCACCAAGGCCTCTAGGGAAAACATAAAAGTTAGTGTGGATCGCCCCTCTTTGAGACGCGTAATCCATCACCTCGAGGAAAAGGCATTAGAAGAAACACCGGTAGTTCAGGATTACCCAGAAGTCTTCCCAGAAGAGCTACCAGGTATGCCGCTAGATAGAGGAATAGAATTTGTGATCAACCTAAAGCCAGGTACTGCCCCAATTGCTAAGAGACCGTACCGAATGGCGGTAGATGAACTTGAGGAGTTAAAGACACAAATTGAGGATCTTCAAGCCAAGGGATTCATTAGACCCAGCTCATCTCCATGGGGTTCCCCTGTATTATTTGTCAGGAAAAAGGGTGGCTCTGCCAGATTATGTGTAGATTACAGAGCCCTTAATGAAGTAACCATCAAGAACAAATATCCCTTGCCTCGAATAGATGACCTATTTGACCAATTATCTGAAGCTACCATCTTCTCTAAAATAGATTTATGGTCAGGGTACCATCAACTCAAGATCAGGGCAGAAGATATCCCTAAGACAGCTTTTACTACCCGTTATGGCCTATTTGAATATACAGTCATGTCATTTGGATTGACCAATGCCCCAGCCTACTTCATGAACCTGATGAATAAAGTCTTTATGGAATACCTGGACAAATTTGTGGTCGTATTCATAGACGACATCTTGATTTACTCTAAGACCACCAAAGAACATGAGGAACACCTGCGGATAGTTCTCGAAACACTTAAGAGGCACCAGTTGTATGCCAAATATAGCAAATGTGAGTTTTGGTTGCATGAAGTTAGTTTCCTTGGACACATCATATCCGCTGGAGGAGTAGCAGTCGACCCCTCTAAAGTAAAGACAGTTCTAGAATGGAAGCAGCCCACCTCAGTCACTGAAGTGCGTAGTTTTCTGGGTCTAGCCGGATACTACAGACGCTTCATAGAAGGCTTTTCCAAAATAGCCAGACCAATGACAAACCTACTCAAGAAAGAGAAAAAAGTATGAGTGGACAGAAGCTGTGAGAATAGTTTTCAAGAATTAAAGCAAAAATTGACCACAGCCCCTGTGTTAGTCCTACCAGATATACACAAGGATTTTGAAGTATATTGTGATGCATCTCGCCAAGGCCTAGGCTGTGTGCTCATGCAAGGAGGAAAAGTTGTGGCATATGCCTCCCGACAGCTCCGTCCCCATGAAGATAATTACCCAACTCATGATTTGGAGTTAGCCTCGGTAGTGCACGCCATAAAAATTTGGCGACACTATTTGATTGGAAATCACTGTGACATTTATACGGACCATAAGAGTCTCAAGTACATCTTCACTCAAACCGACCTCAATCTAAGACAAAGAAGATGGTTGGAGTTAATTAAGGACTACGATTTGGACGTCCACTATCATCTCGGAAAAGCTAATGTAGTAGCTGATGCCTTAAGTCGCAAACCCCACTGCAACAACCTCATGGTGAAGGAATTACAACCCGAGCTCTACAGAGAATTTGAAGACCTTAATCTGGGAATAATAGAGCATGGTACTCTAGCTACCATGGAAGTGCAGCCAACTCTTGAAGAACAAATCAAGGTAGCCCAGAAGGGACACCCTGGAGTTCAGAAGTTTAAACGTCTCATGACCCAGGGGAAAGCCCCTAAAATGATAGAAGATAAACAAGGAATTCTATGGTATGGAAAACGAATTTTTGTTCCCCACCAGAAGGACCTCAAAGACCTGATACTCAAGGAAGCCCATAACTCTGCTTATACTCTACACCCAGGTAGCACTAAAATGTATCAAGAAATGAAGACATTGTATTGGTGGCCTCGCATGAAGCGAGACATTGCTGAATATGTAGCCTGTTGTGACGTATGTCAGAAGGTCAAAGCTGAACATCAGAGACCTGCCGGACTCCTTCAACCTCTGCAAATTCCCCAATGGAAATGAGAAGAAGTGGGAATGGATTTCATAACTGGTTTACCCCGCACCAAATCAGGATATGATTCTATATGGGTAATAGTTGATAGATTGACTAAAGTCGCCCACTTTATCCCTGTAAAGACCAACTACAAGGGAGACAGACTGGCCGAGTTATACATGGCTCGCGTTGTATGCCTACATGGTGTACCTAAAAGAATAGTCTCAGATCGGGGTTCTCAATTCACCTCTCATTTCTGGGCCAGTCTACATGATGCTTTAGGGACCCATCTTGCGTTTAGTACCGCATACCACCCCCAAACGGATGGACAGACCGAAAGAATAAACCAAATTTTGGAAGATATGCTACGAGCATGTGCTCTGGAGTTCACCTTAGATTGGGAGAAATGTTTACCCTATGCGGAATTTGCCTACAACAATAGCTATCAATCAAGCCTCAAGTTGTCACCTTTTGAAGCCCTTTATGGACGTAAATGTAGAACTCCTCTACACTGGTCAGAAACAGGAGAAGGATATATTTTTGGACCCGATACTCTGAAGCAGGCAGAAGAAAAGGTTCGTTTAATCAGGGATCGTCTACAAGCTGCTCAGTCAAGACAAAAGAGCTACGCAGATAATCGCCGTAGAGAATTGACATTCCAAGTTGGAGATCATGTATACCTTAAGGTGTCACCCCTCCGAGGAATCCGCAAATTCAAGGTAAAAGGCAAGCTGGCTCCGCGATACATAGGGCCATTCCCTATTATTGCCAAATGTGGAGAAGTTGCTTATCGATTAGAGCTACCCGCAAGTCTGTCCGATGTGCACAATGTATTTCATGTTTCCCAACTCAAGAAGTGTCTTAGAGTTCCCGAAGAGCAGACCTCAGTGGAATCCATTGAACTGCAGTCAGACCTGTCTTACCCGGAGCATCCGATCAAAATTCTTGATACAATGGAGAAGAAAACCAGACGCCAAGTTATTCGCCTCTGCAAGGTCCAATGGAGCAACCACTCCGAGCAAGAGGCAACCTGGGAGCGAGAGGATCAACTTAGAGCCGACTTTCCCTTTCTTTTCTCAGAATAGCAGAATCTCGGGGTCGAGATTCATTTTAAGGGGGGTGGGATCTGTAACACCCCATTTTCAAAATCTGGCTTATTGTAAAATTCAATGTATGTTAATGAAAATTAAAAGCTTTTATTCTCAGTTGGCTATTCTTTTGCTTCCAAATACATATATATGTATATATGTATATATGTATATATGTATATATATGCATATATGTGTATATTCTAGAAAATGCAAAAAGTACTTTAAAATGAAAACCTTGCTCCATCTCCAAGGAAGAAAATCAAGTTAATATTATAAAATCTAAAATATGAAATGTATTTCAAAAATTAAGAGTGGTACTTAATATTGTACAAGGAGAAAGAATATATGCATATATATGCAAAACCCCTCTCGATCTTGGCCATCCCTTCTTTCTTCCCTTCCCATCACAGCCACTCATTTCTTCATCTTCCTGGCAGCAGCACCCTTCCATCCTTCCTCTGTTCACATCGCGGGCACCTCCCTCTTCCTCTGATTTTGTCGCCATTCAACACCTACTTCGCGGGCGATTGAATGCGCTGTCAGCCCTCGTCTTCAGCACCGCTCCTCGCCATCAGCGCCTGGCAGCGGCAGCGCCTCCCGTCACCTCTCTCGCGTCCCCGGCCGTGCGCCATCTCCCTACGCCAATGGCTACCATGGTACTCTCTGCCAGCGGTCACCTTCGCGTGCAGCAGGCTTGCACGACTCCCTGCCGCCTTGTCTCCCCGACGAGCCCATCCCCGGCCTCCTTAAAGCGCACCGAAGCATGCTGCATACACCTGCCGTCGCCTCCTCTGTCTTGCGTGCGCCTCCGGCAAACCTCATCGCCAAGCACCTCCGGTCGCCGCCAGGGCCCTGGGCCTCTTTCCCCGCGCTCCCCACTATCTCCTCTTCCTCCTCCCTGGCCTAATCTTCCTCTCCTCCTCTGCAGGCCGCCGCCGACCTCGTCTTGCCCGAGCACGGCGCCGGGATCCCGCCAGCGAAGCCCTGCGTCTCCGGCCAATTCCCCGCGCGTGGAGCACCGCCGGGACCCCGTGAGCACCTTCCTCACGTCGCTGGACCCCGCCGCCTTCTCCAGCGGGCCGCCGCCGTCTTCATCCTCGCCGCCGAGCACGTCTCCGCCGCCAGCCCGCCCTGCTCCATCTCGGCCTTAGCCAACACCTCAGGTGAGCTCCGTGACGCCTGGGCATGCTCCCATGCTGAGGGATCGAGCTCCTGTGGCCCGAGCCGCCGGCGCCTTGCTCCCTCGCTCCGGCCGCCGCTTAGCTGCCGCCGGCCGCCGCCCGGCTGTCTCCGACCGATTGGCACACGCTAGTGCATTAAGTGCTAAGCACACGCTAGTGCATTAAGTGCTGCCCTAACCGGTCGTTTATGGTGTCCTAAGCCGGTGGTTAATGAGGACATTAAAACCCAGCTATTTAAGGCCACTGTCCGCAATGCATTTCTTTATTATTTTTCGGATTTTCCAGCATTTAAAACTTCAAAGCACTATAACTTTTTAACCGTAACTCCGGACTTAACGAAACCAACTTCTAAAATTTTCTAAAATCAAGACCTGTCTATTGGTTGTGGTTTGGTTCAATTTCGAGTCCATTTGAGTTGTTTTATTTTATTTGGTTCTTATTCGGCTCTCGTTTTCTCGTGTTGCTTTTTCCGGTTTCTCCTGTCCGAGTAGAGTTCGACGACACGAACGAGACCCCGCTTGAAGCAGCACAAGACCCCGAAGCTTTCGATCCAGGCGAGTCAATACTTTGATCGTTCTGCGCCTACATTTTATGTGAAACTATGTTCGTTTAAACTATAAAAATTGCATGCGTTATTTTATGTGCTAAAAGTATGTAAGTCTTAAGGTAGATAACAACCTTATGTCCACCTAATATTATAAAACACCACAAGTACATTTGAACTCCCATGATCATTTGTCGCCCTAGATATAAACACGAGTATGGTAGTTATATGATTTATTATTGCCAAGCTAAATTCGTCAAGTCCAGGGTTCTAGTAACCCTGACAATCACTCTTTAATCATGAACACTAGATTTGGGATAGTCATGGGATGTACATGGCTGAACAATTATGTTGATTTATGTTATGCTTCTCAAAACCCTAAAAATCTGCTGAACCTGT
The DNA here is from genome assembly GCA_017311315.1 of Dendrocalamus latiflorus. Classification (NCBI taxonomy): domain Eukaryota; kingdom Viridiplantae; phylum Streptophyta; class Magnoliopsida; order Poales; family Poaceae; genus Dendrocalamus; species Dendrocalamus latiflorus. The sequence goes on from CM029627.1 coordinate 48,161,499, forward strand.
CTGGGCGGATGGAAAGAACGGTGGGTGTGGATGTAACACAGGGGATTGTGGAATGAACCGCCCGGACAAATTAAGGACTTAATCCTGTGTGGACCCCCCGTGTATAACAGTACAACCACAAGCTGGCATATTGTAGGCTTGGCTGAATAATTTACTGAACTCTCTATTCATTTCACGGAGAACGTGTGTAGGTGGGTAATGAAAGCCCCACTTGGAATGTGACACCGGATGTAGGTGACGTCGCCTAGGATAGCGTATGTGGAGAGTGGAGTCCGACTGCGCTAACCTATGGTGGACATCCCGCACAACCTATGGACGTAACCCCATAGGAGTGAAATGCTAGAGTGTGAAGTATTGTAAAGGCCTCGTGATATTTTCTCGATCTGCATGTCAAAGGAATCATGTAGAACCATCGAGACGATTATCTCTTGTGGGTAAAGATGTACAGTCTCAGCAGAGTACTACACAAACTATTCGAATAGTCGTGCCCACGGTCAAGGGCAGACATGGAAATCTTCCTCGAGTTAGTTCTGTTTAAAAACTATTGTGGGTGGGGAGAAAACTGTCAGGTGGATGTAACCTGACTTTGGTAATTTATACTGGAGGGATGTACTCCAGTGTTGGTATTAAGGTCGAAGTAACCTGCTATTCAAAAAGTTAAGCATTGGTGGATGTAACCATAAAATATGGTGGATGTAACCATAAAATATGAAAATATGGTGGATGTAACCATAAAATATGGTGGATGTAACCATAAAATTTTGGAACTGGAAACTACTCCGTTTACTGTACACTTTCAGTATTTAAATCATATGTTCTTGAAAAATGCTAGGTCATAGAAATTTTAAATTATGGTAATTCCAAATGTCGCTTTATGCAAATAAAAGAACCCGAGCCACCCTTGATTAGCCTTGCATCTATAATTATATGCATTCTGTGTGTTGGCTCGCGGAGCACGGTTGTTTGTGCTCAATCTCGCTCTTAACCCCCCTTTCAGAAGATGTGAATCAAGAGCACTACGCTTATCATGAGGATCAGGATGCCGAAGGAAATGAAGATGGTGGTTATTAGAATAGGCCTCGGTAGTCTTGCCTCTCGCCTCAGTAAAGTTGACCAGGCTAGTTTTGGCAGGTGCCTTCGTTATTAGTCAGGTCCCTGATTAATAGCATTGGTATTCGGGTTATCCCAGTCGCTTGCCTATGGTGAGTTGTGCCCCTATGCTATGTACGCATCCGCTTTCGCTTTTTATGTATTGTAAGACATTTGGCCTGATGGCCCTATTGTAACCTCGACCCGACGCGGTCTATTTGAACTTTGGTATTGTAATGTATGAATTTATCGTGTATGAAATGATGCAGCGTTGTATCTGTGAGCATTATCTACTGATCCAGGGAATAATGCAGTGTTATCACAGAGGATTCCAGGTTATTAACTTGGGGTCCGACAGCTAAACCTGAACTTTTGTTCACAGCGACAATACAAAGACGGGCTACTGTAAACTGAAAACTCTGAAGAAAGCAATGACTCTGCTGTAACTAACAACCTGCGCTGAAAACAGCGCACACTCGATCAGATCCGGTTTTCTCGGTCACGATCTACACGACTCGATAACAAACACCTAAAGCACGATTTAAATACCAGTTCAAAGTCTGGATTATTCCAACAGTCATCCGCCTAATCCTGACTTCAATCTTCCACAACTCTGACACCCAACTTCTCCCTCATTTCTAAAAATTTCACTCTGCTGAGAGCTTTTGTCAGGACATCTGCACATTGATCTTCAGTACTAATGTGCTCAACAGTGATATGCTTCTTCTCCACACATTCACGTATAAAATGGAATCTCGTGTCTATATGCTTGCTCCTGCCGTGAAATACAGGATTTTTCATCAATGCAATAGCTGACTTATTATCTACAAGCAACTTCACTGGTCTCTGAAAACTTCCTGTTATATCTTCCAGCAGACCTCTCAGCCAAACTGCCTGACACGCCGCAGATGTTGCCGCCATAAATTCGGCCTCACAAGAGGAAAGTGCAACGCTTGTTTGTTTCTGAGAAGCCCAGCTTATCAGATTCCCACAAAGATAAAATGCCATTCCACTGGTACTTCTTCTATCATCCATGTCTCCTGTGAGGTTGCTGTCAGAATATCCGATCAGCTGCTCTCCATTTCTCCTTGAATATACCAGGCCGTAGTCCACAGTCCCCCTCACATACCTTAAGATATGTTTGAGTGCCTGACTATGTGACTTCTTTGGATTCTCCATAAATCTGCTTGCAACACCGACTGCATATGCAAGATCAGGCCGTGTATGAGTTAAATACCTCAAGCTTCCAATCAACCGTCTGTACTGAGTTGGGTCTACTGCTTCACCTTCTTCATCTTTGCATAGTTTGTGTTTTGGTTCCATTGGGTAATGTGCTGCATTGCACTCACTCAACCCGGCTGCCTGCAAGATCTTCTTAGCATAACTTGGTTGCTTCAGAGTGACACAATTCTATCCCTGCTGTACTTCTATGCCCAGATAGTATGCAAGCAACCCGAGATCACTCATTTCAAACTCTTGCTTCATCTGTTTCTTGAACTTAGCCACTTCTTTGTCACTACTTCCTGTGACTATAAGGTCATCCACAAAAACTTTTACTACAAGCACTCCTCCTGCACACTGATTCTTTTGTAGGCTGCTGGCTCATGTGGGCATTTTTCAAAACCCAGACCTTTCAAACTCTTGTCCAATTTCACATTCCACGCCCTGGGTGCCTGCCTTAGCCCATAAAGCGCTTTTGCAAGTTTGTAAACCTTCATTTCTTTGCCTTTCACTGCAAAACCCTCCGGCTGTGCAACATACACCTCCTCCTGAAGTTCTCCATTTAAGAAGGCCGATTTAACGTCCAAGTGGTGCACTCTCCATCCCTGCTGTGCAACCAAGGCCAATATGAGTCGCACGGTTTCCATTCTTGCTATAGGTGCGAAAACCTCCTCAAAATCAACTCCTGGCTGTTGCACATAGCCCTTGGCGACGAGTCTTGCTTTGTATTTCATTATCCTACCCTCGGTGTCCTTCTTGAGCTTGTAGACCCATTTAAGGCCTATGGTTTTGTGTCTCGGTGGCAATTCGACTAGCTCCCAGGTCTTGTTCCGGTGAATGGCATCTAATTCTGTTCTCATTGCCTCCTCCCAGCACAGATTGCCAACTGCTTCTTTGTAGGAATCAGGTTCATCCGCTGCTGCAAGCATCAGAAACTCACCAGGTAATTCCACTTGATCAGTGTTGGCATAAATCTCACTCAGAGACCTAAATTTTCCTGGTGCTTCTTCTGAATTTCCATTGGAAACAGGAGACGTTGGTGACACTACAGTACTCCCTGGCGTGCCAAGCACATCTGTCATCTCTTCTGCTGCAAATTCATGTCCTCCCATTGCTCCTACTATCTCCCCTATCTGCACATTTTCTTCATTTGCTGAAGTACTTGCCATGGCAGGGGAACCTTCTGCCACAGCAGATGTATTTCCAACCATGGCAGGCAAATTATTGACGCTATCCATTGCAGTATCTGTCGATCCAGCTAACTCAGCCTCTGCTGCCTCATTTTCAACTGAAAATGTTACCCATTTCTGGAGATCATGATGCACATTATCCTGCCATTTCCAAATTGCAGTTTCATAAAAAACTACATCTCTACTCACATGTACTTTGCCGGTTCTTGGATCCACTAGCCGATGAGCTTTATTGCCCTCTTCTACACCCAAATAGACCATACTTATGCTTCTGTCATCCAGCTTCTTTGTATGGGTGGATGGGACTTTGACATGGCCAATACACCCAAAAACCTTTAGAAAGCCAAGGTTAGGTTTCTTGTTAAACCAGGCCTCATAGGGTGTGATTTTGCTCAGGGCTTTGGTTGGCAGCCGGTTGAGGATATACACTGCGTGCCTCACTACTCCCCATAGTCTTCCGGGTAATGATTTTGTTTTTAACAAGTTGCGTGCCATCTCCATCATAGTACAGTTTCTCCTCTCGGCTACTCCATTCTGCTGTGGAGTATACGGTGCAGTGAGATGCCTCTCAATGCCTTCTTGATCACAAAGTGCAGCAAACTCATTTGACAAGAATTCGCCACCTCTATTAGTTCTGAGAACTCTAATTCTGTGTGCTGACTGGTTTTTAACTAGTGGTTTGGACCTTTTGAATGCACTGATTGCATCACTCTTGGAATTCAGCACATACACCTACATCATTCTACTGAAATCATCCACCAAAAGGAGAAAGTATCTGTTACCTGCTGAGGTTTGAGGAGTAATCGGCCCACACAAATTTGCATGGATCAGCTGCAGTGGCAATTCTGCTCGGTATTTGGCTTGAATTGGCTTTGCAGCTAAACATCCTTCACAAATTTTCATTGGATGATCGATTCTCGGCAATCCTTCCGCCATCTTCTCATCATGCAACTGCTTCATGGCCTGAAAATTGACATCACCCAATCGGGCATGCCACAACCAAGCAGGTTCCTCCAAGCTGACTGTAAGAACTATTTTACTCCCTTCTTTCGACAGTTGTCCAAGGCTGATTATACTACTACACAAGCTTGGTATGAAATAGACATTGGTTAGGAGTTTTTGCTCACCATTCTTGCATTGAAACAGTATAGATCCTTTGCCCTTTATTTTCACTGTTGATCCATCACCGAATTTGATTTTCCCGGTGATGCTTTCATCCAGCTCACTGAACTTGGAAAGACTGCCAGTCATATAGTTGCTCACACCATTGTCCAAATACCAGATGTCTGAGATAGATTGTCCCTTGTTTTCAGTCTTGGAACTACCTTCTCCTCATTGAGCAGCATGAGATTGCTTGACTCCTCCGACTTGTGTGGCTCCTCCACACATGTGGTTAACAGCAATGCCAACTGTTCATCATCTTGTGCTTGAGTGAGGTTAACACCTTCTTGACGTTTGCTACGGCATTGAGATGCATAATGTCCCATATTCTTGCAGCTATAGCATTTGATGTGGCTCTTGTCTTTACCACCGCTGGTGCTGCTTGAGTTTCCTTGACGAGGCGCACTGAAACCTCCCCAGTTTCCTCTACCACGGCCGTTCCACTTACCACGGCCTCTTCCTCGCTCCTGCCCTTTGTCAGCTGACGATTGCCATGTTGATGATTGCCCTCTGCCGCCATTCTTCTGCCGGGCTTGCCACTCTTCGTGAGTAAGCAGCAATTTCCCTTCGTTGCCTTCATTCCTGCCGCGTATGCGTTCTTCATATGCTTTGAGGCGTCCGATTGTCTCCTCTAGAGATATTGTCTCCATATCTGCAAACTGTTCTATCGCGGCAACAACCTGCAAAAATCTGTCAGGCGCCGAGACAAGCAACTTCTTCACCAGCACTGCATCTTCCATATTCTCCCCGAGGCTGCGAATCTTGCTTGCAATGGCATTCAACTTGCCCGCAAACTCATTGACAGAGTCTGTCTCCTTCATGTGCAATGCGTCGAACTCACACTGTAGGGTATGAACTCTTGCCTTCTTCACCCGATCTGCTCCAAGGTGCATTATCTTTAGACTTGCCCACACCTCCTTCACCGTCTTCTTCTTGGCGAGCAGTAGGAGAACGCCTTCAGGGACCGCCTGAAAAATACACGCCAACGCCATCTTGTCTTTCTTCCTGTCGACCACCTCGCCGGCCGCCGGCTCTACTGCGTCCCAAACACCTTGAGCATCCATGAAGACCTCCATCTTGATCACCCAGGTGGAGTAATTTGATGGCATGAGCATCGGATATTGAAGTGACACTCCGGCCTCCACTGCCGAAGTCGCTGCAGCCGCAGATCGCTCAGGGGTTGACATGCCGCTGTATCGAGGGAACTTGGGCATGAACTAGCTCTGATACCAAGTGTAGAATACAGGCCAGTGATCTACAGCTAACAGGAGAACAATTGAGAAAGAATTCAATTGCGAAAATGCGAAGCAATCAATCGAGATTGGCTAAACCTGAACTTTTGTTCACAGCGACAATACAAAAATGGGCTACAATAAACTGAAAACTCTGAAGAAAGCAGCGACTCTACTGTAACTAACAACATGTGCTGAAAAACAGTGCACACTCGATCAGATCTGGTTTTCTCGGTCATGATCTCCACAACTCGATAACAAACACCTAAAACACGATTTAAATACCAGCTCAAAGTCTAGATTATTCCAACATGGACGGCTGGAGCACGACTGGCACAAGAGGCGAGACGAGGAGCATGATCTGTGTAGAGCACGCCATGGACATGAGCTCTGGAGGATCTGCGGGTACACATCATGGGTGAAGAGAGCCTTCAACAATGAGGCTAGCACGCCGAAGATAGTCGCCGATGACGTGAAGTGAGGGATACTGGCTATGCTTATGCTGATGACCATGGAACCGGCTTGAATCTAATGCAAAGCGTAATATTGATTAGTACAGAATGGTACAAAGTGAAAGTATTGATTTTTTGTTTGGTTTCACTAAAGAATGGTATTGAATACCATGTCAGTGGTTGTTTGAGTCCTACGTCCAGCCATGCTACACGGACTTCATAAGTGATTCGATTAGGGAGGAGGACGAGCTGGAGATGGAGGAAGAGGACAACCGTGGGCATCTCGATGACCGGCGGCGGCGGACGCCCACTAGTGCCGTCGCTCATATCACCGTCAACGGTGATGATGGGCTGATGGTTGGTACTATATAGTAGTGGGGTGGACGGCGATGCCGGTACATGACTGTGTGCCGGCGAGGAACCTGTTGGGAGTAATCCGGATCAACACATTCAAATTAAACGGAAGATTCACTATCGTCGGATGACGAATAGCTGAGAAATAAAGAGCAAGAAGGAACAGAGTTGCATAGCTCGAGTGGAGTGAGTGTTTTGGGGCAATTTTTGTGCGCTATTTCTTTTTTTCACAACTGCAACTTGCTCTTGACTCAATTTATAGATTCATTTACATACATTACAGACTGAGGCCATGTACACCGGCCTCAACTACCCTGTAGTCTGCCCATACCGGGTAGTTGGCTGACTGAAGAACGATCTACGTCATCCACAACCACCTATGCTGACGCCTACTACAGTTGCCACCAACTACTACAGTGATTGCCTGCTGCTACAGTGACTGGTCGTATGAACATGACCGCTGGCTTTGACCACAAACACGTAGGAGCCATAACCGTGATGCCTACGACTACGACACTGGTCGTTACGACCACGACACTGGTCGTTACGACCACACACACACCGTTGTCACAACCGACCACACACAACGTGGTCGTAACCAACCACACAACATAACTTGGTCGTAACCGATCACACATAACGTGGTTGTTACGATCACACACATCCTACAACTAGTCAGGTTTATTCGACTACATTCACCCCCCTAAACCTGACTCAAGTTGTGAGGTCTCTAACTCTGATTAGTTCCCGAATTTCACTGAACTTGATTCTAGGAAATGCCTTCGTAAGGATTTCGGCTTGCTGCTCCTCTGTGCTGATGTGTTTCACATTTATTTGTCCTCATTCCACACATTCTTTGATAAAATTAAAACATGTGTCAATGTACTTGCTTCTTCCATGGAACACTGGGTTCTTCATGAGTGTGATCGCCAACTTGTTGTCCACAAACACTGTCACTGGTTCAGGCTTTCTCCTAGTGATGTCGCTCAGTAAATTTCTTTGCCAAATTGCTTGGCAAGCTGCACCTGTTGCCACCATGAACTCTGTTTCGCACGAGTAGAGTGCGACTGTCCTCTGTTCTATGAGTGCCACGCGATCACGCATATAGAGTGGTAGAAAGTGAAACCACTCATTCTCTTCCTGTCCTCCACATCTCCAGTCAGATCACTATTGTTGTAGCCTGTCAGGAGTCCTCCTCCTTGCGAATACTCCAAACCAGTGTTAATGGTGCCCTTCAAATATCTCATCACTTGCTTGACTGCCTGGAGGTGCAATTCCTTAGGTGCTTGCATAAACCTGCTCAACATCCCCAATGAGTAAGCCAAATCCGGCTGTGTGTGTGATACCTCAAACTCCTAGTTATGCGACGGAAGTCTATAGCATCCACTGGCACTCCGCCCTCATCTTTACTCAAATGCAATCTTGGTTCCATTGGAACCTTCGCCGAATTGCATTCCCACATACCGGCCGCATGTGGCACCTTCTTGGCATACGCTGATTGCTTCAAGACAACATGCCCCATCTTCTATTCTACCTCTATTCCCAGGTAGTATGAGAGGAGTCCAAGATTACTCATCTCATATTCTCTTATCATCTGTTGCTTCAACGACAGTATCTGGTCCTTGCTTGTGTCGGTAACAATTAGATCATCTACATATACTTCGACCACCAACAGCTTAGGACCAATGTTTCTTTTGTAGAGAGCCTGGTCTTGGGGGCATTTCTAAAAGCTGAGTTCCTTCAGAGTATTATCCAATCGGATGTTCCATGCCCTTAGAACTTGTCGCAAACCATAGAGTGCTTTGAACAATCTGTACACAAGGTTCTCCTAATTCTCAACGGATAAGCCCTCGGGTTGCTTCACATAAACCTCCTCTTAGAGTCTCCCATTCAAAAATGCTGACTTCACATCAAGGTGGTGAACTTCCCAACTCTCTTGAGCTGCTAGTGCCAACAGTAACCTCATTGTTTCCATCCTCACCACCGGTGCAAACACCTCCTCATAATCTATTCCTTGCCTCTACACATACCCCTTTGCGACAAGACGTGCTTTGTGCTTGACAAGGTTTCCATTTGAGTCTTTCTTCAATTTGAATACCCATTTGAGACCAATTGCTTTGTGACCAGTCGGCAACTCAGTGAGAGACCATGTCTTATTCTTCTCCATTGCCTCTATCTCCTTCACGGCATCCTGCATCTCAGGTGAGTTCGCAACCTCTCGATAGCACTGTGGTTCTTCCGTTGCTAGCAGTAGTAACTCTGCATCAAGTTTGATCGGCTATGTTTCTGCGTAAACCTCAGAGAGTGCTCGATACCTTATGGGTTCTTCGTTTGTGGCAGTCGACGGAGATGAGGGGTCGTCTGAATGGGCCACCGAGGCTAGTTGACCATTAGATGATGCAGGTGATGTGGGTATTCCGTCCTTTGGCTCTGGTTCTGACGAGCCTTCAATCGAATCTGCCACGGCTGAGACTTGTTGGTCGAACCCCCATCCGACTCTGTTGTAGGTTCTGCTACAATGAACTTGGCAGCCTCGCTGATCTCACCGCTACATGGAATCTCCCAATTCCACTTCCTATCTTCTTCAAATATCACATCCCGGTTCACAACAATCCTCTTGCTTTGAGGATCATAAAGACAGTACACCTTACTTTCTTCTTCCACACCAAGATGAACCAATGCCTTGCTTTTGTTGTCCAGTTTCTTCAAGTGGACAGCTAGTATTTTTGCATGTGCAGTACACACAAAGATCCTCACATGTGCTAGGTTTGGCATCGTCCCTGTCCAGGCTTCATATGGAGTGACCTCGACCAGGGCCTTGGTAAGAATCCAGTTTACCAGGTAGATGGCATCGCATGCTGCTTCTCCCCACATTACGCTTGGCACTCCCATGGTCTTCAAGAGGCTCCTGGTCGTCACCAACACAGTTCGGTTCCGTCGCTCCACCACCCTGTTCTACTGCGGTGAGTAGGGTGCGGTGAGGTACCAACAGACTCCTGCTTCATCACACAGCTGGGTAAACTGGCTCGACCCAAACTCATCTCCCTGGTCAGTTCTGAGAGCTTTCAGATCATATCCAGACTCCTTTTCGACCAGCGTTAAACTTCCTAAAGGCTTTGACTATATATTTCACTCTTCGACTTCAGTGTGTATAGCCACATCATTCGACTGAAGTCATCAATGAGCAGTAAGAAGTACTTGCTTCTGGCTTGTGTCTGAGGTGTGATTGAGCCACACAATCGTCATGCACGAGTTCTAGTGGCTACGTTGCTCGATGCAAGACTTGTCTTGGAAACGGTAATCGGCTTTGCTTAGCTAGCAAACAACCCTCACAAATTTTTGTAGGATGTTCAAGCCCGGGTACTCCCTGCACCATATCCTTGTCGACCATTAGCTTCATTGCCTGGAAATTGAGATACCCCAACCGGGCATGCCATAACCACTCCGGTTTGGCCATACACACCGCAAGACAGACTGGCGCACAGGTGTGCAGTAATGCCTTGTACAATTGTTTGCCAAGCATTCCACCTTCATCATGAGTTTTCCAGTCCGGTCGTACATCCAAAGTGGGCTGTCTAGTAGCACAATCTTGGTGCCACCCTCTGTCAATTGTCTCAAACTCATGATATTATTGCAGAGGCTAGGGATGTAGTATACCTCTGTCAACAACCGCTGCTCCCCGTTCTTGCACTTGAACAGGATTGAACATTTCCCCTTGATCTGTACTATCAATCCATCATCGAAGCTCACTCTACGAATGATGCCTTCATCAAGCTCGGTGAAGAATGGTCGTTGTCCCGTCATGTGGTTACGAGCGCCATCGGCTAGATACCACACTCCGGAAGTGGGCTGCTCCTGAATTGTGATGTGCTCATCACCTTCTGCGCAAGTCCGGTAGGATGTGCTGTTCATTCAGAAGTACTAGGTTGCACGGCTCCTCCGCACATACCGTCAGCATCAAGGTTGGTTCTTCCTCTTTGCCTTGCATTAGGTTCACCTCCTCTCGGCGCTTACTACGACATTCAGAGGCGTAGTGCCCTTTGTTGTCACAGTTGAAATACCAGATGTGGCTTTTGTCCCTACCACCTCCAGCGCCTTCCTTTTGCGTCCCGCCAGGGCTGGCGAAGCATCCTCGACCGCGCCTGCCGCCACACCCTCGGCCACAACCTCTGCCCCGACCATGTCTGTTGGAGTTTCCAGCGCCTCACCCCTTGTTACTTGCCAACGACTCCCCGCCGCCTCTCTACTGTTCCAACCACTTAATGTGAGTGAGGAGGAGCTGTCCATCAATGTTGGAATTTCTGGCTCGATGATGGATCCTTTCCTCGTACACCTTCAGCTGCCCTATGGCCTCCTCAAATGGCATCGTCTCCAGATCGGAGTACTGCTCGATTGAGGCCACCATTGGGAGGAATTTATCAGGCGTTGAGTCAAGGACCTTCTTCATTAGCACTAGATCCTCCAGGGTTGAGCCAAGCAAGCTGTACTTGTTCGCCATCCCGCTCAGCTTTTCGGTAAAATCATCGATGGACTCTCCCTCCTTCATGCACAGTCCCACAAACTCATTCTGTAGTGTTTGCAAACGTGCCTTTTGCACTCGATTAGTCCTGAGGTATCTGGTTTTCAGACATCCCCATACCTCCTTGGATGTTTTCTTCTTGGCCACCTACAGAAGAATGTCTTCGGGTATGGCTTGGAAGATGAAAGCCTGCACTGACTTGTCCTTCCTTACCTCCACGACCACTCTGGTCACTGATTCGATGGCATCCCAGATCCCCTGGGCATCCATCAGAGCCTCCATCTTGATTGGCCACGCAATGTACTTGGAGGATGTTAGCATCGAGTAGTGAAAGGGCACGTTGCCGCACTCCTTAGCCACCTGCTGCGCGCTAGTTGCCATCGAGTCGAACCGTATGTATTTGGGTATGCGCCATACTCTGATACCAAGTGTGGGAGGAACCCAGATCAACACGCCCAAATCAAACAGAAGATTCACTGCCATCGAACAACGAACAGCTGAGAAATAGAGAGCAAGAAGGAACAGAGTTGCAAAGCTCGAGTGCACCCTTCGTTTTCAGCATAACTTCATCAAGGAGTGCCATCGTCATGAAGCCCGACACTGCTGACCCTGCTCACTATAAGGAAGGGTTAACACACACACAGAGAGAGAGAGAGAGAGAATAGATTTGAGAGTTGAGGGCACTTATGCCGACTAGAGAAACCTAGGGTTTGAGAGGAGTACTTGTGATCTTTTCATGAGGCTTTGTCCTCAGGTTGGAGTGGCTACAATCTTTCCTCTCTAAGTGGTAATAGAGGATCAAACTTGCTCACCATGTCTCTCTTGTGCTATTGTTTGGTTTTCTTGCCTTCTTGAGGTGGATTTGGTGTTTCTTGGTTCCTATCATTTCTAGCTTGTTTCTTGGGATGGTTTTGATTATTGAGATATCTTAGAACTCTTCTAAGATCACCTTGGCCATCTAGACTCCACAAGGTTGCCTAAATCGACATTTTCTTCATTTGCTTGGTCTTTATGCAACTATCTCTAGAATAGATAAAGGTTGGAACTCTGAAAGCAATTCTTAAAATTGTTGGTTGGAATAGGTCCCTATATCCTAGAGAATGTGCATATCAAAGCTCAAGTGATTATGTGCTTTGGATCAAATGTTAGGTCGATTGTGAATTGGACGTCACACTAATTTTGAGCTCTGGCAATCGGAGTGGTCAGACCAGCCAAGGCAGTCAGACTACATCCTATGTTTTGGTCAAACCGACCTAAGGGGGTTTGACTAGTTTTTACTATTTTTGTTGTGGTAAGTTGTGTTTAGGTTATTGCAAGGTAAATTTTGATCATCTTAGCAATTCATAGCTATTAAGGTGAAAAATCTCAAACACCTAGGGGAAAATTTTATCAGAATCTTTCACAGCCCCCCTCCCACACACACACCACCGCCCCCTGATTGCCATATCCAGCCTTCAAGCTCAATACAGGTAGAAGAGTTATGTAGAAAAATCATTGTCATGACCTAAGTTTTGTGCCCATGATTATGTCTATCTTAGGGTAACACTGCTTAAAGGTGTCAAGAGGTTTTAAATAAGAGGAAAGCTTGACCCTAGGTATGTGGGGCTGTTTAGGATTGTTAAGTGTTGATGAGAAGTTGTTTATCAGCTTGAGTTACCCTAGTCAATGGCATGAGTGCACAATTGAGCTCAAGAAGTTTCTTCGTGTACCAACAGAGCAAGCCTCGTTGGGGGCAATTGAGCTACAAGAGGATCTCACCTATAAGGAGTAGCCCATCAAGATTATGGATGTGGCAGAGTGTTTGACTCGGAGCAAGGTTATCCGTTTTTACAAGGTTCAATAGAGTAATCACACCGAGACTAAAGCTACTTCGGAGTGTGAAGAGAATTTGAAAGCCGAGTTCCCAAACCTGTTCTCTAGCCAGACCGAACCTTGGAGTCGAGATTCCCTTTAAGGGGAGTATATATGTTTGTCACATCCCAATTTTCGAGTTTTCAAAATCTTTTATCTAAAATGTGTTTTATAAAATTGTCATATTCGGTTGTGGATTTACATATTTGAGTCACGTCTAAACACCCTTATATTATATGTGCCAAGAAGGAATATCACCTAGGATTAAATTAGTATTGAAATAGTGACAATAAGATAATTCTCCCCTATATACCGCCAATAGTGAGCAAATGTGGTACCAACACAAAATACCCTTGCTAATAATGTTTTAAAAGCTTTTGGTCATAATTCAGTAGTAGTAAATATATAATATTTAGAATCCTGGCAAAAGTATTGTAAAGTTTGCATACCTAAGTTAATTATAAAAAATGATATGATGCAACTTACATTAATTTGGTTAACTGGTTATCCGTAAGTTGTTGGCATGACATAATGTCTTCGAACTTAATTGGCACAGTTTTTCGCCCCTTACCTCCATGGGCATTTCCTTGCAGTTTGTCGCTGCTACCTGGCCTCTTTGATCTCTATTTGCATGTCAATATCAACGTCAGATGTATGTGTTAGAAATTGGTCTATATAAGCGAGGCCCATTTTCTTAATTCCAAAGCATACATGGTTTAGTACCATATTGCTAAGGCACGATGAGCGAGATCAATTTATAAAGTGGAGTCATTACCACTCTTTAAATATGGATAGAGATGGTATAAGGAGAGTTTTGGCTAGTCAAATGCGCGCGTATTTGAGTATTTTCACGTGAAAATCACGTGACTTGTGACCAGTGGGTAGATGGCTGTTTTAATCATGTGAGTTATTAATCTGTCTATTTATATGGCTGGAGAAGTTCAGAGCACCTGCACGGGGAGAAATAAGGTTTCTGGGCAGTATTCTCCTTGTGTATATTTCTGAAGTATGATGAGTAGCCTGCTGTTAGTAGTAAGTTTTGCACCACTGATTATTGCATTTGTCTCATGATAAAACTTGAAATTAAAATTTTGCCCACTTTTTCAACAGTATGCAATATGTCTTGCAAACACTCGTCTGATCCATGGGATATTCCTACCGTGTATACACGATCGTTTGTTGTTGTCTTTCCACTTGTAATCACCATGACTCCAGCTCCTAACCGATAGCAGACGCGAGGCTGTACTGACTGCGATTGATCGTTGATTCCTCACGCGCGGTGAAAGGACTTCTATCCTTCACGACAAAATCAGGTAACACCCTAGCAATTCCCTTGGAAGACTAACTACACCCTCTGATTAGCAATATTTGTCCATTTTCTTGAGAAGTATAGTTTCATTAAAAAAAATAAGAATATAGTTACTGCAATATTTACACTCTCTACACCTACTTTAATGGTACAAAAGAGGGGTTGAGTAGTAGTTTGTCATTTAACAAGGCTGTAAATGCTTCAATGATATTAACTATTTCTTTGATTTTTGAACTTTTTTTATCTACATATGCATGGTGGGGAATATAGCGAAGCAGAGGGAGTAATTCAGAATGTTTCAGCCTCATCAATTTCTTTTACCCTTCATGCCCTATTTTTACATGCACATACAAATATAGATACATATCACTTACTATCTCCGTTCTTTTTTACTTATCGTTTTAGACATTACACGGTCTCCCATACACACTTTGACAATTACTTTTTTAATTAATTGTTAGTAAAAATCATTAAAAATATAATTATATGAAAGTATTTTATATGACAAATTTAGTTATATCATCTCCATATAACAAACTCAAATATTTTTGTGTGTATTAGAAGCCAAGGTTTGAAATGGTTGATTGCTCGTGTTCTAAAACGAGTATTCAAATATATAGATATTCCTTGGACAACAAGTACTGCTACTCCTCAGTGAAGAATATTGTGAAACAGATGTCAATATAGAAATCCAAGTACCACCAAGTTAGTTAGACACCCATGTTGAGATTAGCTTTCCATGTGTACCCACTATTTATGTGGAATGTTGCTAACTAATTCAAGCTAACATTGTTGGAAGTTGTTTTGAAAACAACATGTTGTCCTACATGGAAAGTCTATGAAGAAGCTTGATCAACTTAAATAGCTACTTTTCATAGGGGCTTTGAGCGTAGGCTGACAGCAGTTGTTGTCAGAAGGGTGCATTCGAAGAGTCGTGTCTATTCATTTCGTATCCTTCCCAACTCTATATAATGAGAGGCCTTTCACCATTAGAAAAAACCTAACTCTTCTGTCCATGACGATTTTTCACTTTGCGTCAGTGCAAACTTCGTCTAGGCTTGTCTTATCCTACTAGCTTATTTGCAGTAGACCCTTGAAGCATATAGACAGCGTGCAAATAATCGCTTTAGGAAAGCGCTTCTGGCGTGATTCAAGTCTCCTCCACAAAATTTTCAACATAACTTGGAAGAGAAAGTAGGAGAGCTAGCCAATTACCACCCATGGCAAGAAACCAGCTCAAAGTACTCCATGCTCTCGACGTCGCACGGACGCAATGGTACCACTTCACGGCCATCGTCATCGCCGGCATGGGCTTCTTCACCGACGCCTTCGACCTCTTCTCCATTCCCCTCATCACCGACCTCCTCGGCCGCATCTACTACGGGAATGACAAGCTCCCCAGAGAGTGCTCGGCCGCCATCCTGAGCAGCGCCTTCTGCGGCGCCGTGCTCGGGCAGCTCGTCTTCGGCTGGCTCGGCGATGTTGTAAATAATCTTGTTTTAGAGTCATGTGCAAAATTTGGTTGTAATCGAAGTCGAATTGCAGCCGCAATTCAAAGTCATAGGTGGAAACCTAGTCGAAGTCGTATTAGAATCAGAGTCGGAGTAGGTGTTGAGAACCCGTGTTGAAGTAGGATAGCCGGGTATAAAAGGAGGCTTAGAGCCATGTATTCGATGTACCAAGCAATTGAGAAAAGACCAAAAAGAGGGAGAAACACAGAACATTGTTTTGTCGTGTGTTTGCGCAAGACGTGGTCAGAAGGACTCACGATCACCGCAAGCGTGATCGGGAGGCGCTACGACCACGGCAAAGGAACAGTGTTTTTACGACTACAGCTAAGGAGCGAACAACGTGGTTGTAAGGGGTTCGACTACGCAGGGAAGGCTACGACCACGGTGAAGGTGGTCGTAACGAGCTACGACTACACCGGGAAGGCCAAAACGTGGTCGGAAGCGACTCCGACCACGTTGAAGGAAGTGAACGTGGTCGTACGGGTGTTCGACCACGGTGAACAGTGATCGCCAGCATCACTGCGTGATCGTAGAAGACTTCGATCACGGTATCTTGAGCGGCTGAAGGAAGGCAGCGGCAGCGATATAGCAGAGCGGTCGTAAATTGCTACAGTAAATTTACGACCATGTTGAAAAGGCGATCGGAGGAGATTGAGGCGTTCGGAATTGGTCGTAAGTACTCTGAACCGATCGTATTTGATTCTCACCGGTCGTAAACGACTCTAACCGGTCGTAAAAGGTCCTGGGAGGTCGTAAGACTTACAACAGTTGGTATCAGAGCCGTGGTTAAACATGGCTGACACGGCAAAGCAAAGCGTGTCGCTGCAGTATCCGATCCTCAGTTCGGACAACTATCCGATCTGGGCGATGAAGATGAAGGTCAACATGATCGCGCAAGGCGTCTGGGGTGCGGTCGAACCAAAGGAGAAGGACAAGGTCCTCGATGATCGTCTCGACAAGATGGCGATGGCAGCAATCTATCAAGCTGTGCTCGACTCGATGATGCGACAGCTGGTCGGCAAGGAGACGGCGAAAGACGTCTGGACTACTCTGCAGATAATGCACCAAGGAGTAGATCGAGTGAAGGAAGTTTGACTTCAAACATTGAGGAGTGAGTTTGAATCATTGAAGATGGGAAGAGACCAGACAGTGGAAGAATTCTCTGGGAAGTTTAATGAAGTCGTAAACGAGATCAAATCTCTCGGCGACAACTTGAAAGATGAGGTGGCGGTGAAGAAGTATCTACGAGTACTGCCGGAGAAGTTTCTCCCGGTCGTAACTACGATCACGTACTCATAAGACCTCTCGAAGATGAAGGTGGAGGAGGTAACTGGGGCGCTCAGAGCACACGAGCAGCTTCTGAAAAGTTACCAAGCCGACAATGAAGGAAAAGGGCCTTACAACCAACAAGCATTGTTTGTAAAGGATGACACGAGGAACCGAGGAGAATCGTCATCAAGGGGCGGTCGTGGACGTGGTCGTGGCCGCGGCGCGTCTCATGGGCGAGGACAAGGACGAGGCTATGGCCAGAGTGGCCGTGGAAGAGGTGGTCGAGGAAGTCGTGGTGGTCGTGGAGATGGCAATCACCAGACGGACAAATCTGACATCCAGTGCTACACATGCGAGAAATTCGGACATTACGCTGCCGAATGTCGGAGCCACATCCAGTGCCATAACTGCAAGAAGTATGGTCACTATGCTGCGAATTGCCGGAGTAAGAAAAAAGCAGAGGAAGCAAACCTGGCTCAAACGGATGAGCACAAAGAGCCGACATTGCTGTTGTCGCTCTGCACTGCAGACGAACCGACAATGGTTCTATTAAACGAGGAGAAAGTGTTTTCGAGTCTGTTGGAGAAAGGAGAGCAGACTCAAGAGCGGACGGTAGACTGGTATCTCGACAACGGAGCCAGCAACCACATGACGGGTACGTACTCGATGTTTTACGAATTAAATAAGAATGTGCTTGGAAGAGTACAGTTCGGAGACGGCTCGACCATTCAGATAAAAGGGAGAGGCACGATCCTGATGCAGTGCAAGGATGGAAGCCAGAGGAGATTGTCGAATGTATACTACATTCCAAGTCTACGAAGCAACATTATAAGCCTTGGACAATTGACTGAAGAAGGTTGTCGGATTGATCTCAAAGACACCTATCTGAAGATGTACGACCACACTGAGCGACTGCTGATGAGAGTACAGAGAACTGTAAACCGTCTATACAAAATTCAAATTGAAGCATGCAAGCCAAAGTGTATGAAGACTACAACCGATGATGCGGCCTGGCTATGGCACGCATGATTCGGACATCTGAATTTCCAGAGTCTCAACACGATGGCGGGAAAAGAGATGGTGGTCAGATTACCGACAATCGACCACCCGGAGCAAGTCTGCGAAGGCTGTCTGGTGGCGAAACAAACTCGTAGCGGCTTTCCACAGCAGACGAGTTTCAGAGCTTTGCAACCACTCGAGTTGGTTCACGTAGATCTGTGCGGACCAATCACACCTCGTACAGATGCCGGGAATCAATACTTCATGTTGATCGTGGATGACTATTCAAGAGCCATGTGGGTGTACATGCAGAAAAGCAAAGATGAGGCAAAGACGAACTTTCAGAAGTTCATAACTCTTGTCGAAAACGAAGTCGACAAAAAGGTGAAGTCAGTCAGGTCAGATCGAGGAGGAGAATTCCTCGCGAAAGAGTTCGACTCGATTTGTGAAGAGAAGGGTATTGCAAGACTCTTCACGGCTCCGTATTCACCTCAACAAAATGCAGTCGTAGAAAGAAGAAACTGGACCGTGGTCGAAACGGCACGAAGTCTGTTGAAGAGCCGATTCCTGCCCGGGAGACTTTGGGCAGAAGCAGTACGACATGCTGTCTATCTGCTAAATCGTGCGACCACGCGATCACTGGATGGAGTCACTCCATATGAACAGTAGTCAGGAAGAAAACCCAATGTCGAGCATCTAAGGGTCTTCGGATGTTTAGCCCATGTGAAGCCATCCACCTATCTCAAGAAACTAGACGACCGGAGCCGACGGATGATCTATCTGGGCTCGGAACCAGGCACCAAGGCATACAGGTGCTATGATCCGGTCGAAAGGAAGATTCATGTGAGCAGAGACGTGGTCTTTGAAGAAAACAAACATTGGGAGTGGGAAGAACATGAGGACATTGAGAAGGACATGTCGAAGTGGGTAACCTTCGAAGTCGAAGTCGTCGATGCCGACAATACGGAAGAAGCTACGACCACATCTCAAGACTCAAGTATTGACCATGAAGTCTTACCTGAGATAGAAGACCTTGATGAGGAAGAGTCAAACAGTCGAGTACCGAAGATGAGGAGCATTAGCGAGATCTATGCACAGACTGAACCAATGCAGTCTGAAGAATTGTTGCTTTACACGACTGCAGAAGAACCCACGAGTTATGAAGAAGCAAAGGGAGATGCATGTTGGAGAGTGGCTATGCAGGAAGAGTTGAAGTCGATTGAAGACAATGACACATGGGAACTTACTGATCTACCAAAGGGTCAGCGAGTGATCGGTTTGAAGTGGGTCTACAAGGTGAAGAAGAATACCCAGGGAGAAGTCGTAAAACACAAAGCACGACTTGTTGCAAAAGGATATGTTCAGAAACATGGAGTCGACTATGAAGAAGTCTTTGCACCAGTAGCTCGGATGGAGACAATTCGAGTACTTCTTGCGCTGGCGGCAAACTGTGGATGGGAAATCCACCACATGGACGTGAAAACGGCGTTTTTGAATGGAGACATTGAGGAAGAAGTATATGTCTCTCAACCGCCGGGGTTTCAATCCAAGAAGCAAGGTGAGAAAGTCTTGAAGCTGAACAAAGCTCTCTACGGGCTTAAACAAGCCCCACGAGCATGGAATCTAAAACTCGACAGAAGTTTGACAACACTCGGGTTCAAAAGGAGCATTGCTGAGCATGCTGTATACACCCGAGGGGATAAGAAGGCAAGGTTGATCGTAGGCGTCTACGTGGACGATTTGATCATCACTGGGTCAAACTCAATTGATATTATGAAGTTTAAGGAGGAGATGAAGAAGTTATTCAAGATGACTGACTTGGGACTTCTGAGCTATTACCTCGGTATCGAGGTGAAGCAAACTGACAACGGCATATCACTTTGTCAATCGGCGTACGCCCGAAAGATTCTGGAGAAGTGCAGTATGGAAGAGTGCAATCCATGCCATGTCCCAATGGAGAATAACTTGAAGTTAAGCAAAACAGGCCCAGGATCGACAGTCGATGCCACGCAGTACAGAAGCGTTGTCGGAAGTCTGCGTTACTTGACACATACTCGACCGGACATCACGTTCGTGGTCGGATATGTAAGTCGTTTCATGGAGAAGCCCACTCAGGAGCATATGAACGCCGTAAAGCATATCCTGAGGTACATCAAAGGTACTTTGAACTTCGGGATTCATTACAAGAAAGGAGGAGAAAACGGTTTGTTGCTGACGGGTTACAGTGACAGCGACATGGCGGGAGATGTCGATGATCGGAAGAGCACGACAGGTATACTGTTTGTGCTTGGGGAGAGTCCGGTTACTTGGCAATCGCAAAAGCAAAGAGTGGTCGCATTATCGTCCTGTGAAGCCGAATACATCGCAGCGAGTACAGCATCGTGCCAAGGAGTATGGCTCGCTCGACTGTTGAGTGAATTGTCAGATTAAGAAATTCAGAAGGTAACGCTCAGGGTTGATAACAAATCGGCTATTTCACTGAGCAAGAATCCGGTTCTACATGATAGAAGCAAACACATAGACACAAGATATCATTATATCAGAGATTGTGTCGAAGAGGGGAAGATCGCTATCAACTATATCAGAACTGAAGAATAGAAAGCAGACATATTGACAAAGTCGCTGGGGCGGATAAAGTTTTCAGAAATGAAGAAGAAGATTGGCATGATCGAAGTCGAAAAACAAGATTAGGGAGAGAATGTTGTAAATAATCTTGTTTTAGAGTCATGTGCAAAATTTGGGTGTAATCGAAGTCGAATTGCAGCCGCAATTCAAAGTCGTAGGTGGAAACCTAGTCGAAGTCGTATTAGAATCAGAGTCGGAGTAGGTGTTGAGAACCCGTGTTGAAGTAGGACAGCCGGGTATAAAAGGAGGCTTAGAGCCATGTATTCGATGTACCAAGCAATTGAGAAAAGACCAAAAAGAGGGAGAAACACAGAACATTGTTTTGTCGTGTGTTTGCGCAAGACGTGGTCGGAAGGACTCACGATCACCGCAAGCGTGATCGGGAGGCGCTACGACCACGGCAAAGGAACAGTGTTTTTACGACTACGGCTAAGGAGCGAACAACGTGGTCGTAAGGGGTTCGACTACGCAGGGAAGGCTATGACCACGGTGAAGGTGGTCGTAAGGAGTCGAAGGTGGTCGTAACGAGCTACGACTACACCGGGAAGGCCAGAACGTGGTCGGAAGCGACTCCGACCACGTTGAAGGAAGTGAACGTGGTCGTACGGGTGTTCGACCACGGTGAACAGTGATCGCCAGCATCACTGCGTGATCGTAGAAGACTTCGATCACGGTATCTTGAGCGGCTGAAGGAAGGCAGCGGCAGCGATATCGCAGAGCGGTCGTAAATTGCTACAGTAAATTTACGACCACGTTGAAAAGGCGATCGGAGGAGATTGAGGCATTCGGAATTGGTCGTAAGTACTCTGAACCGATCGTATTTGATTCTCACCGGTCGTAAACGACTCTAACCGGTCGTAAAAGGTCCTGGGAGGTCGTAAGACTTACAACCGGCGACAAGATGGGCCGCAAACGCATTTATGGCGTCACGCTCAAGCTCATGGTGGTGTGCTCCCTTGCATCTGGCC
Organism: Dendrocalamus latiflorus; assembly: GCA_017311315.1. Classification (NCBI taxonomy): domain Eukaryota; kingdom Viridiplantae; phylum Streptophyta; class Magnoliopsida; order Poales; family Poaceae; genus Dendrocalamus; species Dendrocalamus latiflorus. The sequence continues at coordinate 48,183,249 of CM029627.1, forward strand.
TCTCCTTCCGCTGCACACCTGCGAGTGTCATAACGACGCTCTGCTTCTTCCGCTTCTGGCTCGGGTTCAGCATAGGCGGCGACTACCCACTTTCGGCGACCATCATGGCCGAGTACGCCAACAAGAGGACTCGCGGCACCTTTATTGCCGCCGTCTTTGCTATGCAGGGTTTAGGGAACATCACTGCTGGCATCGTTGGCATGATTGTCTCGGCGGCGTTCCGGCACACGGCGGCCTACGGCCGTGACCCCCGCGACCAGGCCGACTACGTCTGGCGCATCATCCTTATGTCCGGCGCCATCCCGGCGTTTCTCACCTACTACTTACGCATGCAGATGCCGGAGACGGCGCGTTACACCGCGCTGGTCACCAAGAATGCCAAGCAGGCCACGCTAGACATATCCGCCGTCCTCAGAGTGAACATCGAGCAGGAGCAGCAAGCCCCACCACTCACCAAACGCGACGAGTTCGGGTTGTTCTCTGCGGAGTTCCTCAATCGACATGGCCTCCATCTCCTGAGCACCACCGTGTGCTGGCTTGTCCTCGACGTGACCTTCTACTCACTGAACCTCTTCATGAAGGATATCTTCACCGACGTCGGGTGGTTCGGAGACCCTGACACGAGCAAGATGAGCCCGCTGGAGCAAACTTTCAAGATTGCCAGCACACAAGCGCTGATCGCCGTCGTCGGCACCCTGCCGGGATACTTCTTCACCGTTGCCTTGGTCGATCGCATCGGCCGTCTCAAGATCCAGCTGCTGGGGTTCACCATGATGACCGTCTTCATGCTCGGCCTCGCCGTCCCCTACGATCACTGGGCTGCTGCTAAGAACGGAAGAGCATTAATTTTTGGAACCATGTATGCGTTCATTTTCTTCTTCGCCAACTTTGGCCCCAACTCAACTACCTTCATCATTCCGGCGGAGATCTTCCCGGCGCGGATGCGGTCGACATGCCATGGTGTATCCGGTGCGGGTGGAAAGATCGGCGCCATCATCGGCGTGTTCGTGTCATTGTACGTCGCTCTTCGGACCTCTTCTGATAACGGAAGGCGTATCGATAAGCTGTTGTACGTTCTCATTGGGTGCAACCTGGTCGGCCTTGTGTTCACGCTCCTGTTGCCGGAGTCGCAGCGAAAGTCTCTAGAGGAGATCACCGGCGAGATTGAGGATGAGGAGCTGCCTGGGGATGCTGCCGTGGCCGCCGCCACAGCTGAGGAAGTCCATACTGTACCTCTTTGACCGTGTAGCGTATGGGCTTCTTTCAAGTACATGTGCTGTATGTATGAGTTTGTATTAGGTAGGATGTAAATACAATTGTTTCTTTCAAGCAAACTGGCCTGTTACCGAACAGATGATTATACTCGTATCACTACTAGAAAATGGATCATCCCTCACGGTTCCAAACCGTCAGGAAAATACAGAAAACCGTCAGGTTATATATCCCTGACGGGTTCCCGCAGGCAAAATCCCTCAGGGCTGGCTGGAAAGGAAAATTAAATTTCGCTGACGGGAACCCGTCAGGGATATATAACCTGACGGTTTCACCCGTGAGGCAAATACTTTAACCTGACGGTACAATTCCCGTGAGGAAAATGAAATTTACTCACGGGCGAAATTTTACCCGTGAGAAAAATACATTTTACTCACGGGCGAAATGTTACCCGTGAGAAAAATGCATTTTACTGACAGGCGCGGTCACCGTCAATACAATAGCCTGACCCGCAAGAAAAATGAGTTTTTCTGAGGGACCAAGCCGTCAGGAAAATTAATCAGACCCGGGGGGGAAATTACACATCCGTGCATCATATAATCAAATTAATCACAACACCATCCTTGCATCAATCAAGAAACATAATTGAACAAACATATAAAAGTTCGGTTTTCATAAACAATCCATAGATTAATTCATACACCAAGTGTCCAATTCATAAACTTCTCCTCCAGATTGGTTCATCCATCCAAAAGACATCTAAAATCAAGTACCACATACAAAGTCTCTATTTCCATTACATTCAAGTTCAGCTGGTCAAAAGAACTATAAGAAATCAGTGAAAATCACATGGCAGCATGGTTGTTGTCGCCATCAATGTCGCCACTGCAGTTGTCCCTGTCGTTTCCATCAACGTTACCATCGACAGCACCGTCATCCGGTTGTGAGCCCACATGGGAGGATCCAGTCCCAAGCCCAGTCCTAGTCACAGTCCCTTGCCGCAAAGTGAAAACATTATGTCAACTTATGTTGAAGAAGCTGTAATGGCTTGTAATGTTGTTTGAATTATCACAGTCCTATATCAATCTCTGGTGGTGGTTGTTCACCTATCTTCTCAAAAAGCATCTACAGTTGGAAAGTACCATTTGAAGTTGAACTATATAATCTGTACTAACCATGCAATGCAAGCAAAGACATGCACAATCTATACTAACATGACATCCTCTGATATTTTGTTCTGCTAGTTAAGCTAGTTTCGGTGCAAACAAGTTAATATTGAATTATTGGAGAGCAACAACAAAAAAATATGATGAAGCTATTTTGGTATGTATATCTCTCTAGTGATTGATATAAAGGAACTAACCGATCGATAGCAATTCTTTGAAACACGCATGTCATATGGATACTTAAACCTTTATAATATAGTTAGTCAATCCCAAGCTCAAAGCACTATTGGCTGCAAACTAGATCACGATTGTTGGTGTTGCATGTGTGGTGGTTGGTTGAAGCAACATTTGCATGAGAGAACACATCACGGAGCATCACTTCAACACAACAACAGGAATTACACGTGTATGATCCCCCTGTCACATCTGTTTGTCACTCAGTGAATTACAGTTACCAGCGATGTTCCAAGTGAATTTGTAAATGAAACGCTTTTTTTTATTTATGCACCATGTCCTAGTCTAAAAGTTCAAGTGTATTTAGTTTGAACGTAGCTACCACACGGTATTTAGTTTCTTCTACAAGTGTAACTCTATGACAGTACATGGGTTTTTCTACTGTTAAAGAGATAAAGTGTAACCCTAAACTTGTTTACTTGTCACTACATTTAGCATTGCTTGGTAGAACAAAACCCTGAGCTCAAACCATCACTACAGCTGCATGCATGTAGGAGTAGTAATACTTTCAGAAAAGACAAATGAACAAATGAATATTATTACCAAGATCATCTGGCGGCTATGTTACCCAGATACCCCGATACGGATACACGATACGGCGATACCGCGATTCGCCATTTTCCTAAAAACACCGATACGGCGATACGTGTGTATATATATAATAAAAATAAAAATAAAAATAAAAAATTAATGAATTCTTATAAGGAATTGAGAAACCGAGAATCCTCGAAGTCATGTACTGTAACCTGGTTCTTCCCAGATACAAACACCAAACAATGCTTGTGTGGATTCCAGCTTACTTTCTGGGTGTCAAATTCTTCTAGCAGATTTGGCTGGAACTTCTAGATCAAATTATGCAAGCTCACTGAAGTTACTTAAAACTGACGTATTTCTAAGCAAATATATGCATTGCCATTTGAGTGAAAAAAAATCCCATCACCCTCTTTCTTATACACACACATGGTTACTTGTCGAGACAACACCCTATGGTTGATATGGTATACTCGTTAGGACCACACATGGTTTGGATTTTTTTTTTGGACAAGACACTCAAAAGACAATACAGGGAAAGGGCTATACAGAGTTGGATACAAAGAAGTCCAGATAACTCACATCGCAAGAAGGGAAGAGCATTTGTTTGAAGGAGTCGGCTATGGTGGATGCCAAGTTTGTTGTGCGGATGCTCTCAGTGGGCTCCGCATCGTGTGGAGCAGGAGGCTCAGGCTTCGTTAGGAGATCATCCGGCTGGAAAGGAATAGGGCTGAAGACCATTCCCTGAAATATTGACATTGTGCGTGGATGAAGAACGCACGGTAGTAGCAAATTAGAGAGAGGGTTTTCTCCAGTGCTGAAGTGCATGTGTTGTAAAAAGATGAAATTTGGTAAGGGAGGGGAAGATGAACTGACGAGGACATCACCGTAGGCCTCCTTGGCGCGATCGTCCGATAGGGCATCCGCCGCAACTGCAACGCAGAGGCAAAGGCAAAATGAAAAATAATCTGATCACTGCCCCTACCGAGTCATCCAATACATTCAGACATTCAATCAACAAATAGCAACTAAATAGCAGTATAGCACTAGCAGTACGCAGTAGCAGCACAGCACATACGCAGTAGCAGCAGAGCAGCCGGCGACGGCCGAGGTGCCAGGCGGAGGCGGCAGGCCGAGGCGACGGTAGGAGGCGGCGGCCGGCGGGTGTTGAGGCGACGGATGGAGTCGACGGTCGGAGGCGACAGCCGGATGCGACGGTCCGAGGCGACGTGCGCGGCGACGGGCGAGGGGATGCGGCGGACGAGGCGGGCGCGCGAGGGGATGCGGCGCAGGAGGCGGGCGAGGGGATGGGGAGGAGGAGGCGGGCGCGCGAGGGGATGCGGCGGAGGAGGCGGGCGAGGGGATGGGGAGGAGGAGGCGGGCGCGCGAGGGGGTGCGGCGGAGGAGGCGGGCGTGCGAGGGGATGCGGCCGAGGAGGCGGGCGCGCGAGGGGATGCGGCGGAGGAGGCGGGCGAGGGGATGGGGAGGAGGAGCCGGGCGCGCGAGGGGATGGCGGCGGAGGAGCCGGGCGGGCGAGGGGAAAATTGGGGTATTAGGTTTCCTGGCGCGCTGCGCCAAATTAGTGGGCGGGCTGATCAAAAACCTCACTGGAAAATGTATTTTTGCGACGGTGATACATGGGCCCGTCACAAAAATTTCTAATTATCCTCACGGTTCATGTAATACCGTCACAGAAATCGTTTATTTTCTTGGCGGCTTAAAGAGCCCGACAGGAAAATGTATTTTTGCGACGGTGATACGTGGGCCCGTCACAAAAATTGCTATCCCTCACGTTCTATGCGGGCCCGTCAGGAAAAATAACGTCCGTGAGGGATGATCCGTTTTCTAGTAGTGTATATGTATAACCATGCATGCTTGTGTGGTTACTAGCACAGAAAGGCTTGCAGCCATTGTCTTCCGCATTGTAAATTGCCTTGTCTAACCTCCACCTGCACATTTCTGAAGAATCGGAATAAATCCCTCCTTTAACCTACAAACCACCGCCATAAGGAATCAGAAAATGCTAGTTGGAAAAAAGGTTCCCGGGGACTATAAAATAAGAGAATCCGTAGCAAAATATCTCATTTCTTTCTTCAGTGACTACAAGATTAATATCCCCGAGTATACAAGATTTGGCGTAGCTAGTGTTAGAAAGATTGGATACGTTGTCAATTATATCCTCAAGATTGTTTGAGGTTTGAATTAGTCGTTTGGTTAGTACCTCGTATTTAGTCTTGATTGATGTAACAGAGATCCGGTGATCTATCTGATTGTAAGTTGACGTATATATAACAAAGCTATCCCGAGAGGATGTGTGTGGTTCTTTAGAATTAATCCGTAGCAAAATATCTCATTCTTTCTTCAGTGACTACAAGATTAATATCCCCGAGTATACAAGATTTGGCGTAGCTAGGGAGTCTACTTCTTCCTGTTCCTCTAGCTCCCAACATTTTCAATTTCCATGCATCATGACTTGATGCTTTCAGTTTCATCGATGCATCTGGCTTCCGGCAAGTAAGTCAAAATAACAGAGAATGTCAATCTATCCGAAAGTATATTCCCAACGGTTATACATGTGTTTTCCAGTTGACAATTCTTTTCACTCAAGTTCACGCATATATTTACATGATCAATATAAATAAACATAATAATTGTAATCAACCAATCAAAATGTCACCATCCTTGCACCAAACGAGCATCAGACATCTTCTCTGGAAGACAAATTCCTTGCATTTTCTATGCTTCACTTGTTGCTACGTGGCCTTATATATGTTACGCACCATGTATCCATGTAGCTAGATCTGTTTATGCTTCGGACAGATAAAAAAATTCACCCGTACGTGCCGGCCTCACCCAGCGGGAAATTAACATTTTGCGCAAAAGACAGAATACCGCCTCTAATTTTGCGTAATATTTTACAATGTGGTTGCTAGTTTATTCTATACAAAAATAAAAATAAAAAATTATATCATCAAAGACGATACAAATAAATAAAGAAAAAATAAAAAACTAAAAAAATCAAAGGAAACCGAAAAAGATTAAAAAATATATATAAGCTATAAGCTAAAAGATAGAAGCCGAAGCCGAAGCCGTAGAGAGCCCCCAATAGCTGCAAATGCGAAACATCGAATGACGATATTTGGAAAATTCAAGTATCATTGAAAAAGAGAGAAACTGTTGCACGTTCTCATTGGGTGCGATACCGTGTTCAGACTTCCGGTGAACTGAAGCATTGTACGTCGCTATTCGGACCTCCTCCGATACCGAAAAGCGCGTCGAGAAACTGTTGCACGTTCTCATTGGGTGCAACCTGGTCGGCCTTGTGTTCACGCTCCTATTGCCGGAGTTGCAGGGAAAGTCTCTGGAGGAGATCACCGGCGAGACTGAGGACGAGGAGCTGCCTAAGGATGCCGCCGTGGCCGCCGCCAGAGCTGAGGACGTCCATACTGTACCTCTCTGACCGGGTACCGTGTGGGCTTCTTTGAAGCACATGTGCTGTATGTATTTGTGTTACGTAGGATGTAACACTACCTCAGAAAGTCATCACTTATGGTTCTAAACCCTCGTCACAGATGGTTGCTGAACTGTCCAATTTACATATAATATGCAGATAATAGATATAAGCAAAATACAAATGCATAGATATATCACATATATCACTACTACAGAGAGCCTATGTAACACCCTGGAAAATTTAAATCTGAAATATGTGGAGCTTTTGAATTGTTTGCAATGTGTTACATTTGAATTTGGAGTTTATGGGATTTTCTGAGAAATTTAGAGAATGAATCCAAAGGTTAAAAGGAACAAGAAGAAAACAAACATGTTTAAACAATAGAGAATTAAAATTTTAAAATAAGAATCTGAAAAGATGATCCATAAGAGACAGGGAGAGAATTGAGTTTAAACATAAGATTTCATTTTTGAAAATAATGTACCTGAGAATATTGGCAATAACTAATTAGAGATCAAAGGATGCTAAAAAGAGAGGTGCACAAAGATAAAAATTAATTAATGGAAGAAGTGATAATAAAAACAGCAGTGCAACTACATATAAATAAATGAAAGAGAAAGAAAACAAAAATTAAATGGAAAAGGGGGCCGGCCAGCTGGCCGAACCAGCCCAGCCCGCCAGCCAGCCAGCCTAGCCAGCGCCCGGCCTTCCCCCCCCCCCACTCCCCCATCCTTTCTCTCCCGCGCCCAGCCCAGCCGGCCCACCCCCGCGCCCCGTTTTCCTCTTTCCCCTCCAGACCAGCACCGCGTTCGGACCGCTCGACCGCTGTCTCCTCCTCGCAGCCCCCTTCGGACCGCCGATGATGAGGACATCACTTCTTCGGATACACACAACACTCCTCCACTTGACATTCAAGGACCAATCACTAGAGCTCGTGCCCGACAATTGAATTTACAAGTGAGCTCGTTCCTAAGTACTTCTTTTTGTTCATTTGAGAATCGATTGCTACCTAATGATTTAATTATGATTAGGAACCATGGAGAGGACCTGGAAGTACTTGGAGAAGGGCTACGAGGCGCACAAGTCCAGCAAGGGCGGTCGAATCATGTTGGAGGCTCAACTCAAGCCGACTTCAAATCCTATTCGGAGTCCAAGACCAGGCCGCACTAAAACGGACGCCCAGATCGCATCCGGGCTCCGTTTTGGACGTTCTACATATGGATGGAAAGCTGAGAAGACGATCTTTCCAATGGCTCTGATCCCATTCAAAATTCCTTCTGAGTCAACGGGAATCGTCGAAACAAGTGGGCATTCAGAATCTGTCAGGGTGCTGCACCACCGTCTTTTGGGCCGTTCGGCTTTGTATCGTGTTGGAGCCCATTAGGGCGCGTCCAGGAGTTTTGCATGCTCCTCACTCCTCTATATCCAGCCGCCACCCCCACCATTAGGGTTTGGGTTTTGCTTAGATTATTCTGTCTTTGAACAGTTTCGCCGTTCATCGGTTTGTGAGACCCCAACTTTCGAGTGCTAAATCAATACATCTGCAATTCAGTTGTGTTCTTCCTTGTTCTTGCTTGTGTTCTTCGATTTGCAGGCGAGGATTAGCCTTCTTGGCGAGGTCAACCGGGCTGCGCATGGTTGATAACCTGAGGAGACGTGGTGCTGCGATTGCGGGGTTCGGAACGTGTTGTTCGGAAGCCGGATCGAATTGTGTCGCGCCTCCACCAAATCGAACATATCCAGAACCTGTTGGAAGATCAGGACCCGTTACTATCAGCCGGACCACTGCGCCAATGCCCCGCCCACGTCGTGTGGCCCCCGCGCCATCTCATCACCACAGAGCACCGCGTCAGCCCCTGCAGCCACCGGCTCCCATCCCCTCCTCCTTCAATGCCTGTCCCTCCGCCGGGTTAGCCACCGTCTCCCCTGTCCGCGGTCAGACACAGCATCATTTGGCCACACCCGTGCTACGGGTCTGTGCACGCACGCCCGTGCCCCACGCTGGGCCCTGCAAACGCCACACCGCCGGACAACCACCCCCACCTGCCGCGCATGGCCGCCATGGCCCCTCCTCGCCGCCCCGCTTTTCCACCCTATAAAAGCCTCGGCCGAAGCCTTGAAACGCACCGCCCGAGCTCCCTTCTTCTCTCCTAGCGCGCAATTGGACCCCCGTGCTCCTTTTCTCGCTGGCGCCCTCTTCTTCCCCACCGCCGGCCACCGAGCCAACTCCCCTCACCGAGCCACCGTTTTCCAATTCCCCACCCCCACGCCATCCTTAGCACTCCGTGAAGTCAACCGAGTAGTTGGCGGAGCCTCCCCGGACCCACAGCTCGCCGCGCGACGATCCTTCCCCGAGAGCTCCGCCGCCGCCCTGGTTCCGGTGATCACCGGCCGCCGTCGACACCCCCATCGCCATCCTCGTGACGCGCGGAACCCATTTTGCCCCTCACCGGGACCTCTCCGACGCCCACCGCTGACCACGCCACCACCGTTCCCGCCCTCGGACTGCTCTGCCATCCGCCTCTGCTACCGCACAGCTTAAGAGGTAATAACGCCCTATACCAGTAAGCAACATCTGAGAATCCCCCTGGCTAGCGGCGCTGGCGCTAAAACTCACCCAGGCAGCGTGCGTTCGAGCCTCCGCTCCGCCACGCCGGGTGGGTTTTTGGCGATTTAAATTTTTGCCATTTTACTGTGCGCTAGTGACCCAGCCGACAGTGCAGGGAAATGGGAAATAGTGCAGAGGGGTATACACTAACTCTATTGGCAAGGATAGTTAGCATGTGCCCTAAAATGTTGTGTATATATATACACACACATATCCATATGTGTATATATGTTTATATATATTGGATAGCCCTTTTTAAATCTTTAGCAAATAAATTTAATGAGTGGTTAAACATAACTTAAAATGGCACATGTAGTAGTAGCAAATATCCTATTTAACTTTGTGTCATAATTCCTACAACTTCCAGCTAAGGGTATTTTAGGAACCCTTAATTATGGGTATTTATCATGTGCTAGAAAAACAATACTAGTGTATATGTATAACATAAGCAACTCTTTTAGCTCTTTGTCAAGTGAAAGGGGTTTGTAATATTATGATTAGGATGAATGCTCACATGAAATAATGACCCATCAAATAAGGGTGTAGAAATTAACCATTAGCAAGGTAGGCTATAAGATATTATCAACCACCTAGGCTATGACACCCAAATGTAATTAGAGAATATATCATACAAGCATGACTATGGTTAAACTTTAATTAATCATCTTTAGCAGTGGGATTACTTTAGCACCAAAGAAAATGAAACACATTTTTAAATTTATCCAAAACCCATGTCTACCCAATGAAACTAAAATCTGATATTGGAGTTATTTGGATTTTCTGGTGAATGTTTATTTGGTTTGCTGATTGCCTTGTCTTTTTATCCAAATTTTCGCGCACGTTAAAAATAGCGTACGAGGCTCAGGAGGAGGAAGCCGAGGCAGCAGCTCTAGAAGCTTCAGACAACCCAGAACCCACCCACTGTGACCAAGGCGAGTCAATACTTTGATCATGTTGAACTTGCATTTTCTGCAAATTACTTTTGTTTAAATTATCAAATTGCATGCTGTTAATTTATATGCAAATACATGTTTAATTTAGAGTTCTAGTTAAATGCCTATTATCTAACTTAATTAATATTGCCCCTCCTTTGGAATATTTGAACATGAGAACCTTGTCGCCCTAGCAAAATTATAATAGTAACCTTTTTTAAAATAAGTCCATAATTATATGCCATGCTTAGACTTGCTTAGATACTTGTGGGAGTAAGAATGTCCAAGCATCATCTTAATCATGAGAAAATGTGGTTGGGCAGTCATGGTGGCAATGACTGGTGTATGTTGGATATGGTTATTTTACACTCCCAAAAATCTCGAATTGCTTATTTGTCTAGGCGATGGTTCGGGGGTATGGTGCAAGGGTGCACGAGAGTGGGTTGTGGTAGAACCGCCCAGATAACCCTAAGAACTGAATCTTGTCATGACCTCCTGTGTAAAACAAGTGCAACCACAAATCTGTAAAGTACTGTCGGAACTCGGAGTAACGACTCCTAGATCCTCTGTGTAAATCGCACTAGTCCAGGATCAACTAGTGCACACAGTAACAACAAAGATAATAACCAAGCTCAAATGACTTCTTATATTAAATAAAAGGTACGGCCTTACGACCAAGTCTTACATCAACGCCCATTGGCAAAAATAAATAGAGGAAAAGAACTGCGGAAGCGAACTGATAAATAGCGAAGCCCAAGTCTGCCCACAGGCAAACGACAGTAAGACGCGGCCTACTCGTCCTGATTTTCACCGTAGTTGACGTGTTCCTTCCCTGTGTGGAAAAAGCAAGGTGAGTACAAACTTGTACTCCGTAAGTCACACGAAAAATGCACCATAATGATAAAGGCTTCAAAGGAAGGCTTATAGGATTACTTTACATAAAACAACATTTAAGAAATATAATAATAGATTGAAATTGTTGAATTTAATACAGTAAGTAAAAACAGTACTTGTAATTGAAAATATTACCGTCAGTGCATGCTCCGACCATACATCAACCTATCCACGGACATCCCACCCGGACCATCTTTTCTAAAAGATCACGTATGGATTCCATCCATCCACACGCTTTCACTGTGCAATTCTGATGGATTCCATCCATCCACCAGGTTTCAATCTCTCACGGATTCCATCCATCCGCACGGTTTTCATCTCTCGTGGATTCCATCCATCCACAAGGTTTTCAAAAACATTTTGAAAAACAAAGTCTAATCCATGAAAAACTTTTACTTAGCATGCCCATGACCGTGGGCACGTCTATCCAGGATAGATTATACACTCTGCAGAGGTTGTACAGCTTTACCCACAAGACACGATCATCCTTTTGTGCCACGCGGGTTACACACTTCCTTAGGTGTGTGGCAAGGAGTCGTGACAAGGCCTTTACAATGCAAAGCATTCAACCTGGTCGAGCCAACTCTAAGGTTTCACCCCAGTAAGGAATCCACCAGACCGGGACCCCCTCTTGAGCCTAGACGAGACTTCTCATGGCTTAACCACGCTCGCCCAAGTGAGATTTCACATGGCACCAACCACGCTCACTTTCAACCTACAACTTGACTCAGGTTGGGACTTCGCAAATTATTCAGCCAGGGCTGTCCCATACCAGCCATGTGGTAGTACGATTAGGGCTTTGCAACAGTAGCTCACAGACCGGTCCTTAATCTGACTTAGGCCCAACCACATAGCCCTGTGCACGACGACAATCAACCACTGCGGCTCCAACCAACAGGGCATGCCTGCACCCACCACTCTAACCAATTGCCTAAGTCTAAACCAGGTTTTATATTTTGTTTTCAAAATATTTCATAACACTCCTTGACTCACCAAAGTCAAGAGTACAACTTAACATTTCATGTAAAAAGGTTATCATTTTATGTGAAAGATATCCCAAAACAAATAATATGACTAAGCATGGCTAAGCATTTGATTCAAAATTTCTCTAGCCAACACTAATGTATTAACTAGGGTTTGATTCTAGGGTGACAAGATATCAGGGGAATTCAATATCAAAGGAGGTAATAACAAGTAAGCAGTAACTAAATTTAAAACTGAATTGAAATACGTTGAATAGAAATATGCATGCAATATAATTTAAATCAACATAATTTTATTTTGAAAACTAGGATCAACATGATCAAGGAGTGTGACTTGCCTTGCTCTTCAAATTTGTGCAACTCTTCGTCGAAGAAATCTCCCGAATCGTCGAAGTCTACACGCGAAAATAACCCACCAAATTTAAATAAATTTAAAATAAATTAAAATTAACTTCAAAAATTTTAATTGAGGCTATAAATGGATAGAGGAGAATTTTTGATGAATTTAGAAATTTGAATGGGCTAAATTGGAGTTAGGACGAAGGAGAACGGGCTCCGGGAAGATTGAAAATCTGAGAAAATGGAAAAAGGAAATTTCTGGAATTATTTTTATAAAGGAAATTGGGAATTATGACATCATCAGAGGATTTAATATTCGGCCGAATTGTTTTTCAACGGGAAAATGGCATTATTGCACCATGCTGGCGTCAGCATGGTGTAAACCCCGCTGACAGGTGGGGCCCTGGTCCATGGACCAGTCCACCGGCTCGGAAAGGGGTGTAAGTGGTGGGTGTGCTGACGGGGCAGGGGACGGGCGAGGTGGCGCCGAGGTGGTGAGACAGCACCGACGTGGCATGCCACGCAGCTGCCACCGGCCGGGGGAAGCACGGGCACGGCATGCTCACCGGCGCTCCGGCGGGCGGCGGGCGGCGGCGAGGGGCGCAGGAGGTAGAGGGGGCGCGGGGGAACACGGCGGTGGGTGCAGCCTTACCGGCGGCGAACGGCGGCGAGCTGGCGGTGGCGCGCTTGGGGAGGGGCGGAGGGGCTTCGCGGCGAGGCGAGGAAGCCGAGGGAGGTGACTGCGTTGTGCGGGGACGAGCGGAGCGGCGGCGACGGCGAGGAACCACGGTGCGAGGGGGCTTGGCTCACCGGAGAGGGGAATTGGGAGCGGAGGGGTGTGGGGCGGAGCTTGGGGGGCCTTTTACAGGGGCCGGAGAGGGGCGGGGGTGCGCGGATTTGTCGCCGGAGGTGGTTGGGATCGTGGCAGCGGTTGCGGCCAGAGAAGTAGGTGGGGCGCGGCTTGCGGGAGGGGCTGGGAAGTGGGCGCGCGGAGTGGGGGTGAGGGCGGCGCACGCGCGGAGTGGAGGCGTGGCCGGGTAGGGCGGGAGCGGCACAACGGCCGGCGGTGGCGCGACCGGGGAAGAAGGGGCGCACGGGGAGGAAGGCGGGGTGGCTGACACGCGGGCCCAGGGTGACAAGGAAAGGAGGGAACGGGGAGGCGCTGACGGGTGGGGCCGGGTGGCCAGCGAGAGAGGGGGCGAGGAGCGGCTGATGGACGGGGCCCACGAGGCAAAGAGGGGCGGAGAGAGAGCGGGGTGCGGGAGCGCCGACAGGTGGGGCCCGGGAGGAGGAGAGAGAGGAGCGGGAGGCGCGGGCGGATGGGCCAGATGGGCCGGGCGCACGGGGAAGGGGGATCTGGGCCGCACGCGTGGCAGCCGGGTGGAGGGGGAAGGCGGGATCCGACGGGGCGGCATGGATGGATCCCGGCCGTCCACGTGCTGGCCGGAGGAGGGAGGAGGGAATTTTAATTTCTGATTTTTGTTTTTGGATCTTCAGAAAGGCCCAGAAAATTATTTAAGCCTCAAAAAAATAACATTGACCTCCAAAAATTCCATAAAAATTCCTAGAACCTCCTGGAGACATTTTGGACTTAATAAAAATATTTTCAAATAATGTCGGTGTTTAGTTTTCATACTTAAAATACTTTTTAATTTCAAAAATAGTTTTTAAATTCCAGAAAAACTCAGAACACCAAATTAAATCCAAATAACTCTAAATAATTAATTTGAATTAGGATTTTTATAGAAAAGTAAAATATCATTTTATTTAATAATTATTTTTAGGTTTTCACTTAAAATACTTTTTTTAATCTATCTTTTTCAAAGCAGAAATTCAGGGCAAATCCAAATTTAAAATTTAGGCACAAAAATACTTATTTTAATTTTAATTTATTTTAACTAATTTTTATTTATTTATTATTTTTTTATTGTAGCAAAAATCTGGGATGTTACAAGTACAACTTGGCTTAGTAGATTTACCGGACCCCGAAAGTCATCCTCATCGGTGGAGGAGAAGTGGTGGTGCAAGTAGCGATTCTGAGTGACGGCTTGAATGGGACACTCTTTGTGAGTGAAGTTCTTCTACGGCGTGCTAGCAGTACGGGGAGTCAGCTGCTAGACGCATAGGAGGGGAACATCCCGCACAACGTATGAGACCCACCGCAAGTGGGAGCGACCCATAGGGTGAGTTGATGGACGGGGCGAGGTACTTTGAACGGTTACTGTGATGGCTTGCTCAACCACATGTCCATGGAATCTTGTGGGGCAACGAGTAAACTGTCTCTTGTGGGTAAAGTGTGCAAACTCTGCAGAGTCAAAACTATTCGAATAGCCGTGCCCACGGTCAAGGGCAGACATGGGAACTTAACTAGATATAGTTCTATTTCAAAAATCTTGGCAAATGCAGTGGTAAAAGGTAAGGGCAGTGGGAAGCCTTCTATGGTGTTGTCCTGGGTGTCGTCCCAGTGGTAATGTAAGCGGCTATAACGCTGAAAGTATAGCATATGGTTTGGAGACCATGTAATGGTGGATGGTCTCTAGATCACTGGTAGTAAAGCATTCTAATACACACTGTTATGCTTTTGTCAAACTGCTAGGTCATAGGGACTTTCTAAATATACTATATTTCCAACAAGCAAATTTCTAGCAAATAAAACAACCTCAGCCTTCACTTGATAAAGCCCTGCATACTACTTAAATGCATTCTGTGTGTTGGCTCGCTGAGCACGGTGGTTTGTGCTCACACTCGCCTTACCAAAACCAGATTCTGGAGCCTAGGATCACTACGCTTATGAAGATGCCCCCGCTGCAGAGGAAGGGAACAACATTGAAAATTAGGGCGTCTCTGGCGTTTCTTGAGTCCTAGGTAGTCAGACTAAGGTATAGTGTGCCTATGATTATTGCCTTAGCTTAGGTAATAATCATATGGCACATATTTTACCCCAGTCACTGCTTTTGGATTATTGGCTCTACTTGACTTTTGCTTCCGCTGGCATATTTCTGTAATGTAAACATTTGGCCTGGTCGGCCCTTATGTAAACTCATTGCCCGACGTGGCATAATTCAAACCCCTGTTATGTAATATTGGAGTAAGTTGTGAATGTCCATGCGATGTATGAAATGATGCAACAATGTACCTGTGAGCACTATCTACTGATCCAGGGAATAGTGCGGTGGAATCACAGAAGATTCTGGATTGAAAAATCCAGGTCTGACAGCCTAATACTAGACGCCAAATCACAGACGGTTTGACAAAACCGTCTGTGACCGACACTAACACAGATGGTTTTAATTTGAACAATGTCTGTGTTGATGGCGTCGGAGAAAATGAGTATCACATATGGTTCTTACCGATGAACCGTCTGTGATATTCTAGTATCACAGACGGTTTTTATTTAAAATCATCTGTGATAATCTCAGGATTATCACAGGCAGTTTTTTATTAAAAACCGTCTATGATAATCCTGCTACATAGTTATTGTGCCGCTTAGAACCGCATCTGTCTTCATTTCAATCCAAATCTAGCCGGTGCTGCACTCTTTCGCTCAGGAGGCAAGCTAGGCGATTTCAGACCAATTAATTTGGTGGGAGGAGGCAGAGATTGAGCTTTGAAGATTCATACGTTCCTGGTTGCTCTAGATATGGTTAGTAATGAAATTTATTTTTCTTTGCATTACAATTTAGATCTAAGTTTTGATGAGTGTTACTGAAGATGGTTTGCAACTTGACCATACATGATCAGTTCCCGTCATGTGGGAGGCCAAATTTGTCAAAATTGTTGGTTATATACCTTCAGCGATCACTGGGGAAATAGCTGATGTGTTTATAATATGAATTAAGCTAGCAAAGCCTCAATGCATGTGGTATATATGTAGTAATAATTAATTAATTTAATTTTTAATACTACGTTGTTATATATATACACATAACGTAGGACCGAAGCTAGATGTATGTCACGAACCGTGTGAGTGAAGAATACATTAATGGCGTGTTTGCTTTTACAAGAGCTGCCGAGGAGGATATGTTGAATAAGGGGGAGGAATATATGTACTGTCCATGCACTGACTGCGAGAATTTAAAGATGTTTAAGAACCGAGAACAAATTGAAATGCACTTGATTCGGAGGGGTTTCAAAAAGGGTTATACGTGTTGGACCAGTCATGGCGAAGTCAATGATATGCCGCCGGATGACATCGCCGATGAAGTGAATGATATGCCGCCGGATGACATCGCCGGTGAAGTGAATGATATGCCGCCGGATGATGTCGATTGTTGTTCGGATTCAGATAGGTTGCACGATGACAATCTGGATCAGATGCTTCGCGATGTAGAAGAGAAAGTATGTTAAATTCCGGGGCTTGATGGAGGACTCAGAGAAACCTTTGTTCACGTGCTGCAGGTCAAAGTACTTGAACCGTTGAAATTGAAGGCAAGCAACGGTTGGTCCGACAAGAGTTTCACGGCGCTGCTAGGTCTTTTAGCGGACATGCTTCCAGAGGGAAATAAGTTGCCTAAAACCACATATAAAGCCAAGAAGGTTCTTTGTCCATTGGGAATGGAAGTAGAAAGAATACATGCATATCCAAACGACTGTAATCTCTACGGTAAAGAGTATGCAAATATGCATGTATGTCCGACGTGCAACGCATCCTGATATAAACGTAACAATCAATCAGATGACGGCGAGGGAACAGAGGTGAAGAAAGGACCTCCTGCTAAGGTGGCATGGTATTTTCCTATAATCCCCCGTTTGAAAAGGTTTTTTGCAAATCCAAAGGAAGCAAAACTGCTGCGTTGGCACTCCGAGGAGCGCAAGAAGGATGGAATGCTAAGACACCTTGCTGATTCCGCCCAGTAGAGAAACATCGATAGGAGTTTTACATACTTCAGTGTAGAACCAAGGAATATAAGGTTTGAACTGAGTACAGATCAAATGAATCTTTTTAGTAGCATGAGCAGCCGACATAGCACTTGGCCCATCACTCTTTGCATCTATAACCTTCCTCCTTGGTTGTGTATGAAGCAAAAGTATATTTTGCTGTCGATACTTATCCAAGGGCCAAAGCAACCTAGGAATGATATTGATGTGTACCTAGCACCGTTGGTGGAAGATCTACATGTACTGTGGAACGAAGGGGTACAGGTATGGGATGCATACAAACGAGAGAACTTCACATTGCGCTCCTTATTGTTCTGCACCATAAATAATTATCTTGCCCTTGGTAACCTGTCAGGCTAGAGTACAAAAGGTGCCAAAGCTTGTACTCACTATTTAGATGGTAACGAGAGTGTGTGGCTGAAACACTCACGCAAACCGTGTACATACGTCACCGCTGGTTCCTTCGGAGGGCTCACCCATACCACAAGATGAAGAAACAATTTGACAGAGAGAAGGATGATGGTTCAGCTCCAAGACATTTAAAGCGGAAAAGTGGTTTATAATATGGTTAAGGATTTAGATGTTGTCCTCGGAAAGGGACGTAAATTGAGGGCTCATGAGAAGAACATCTGGAAGAAGATATCAATATTTTGGGACTTACCTTATTGGGAGTACCTAGATGTTCGACACTGCATCGACGTCATGCACGTAGAAAAGAATGTATGTGACAGCTTGATTGGTCTCTTACTGAACATTCATGATAAAACAAAGGACGGCGTCAACGCACAGCTTGACTTGGCTGATATGGACATCAGGCCTGAGTTAGCACCGACAAAAACAGATAATGGAAGAACGTACCTTCCCCCTGCGTGTTACACTCTGTCTAAGGCCGAGAAAACATAACTGTGCTAGTGCTTGGATGGTGTCAAAGTTTCGTCTGGTTACTCCGGCAACATGAAGAAAATAGTTTCGATGCAAGATTTGAAGTTAAATGGCACGAAGTCTCATGATTGTCATGTGCTGATGACACAGATGCTCCCTGATGCAATTAGAAATATTTTGCTGATCAAAATCCGAGAGACAATCATGAGGCTATGTTATTTCTTTAACACAATTGCTTAGAAGGTCATCGATCCCGAAGGACTAGATGCTCTGCAGGACGAGGTGGTGATGACTCTATGTCATCTTGAGATGTATTTCCCTCCTTCGTTTTTCGATATCATGGTCCATCTCATTGTTCACATTGTGTGGGAGATAAAAATGTGCGGGCCCGTATTCCTACATAGCATGTACCCATTTGAGAGGTTCATGAGAATCCTCAAGTCCTATGTACGGAATCGATCTCGGCCGGAGGTCAGCATTGTCGAAGGTTATGCAAGCGAAGAGGTTATCGAGTTTTGTGTCGATTATATGGCTCAGATTCAATCGATAGATGTGCCTCAATCTCATCATGAGGGGAGGCTCAAAGGTATCGGAACTATCGGAAGGAAAGCAATCACTGTAGATATGGCCATGTATGCTCAAGCCCATTTCACGGTCTTACAACACATGACTGATGTGGCACCTTATGTCGACCAGCACAAGGATGTGCTTTGGCAATAGAATCCGGAGCGGCCGGATGTTTGGATCATGAGTCAACACAACAGTCGGTTCAACCAATGGTTGAAGGAGCAAATCGCTAAGAGCTCGCCAAGTGAGATGCTGACATAGTTGGCAAAAGGGCCAACATTTACAGCTGTGACATGGTAAGGATATGACATAAATGGGTACACATTCTATACACAGGCTCAGGATGTAAAGAGCACTAACCAGAACAGCGGTATCCGCATGGATGCGCTCAATACCGATGGGTTGAGAAACTCGTACTATGGGTTCATAGAAGAGATTTAGGAGCTCGACTACATGGTTTTCAAGATCCCCTTATTTCGGTGCCATTGGGTGCATCTCCCACAAGTGAAGGTTGACAAATATGGTGTCACTACCATGGACCTCCAACGTGTCGGATACAAAGACGAACCATTCGTACTCGCTAACCAAGTTGTTCAAGTTTTCTATGTAACCGATCCAGCAAATAATAAGCGCCATGTAGTTCTTCATAGAAAAAGGAGAATTGTCAGAGTAGAGAATGTAGTGGACGAGGACGAATACAATCAATTTGATGAGTTATCTCCTTTTGGAAATGACATAAGGGTTGATGACGAACAACGTGACGAAACTAGTTACATACGCATTGATCATCATGAAAGTCTAATTTTTAAAGGAAATAAGCAAGTGGAATGAGAATGTGCGATATATGTGGGCATTTGCATTTATGTATATAACAATGCATGTGTGTGTGATGTATTTGCGAATTTGCATTTATGTATATAACAATGCATGTGTGTGATGTAATTGTGAGTTTGCATTCATGTATATAACAATGCATGTGTGTGATGTATTTGTGAATTTACATTTATGTATATGTGAAAATGTGTGATATATACTCTGTGAGGTCTTATTACAGTGCCTACAGCTGGTTGGTGTATAGAGTTATTTTGCTGGCCCCTGCTGGTTGGTGTAGGTAATAAAGGGCTTATCACAGACGGTTCTAAAATGGAACCGTCTGTGGTATCGTTATCACAGACGGTTCTAAACTACAACCGTCTGTGATAATATTATATTACAGATGGTTCTAAAATAGAATCGTCTATGATAATATTATATCACAGACGATTCTAATATAGAACCGTCTGTGATAATATTATATCACAGACGGTTTTAGTTTAGAACCGTCTGTGATAATAATATCACAGACGGTTCTAAACTAGAACCGTCTGTAATAAGCCTTCCTATAAATACCTCAGGCTAGGGTTTTGCGCTTGCACTGCACACATAGCGTGTACACTGCCGTCGCCGCTCCCGATCGAGCCCGTCGCCGCCTCCTCCTTGGATCTCCCCAGTCCACGCCGTCGCCGCCACCTCCTCGGACCTGAGCCGTGGTGACCGGTGAGCACTCCCTCCTCCTCCCCTTTCTCCTCTCCTCCTCGGACGCCTGTCCACGTTGTCGCCACCGCCTCCTCGGACGACATTAACACCGCCGAACCCTAAGGTGTGTAAATCTAATTCATCCATCCTGAAATGATGTGTTAGTATCATGTTCGATCTTGGAGTATGTTTGCCTTGTTTGTACAGACATGTATGAAATGATGTACTTTAGAAGGGCAGGTATTGTTCTTTTATTACAGGTTGCTTAGTGTCATTTTCAAGCTATTCTCTTTAATCATGTCCACAGTCGTATGATGTAAGCATAATCTAATATATGTTAGAGAATGCCACCCTTATATATTTGTGTCATGGCATACAATTTGGTTGTACTACGAAGGAAAAGCAATGCCATCACGAGATTTAGGTAGCAGTGCAATATCTGAGATTGCCACTAAACTAAAGCTCGTACATGTCATGGCATACAATTTGGTTGAACTACTCACACCAATAGGAGCATGTACTTCACTACTAAAATTTTGATCTCTTGTGCTATCTTTTACTTGAATCATATAGCCCATGCTATACACTAGATGTTGTGGCCTTATGGAATCAGACACTAATAATATGAACAATTAAAACCGGACATGCTCTCGTTGTGGTCATGAACTCCACAAATAATAATATGAACAATTAAAATCTGTAGTTATCCCAAACACTTTTAACTTCCTTGCTTTGCAAGTTGTAATCTAATCTGTAAACACTGTTTGTGAGTATAATATAGAAGCATCCTAGGGATTCTCTTGTGGCAAATTGCTCTCTTTTACATGTTTGTACGCAATTTAGGTCATTTATATATTGTTTGAAATGTGCTTTAATATTGCTTAATTATACTAGCTGATTATTGTGAAAAGAGATGCTTGTGGGAACTGTCATATGCTCTATGAAGTAATTGGTCTTGTACTGAGATTGGATCACAAATCTTGAGCTCTAGAATCGTAGTCCTTTCGGTTTTGCTAGAGTAGTCAGAATTCTGTGCAGTCTGTGATCAACTGTTTAGTAGATTAGTAGTCCTTTCGGTTTTGCTATATTAGTAGTTCATGTTGTAGATTCAAGGTTTGGAGCTACGAATTCACATTTCTTAGAGCTCAAGGTTTGGTTCACATTTGACAGATTCAATCAGTGAAGAGTATAAGACCGTGGTAGTGGGACGACCAAGATTAAAATCTTAGAGCTACTAATTCACATTTCTTAGAGCTCAAGGTTTGATTAAAATCTTGTGTAACCCTACATCTGAGAGCAACTAAAACCACTCTAACATGCTGATTTTAGTCTTTTATGTCTGGCTACTTTTGATGACAGCATGTTACTTCAATGATCTATGTCTCAAATCTGAATATATGCTGGTTTTAGACTATTGCATGATGTGTTGTTTAGATGGCTTAATATTTCCACATGTTTATATCTTGAAGAAGTCATCTTTATATCCAACATGTCATCCGCGCATTCTTCAACATCATCGCTGGATGCGTCCGCTCCAAAATCAAAACACCAAGGAAGAGGACTATCGAAAAAGCCTGAGGGCCGATTTACCATCACAGACATCGATGGATCTGGGACCCCTCTCCTTCCGCGTCGAGCAGCATGCGCATTCCGAAGAATGATCAGAATAGTTGCACGAGAACGGATTGAGATCACATTCGATTCGTGGAAGAGAGTGAGTGGGACTCGAAAATGTGAGCTGCTGACAGAAATTTTGGCATCGTTTGAGATCCCAGAAGAACACCAAGACACCGTGCAACTACATGCCTTGCTAGCGGCGTGCAAAGCATGGAAGAACTTCAAAAGCACGCTTGTCAAGAACTACATGGAGAAGGGTGAAACACCCTTTTATAAATACCCATTCCTGGAACCACAATGGGAAGAGTTCAAGGCGAGGTCATCTGCCACGACATCGCCTGCAGGAGTTCAAGAGGGAGGATGAACAGGCAATCCTGCAGGACACCGCCCCGCCATTTGCCAATATCCCGGATGACCACGCTCGAAATTGGATTAGAGCGAGGTCATCTGCCACGACATCGGGGGACGTCTCCTTCTGAAACCCTACAGACCAGGAAGTGTCCCAGCGCCTGGTAATACATCGATCGAACTACATAGCTTGTAATTACTCCACAACTTCGTAGGAAGTGAAATGACATGTCGTGCTCTTGCAGAAAGCGCTGAGTGTTGAATCTTCGCAGGGATCATTCCAGGGAACAAGGGAGAAAGATATACTCTCCGTGGCCCTGGGAAACAAGGAGCATCCGGGTCATACGAGAGGCGTTGGGCTTTATATTCCTTGGAAAATGGTTTCCAAGATGACTCCGAATTGTATCGGAGTAGGAAGAGAACCAAAGCCGAGCGTGAGGCACGGCTACGAGAGGAGATCAAGGCATCTCTTAGAGAGGAGTTGGCTGATTATGTCAGAGAAGAGATGCGAAGATTTACAGAAAATCAGCAGGTTGCTGCCGCCGTTCCTGTGCTACTTAGCCCACCCAACCGTCCGAGTAGTTGCGCGTCCAATCCTACGATGGAAAGCGAGGCCAGATTTCCTATGGACGACATCCTGGTAATAATTATTATCTCTGGAATGCTCGATCCGTTGATAGGCCTATTGGAGTAGCTAATTTTGTATCATTATGTAGGAGGCTACGAAGTGTACGCTCCAAGTGAGATATGCCTCCGTTCCCTTGTGCACTGCTTGGGGCCAGGCATATCCGTCTGGTCGCGGGGCCATGGTGCACCGTACAGCTTTAGCACCAGGCTTCGAAAAAGTTCATGTGGATGGTGTGCAAGCCAATTTTGAGGTCGTCCCGCTACCGAAGCCCCCCAACGACGAGATCGTAACTCTAGGGCAAGCCATTGGAACATTCATCCAGTGGCCCAAAAGTGACATCTCTCTGGAGGCTTCACCGGTGGTAGGACCACAAGGGCAGTCCGAACCCGAGCTACATGCACTGGTGCCATCTCCACAAGGCCTATCTCCACCACCGCTACCTACACCGGTGCTATCTCCACGGGTGCTATTCTCGCCAAAGCAACTTGCACTGGTGGCCTTTACAGTCGACTACCGTGAAGTCGATCTACAAGCGAGGCAGGGCCAAACCAAAGAAGACAGATGATGATATCCCATACCTACCATTGGCCCACAAATTTGTGCTAGGCGAGCCGATGATGCTCCCAGAAGAGCTCCTAACTCTAGGATTTGGTTGCCAGAGATTACACTCTTGGTATATGGAACAGGCCAATAAGCCACTGGCAGAACGACGCTCAGGTATCACTGTCAAATTCAGGCCGGATCATTTGCAGCACAACATTCAAGAATGTGTCTTCGTGGTGACCTTTGAGGATTTATTTTATCTTTTCAATCTCAACGCTCTCGACGCCTCACTCGTTCGATGCTAGACACTGTAAGTGTGTATAATCACAGTCTCCGTTCATGTAATACCGATATATGTCATATAATTTGTTGCTTTTCTATGTGTGTATATATATATATACACACATGGTGACTAAAGCTATATCATCTAAATCACCAATTGGTTTCCAGGACCCACTCTTGGTCGCCATGGATACCATCAGCGAGGATGCATCCTTCGTCGAGAGCTGTATTACAACAATACTGCTGGCTCACCACGATAAGGAATTTGTTCTTATGCCATACAATGAGCGGTTACGTTGGATTTTAATTGTAGTTATACCAAAATGGAACAAGGCTATATACCTTGATTCTCTAAGAAAGAACAAACTGACTACACAGTTGTCGCCCAATTACTCGATAGGTAAGTACATTTTCTCCATACATAACTATATTGTGCTCTTTCTTTCCTTCCGAATGACTAAGCTAACTTTTTCGAATCACGAAGGTCGTTCGCCACGTACGTTGCACAGACACGTGGCTCGACGGAAGGGGCCAAGCCCTTGCAACATGTTCGAAATTTTCGGGTATTCGCTAGTACACATTAATTAATCCTATACAACACTTCGTAGTAATGCCTCTTGAATTAACATATTCTATTTTTTGCAGTGCCACAAGCAACCACCGGGCAACATGTGTGGATTCTATGTTTGCCACCATATGAGACTACTCCTCGATTTCTCGAAGATCACCAATTCTAAGGTTTGTCAATCTTCCCACATTTATTTCATACTTATCAGGCTATATATATACGCACATTAATATTCCTATCGACAGGCTGTGCCCATCTCTACAACTGCATTGAAACAGCCGGACCTTGCACAAATTTGAAGACAGTGCGCGTTCTTTTTGATGTCTAAAATCGTAAATTCAAATGGAGAGTTCCACACCGTACAGTAATTTTTTGTTTGGGATAAGATATTGACATTGATTGTAATTTTGTATTTGTTAATGGATATTTTATTTTATTTCAATTAATTGATTTGAAATGGATGTTTTATGTTTGTGAAATGAATTGAGATGTGAATTGGATGCATACATGTACATGTTGATCTGCTTGTTTCAAAGGGCATGGCTAACATTTCCTGAGGCTAGCCAATAAACAGAAATATGTTTAGGGGGTAGAAGAGAGTATCACAGACAGTTTTTAACTAAGAACCGTCTGTGATATTTGCACCACAGACGGTTCGAAAGCCGTCTGTGATGACCTCATATCATTACTGACCCATAAATTCAGATGGCTCGCAAAACCGTCTGTGATGACGTTTGTGAACCGTCTGTAATAAGATTTTCTGTAGTAGTGTATACAAGTATATCGATCACAAATACACATATATTTCGTAGATAAACAAATTTACATATTAATTATAGATAAATTGTCATAATATTTTTACATTATATTTATAGATACAGTAAGAAAATATCGTTTGTCACTAAAAATTTTATTCAGTCTCGGCCGAGTAAAACTCTCTTTTTGGGTTATTGACCTCCACCGTTTAAGAAGGTAGTGAGCCATCCTTGAATTTTACAAAGTTCATTCATTTAGACTGTACTTAAACGGATGTTGATGCCTTGTCCTTAGGAAGAGTAAAGTCGTAAGCACTTATATATAATAATTGATAAGTAAGAAATAATTATTATGAGATTAATAAACCTATGTATCCTTAGTCTTACCACCCATGATTTCTTGCATATAGCGGCAAACATAGAATCCACATAAGTTGCCCTGTAGTTGCTGGTGGCACTACAAAAATAGAATTCACGCCTTGTGCCTCCCTCATCCTTCCCCAATCCCTAATTAGAGCCCCCCTTTGCCCCGGGTTACCACTACCGCAAGCCTCGGCTCCTCCTTGCCCTCGTCGAGGTTGCCTCGCCATCGGCGAGCTTGCCCTTGCTCTACTCTACCACCACCCCTGTTCTGCTTGACTTTCTCCTCTATTTCTCCCCGTAGCCATACTACTCTGTCTCTTTATCTCTTGTATGACATGTGGACGGCCCCACATGTCATTCTCTATTTCCATTTTTTTAGTTAGAAAATAATTAAGAAAAATCAAAATCCAAATAAAATATAATGAAAAATAATTTAGTTATAAATAATAATAAGATTAAATAATAATAACAAGGATACAGTTAAATTATGGAATTTAATAATAAATAATAATAATAATAATAATAATAAGATTAAATAAGGATAATAATAATAAGGATAAAGTTAAATTTATGTAAATTGAAAATAATTAAATTAATGATGGTTAGATATTGATTGAAATAATTAGAGTGCCATTAATATTTATTTCAAAATTCAAATACTAATTAAAAACATTATTAAAATATAACTTTATATAAATGTCTAAATGTCACCAAAGGTCCATGTAGCTATGTATGCATGTATCCATGTAGCTTTTATAATTAAAGACATTAGTAAAACCTATGTATCCATGTAGCTAGATCTTATGCTTCGGACAGATAAAAAATTCACCCGTACGACGTGCCGGCCTCGCCCAGCAGGAAATTAAAATTTTGCGCAAAAGACAGAATACCGCCTCTAATTTTCACAAAATAAGCGACAAGCGTAATTTTCTATTTGGCCACACATATAATGCAGAACCATTTATTTTTGTAGAACGGAGGATCCACAAATGCGTGCTGCCCCGTACATTGCAGTCGCAGTCATAACTGCGAACGCGAAACTTCGAACGACGACATTTGGAAAATACTAGTATTATTGGAATTCTCAATAAAAAAAGAGAGAAATGACGACATTTGGAAAAGAATCGGTACCTCGCCCTCAGCTCCAACGAAAGATATATACCGTGTTCAGACTTCTATTTATCCCGATTGAATCCAGTGAATTGAAAGTATGGCAGAGCGAGAGGAGACTTCTCGATGATGCCTCGACGCTGCTGGAAATCTAGTCAATTTTCGACATATTTTAATCCAGAAATTTAGCATATAAAATATGATATAAACATGCATGAGTGATCTATCAACGATGTATTCATATTCGCTAACGAACAAGCTAACAGAAACATCTATTAACATATTCATAGCGCACAGAAACAAATACACCAGAAAAGTTTTCAATTTATACCCTCGGGCGGGGCCAGTGCCGGAGACACCGGAGGCGCCGTTACCATCAGTCGATATGATGGCCTATTCGATGTAGTCGATCGAGGCGTGATGCAGGACGAAGCTTGATGCAGGAAGATGTTCGCAGTGCAGTCCCGCGAACGGTTCACCACCAGGAAGTAGACGTCGCAGATTGAGTAGTCGCGCCGATGCACTCCCCAAAAACTTGATCGCCCGCCTACCCGTGCAGGTACACAAACGGACAAAGTTCCGGAGGCCTACTCGCCCAGAAACTTGTGCGCGCAAGGCTCTGGACCGGAGATGATGAAAGTAGCGCAGCAGCAGAGAATAGCCTTGTCCCACTTTTTCGTATGGAGAGGAGAGCCTTTACATGCTCTGTTCTTTTCTAACAGCAAAAACGAAGAGGCCAGAGTAACTGCAGCCATTACTCGAAAGTAACCGCAGCCACTAGTAACTGCACCGTTACTGCCAACCATTCGTTAATACTATTTACTGTGAGTCAGTGCGTTTTGATTTTCGAATAGATAAAGAAAAATGCGCCCGCACCCGACACGCCTGCGCGCACGCGCACGCGCACGCACCGCACCGCACAGCTCGGCTCGGCGTGGCGTGGCGAGGCGAGCGCGCGCGTGTATTGGCTCTCTCCAATTCCACAAGGGGGTTACCACGTTCCACCTTTTAAAGTGGTGTAACTCCCATTCAATTCTCCATATGGGACTAAACAGTTTTTACACCTAGCATTAATAGTGGGCCTAGGAATTTCATTTGATTAATTGCTAAATTAAAATGGACCAAGCCCAATTAATCCAACAATCCCCACCAAATTTCAAGGCACACGAGAAATGCTCTCAGTTCTGCTGTTGTTTGATATACCAGTGTTTCGATGGAGACTGTTAAGTTGAACATCCATCTAGGAAAGGAGTTACACTCATCCACAACTGAACAATGGACTATGCCTTGAATTGACAGTTTTGTGCAAACAAGCTTTATTCAATTCCTTTACTAGTACTAGAATGCCTGAAGCATCCCCTCTGGTTGGAGCATATAAGTCATACTCCATGCCTATTCATGAGTATCTAGAAATCACCCAAATCTCATAGACTGTGACTAGCAGTCGAACTCATATAGGTGTGTTCCTTCTAAGATGTCATGTAGGCCGACATCTCTGCTTTAAATAAGCCACTCGGATCACATTGAGGTAAAAACCAACCTGCCATACAGAATAGGAGAGAAGTGCATCACTGAAGAAATGAGCCTTGTAAAGGTCTCTCCTCCCAGTCAACCAACAGCTTGTTTCACCATCCTACTTCACGGGATCTCCGATCACGTAGAACAGGTTACCACTGTGGTATGACTCATGTGGGTCTCAGGCCCATCTCGCTCGATGCACTATCTATCACATTACGTGATAAACCCTTTGTAAATTGGTCGGCCAGATTCTTAGCTGTCTGGACATAGTCCAGCGCTATCACTCCGGAGTTTTTCAGCTTTCTGACAGACTTCAACCGCCTCTTAACATGCCTAGATGACTTCATGTTGTCCTTAGAACTGTTCACCTTGATAATTACAGTCTGATTATCACAGTTCATCAGGATAGCCGGTATCGGTTTTTCAACCACCGGCAAATCCATAAGGAGTTCACGAAGCCACTCAGCCTCAACAGTAGCGGTATCTAATGATGTGAGTTCTGCTTCCATTGTTGACCTCGTTAAGATGGTCTGCTTGCAAGACTTCCAGGAAACAGCACCACCTCCAAGTGTGAACACATATCCACTCGTGGCTTTTATCTCATCAGCATCAGAGATCCAGTTTGAATCACTGTAGCCCTCCAGTACCTTTGGGTACCCAGCATAGTGAATGTCATAGCTCACAGTTGCCTTTAGATAGCGCATTACTCTCTCAAGAGTACGCCAATGATCATCTCCCGGATTTGAAACAAACCGGCTTAGATTGCTCACAGCAAATGAGATGTCAGGCCTCGTAGCACTAGCTAAATACATCAATGAGCCAATGATCTGGGAGTATCTCAATTGATCCTTTGTTATTCTTCGGTTTTTCCTCAACAACATACTAGGATCATAAGGAGTAGAAACAGGCTTGCAGTCACTATAACCAAAGCGACTCAAGACCTTCTCCACATAGTGGGATTGCACGAGTGTAACTCCACCATCACCTCCTCTCAGTAGCTTAATGTTAAGAATCACATCAGCCACTCCCAAATCTTTCATCTCAAAGCTCTTGGACAGAAAATCCTTGACCTCCTCAATCATATTGAGGTTTGTCCCAAAAATCAGTATGTCATCAACATACAAGCACAAGATCACTCCTCCCCCACCATAGCGATAGTACACACATCTGTCGGCTTCATTCACAACAAAGCCAGCAGATGTCAAAGTTCTGTTGAACTTCTCATGCCATTGCTTAGGTGCTTGCTTTAGGCCATACAAAGATTTTAACAACTTGCACACCTTTCCTTCTTGACCTTCTACCACAAACCCGTCTGGCTGATCCATATAAATCTCCTCCTCCAACTCTCCATTTAGGAAAGCTGTCTTAACGTCCATTTGATGAACGAGAAGACCATGAGAAGCAGCCAGGGCAAGTAGTACTCGAATTGTGGTCAATCGGGCAACAGGTGAATAAGTATCAAAAAAGTCCTCGCCTTCTTTCTGGGTATAACCTTTGGCCACAAGCCTTGCCTTGTACTTTTCAATTGTACCATCAGGATTAAGCTTTTTCTTGAAAACCCATTTACATCCTACAGGTTTACACCCATAAGGACGATCAACGACTTCCCAAGTTCCATTAGACATAATAGAGTCCATCTCACTCCGTACCGCTTCCTTCCAATAGTCAGCGTCAGGAGAAGAATATGCCTCTTCAATGGTTCTTGGAGTGTCATCCACAAGGTATACAATGAAATCATCACCAAAAGACTTTGCAGTCCTTTGTCTCTTACTCTTTCGAGTAACTTCATTGTTATCCTCCTCAGGATTTTCCACAGGCGTTTGCTCAACACGTGCTATCGGCAGAAAAGAATCAAGGGAAATTATAGGTTCTTGACTAGATGAGCTAGGTACAACACTATTCATAGGAAATTCATTCTAAAAAATGTAGCATCTCTGGATTCTATGATTATACCAACACGCATGTCAGGTACTCCAGATTTTATAATTAAGAACCTATAACCCACGCTGTGCATAGCATAACCAAGGAATACAAAATCTACAGTTTTTGGTCCAAGTTTGCGCTTCTTGATAATTGGCACATTAACTTTGGCCAAACATCCCCAGGTGCGTAAATATGAGAGAGTCAGCTTCTTCTTTTCCCATTCCTCGAATGGTGTTACTTCTTTGTTCTTTGTAGGAACTCTATTCAGGACATGACACGCGGTCAATATAGCCTCACCCCACCATTCCTTAGAAAGTCCCGCAGTGTCTAACATGGCATTAACCAAATCAGTTAGAGTGCGATTCTTTCTTTTGGCAACCCCGTTTGATTCGGGAGAATAGGGAGGCGTCCTCTCATGAATAATTTCATGTTCCTCACAGAATAAAGTAAACTCATTTGAAAAATACTCTCCCCCATGATCAGACCTTACCCGCTTGATTTTCCTCTTAAGTTGGTTTTCTACCTCAGCTTTATAGATCTTAAAGTAATCCAACGCTTCATCTTTTGTTTTTAATAAGTACACGTAGCTAAATCTAGTGCAATCATCTATAAGCGTCATGAAATATTTCTTTCCACCTTTAGTCAACACGCCATTCATCTCGCATAAATCAGAATGAATGAGTTCTAACGGTGCCAAATTTCTCACCTCTTTTGCTGCCTTGTGAGACTTGCGAGGTTGTTTCGATTGAACACGCGCATGACACTTAGAACCTTTCACCAAAGTGAATTTCGGGATTAAACTCATATTAGCTAAGCGCGTCATACACCCAAAATTAACATGACAAAGTCGTGAATGCCAAATATTAGACTCATCATCATCGTTACACACATGGTTCACAACTTTATTACAGGAATCCATCAAATAAAAACGGAACAAACCTCCGTTCTCATAGCCTTTACCAACAAATATTCCATACTTAGACACGACACATTTATTGGACTCAAATGCAAGCCTAAAACCATCTCTACACAGTAGAGATCCGCTGACGAGATTCTTCTTTATGGAGGGGACATGCTGCATGTTCTTCAGCTGCACGGTCTTTCCCGAAGTAAACTTCAGATCGACCGTACCAACACCATGAACAGCTGCATGCGATCCGTTCCCCATCAACAAGGAGCAACCTCGACCGACCTGATAAGATGAAAACAAGGAAATAACAGCACAAACATGAATATTAGCACCAGTGTCAACCCACCACTCAGGTGATTGACAAACAGAAAGAACTGTAGGTAAATAATTACCGTACCCCGATGTTCCTCCAGCGTCACTAATAACTATGTTGGTAGACTTCTTCTGCTTATCCTTGCGATCTGGACAATCCTTAGCCCAATGGCCAGAATCACCGCACACAAAGCAGCTGCCCTTTCCTTTGCCTTTCTTCTTAAACTCAGTAGTAGCCTTGGGCTTGACAAAAGGCTTATTTTTCTTCTTGTTGTGGAAAGTCTGAGGATTCTTCTTCTGCACCAAATTGGCGCTAGAACCTCCCTCAGCAGCAACTTTCTTGCCACGAGTATCTTTTGTCCTCGCCTTCTCTTCAACACCAAGAGTGCCAATGAGATCAGTAACACTGAACTCCTGCCTCTTGTGCTTTAGAGAGGTAGCAAAATTCGACCAAGAAGGTGGTAACTTGGCGATAATACCGCCAGCCACAAACTTGTCCGGTAACTCGCACTTTTGTTCTCAAGCTCCTTTGCCAGCGCCTGAATCTCATGAGCTTGCTCTACTACAGAACGGTCATCGACCATCTTGTAGTCATAGAACTGCTCCATGACATACAGCTCACTACCAGCATCGGAAACTCCGAACTTGGCCTCAAGTGCATTCCACATCTCTTTGCCCGTAGGCAAATGCATGTACACATCCACAATGTTGTCCGCTAGTATGTTGACAAGTGCACCTCGAAACAAATTATCCGCTGCATTGAACTTGCGTTCATCCTCATCAGACAGAGGCTCAGCGGGCTTGCCTTGTGCAACATGAAAACATTCCATGGCAGTAAACCACAGGATTGCGCGTGCACGCCATCTCTTAAAATTTGAACCATCAAACGGAGGGTGTGGCTTAAGCGATGCAGCAAAGCCAACTACCGAAAAAGACCTATCAAGTTTTTGGATTGTTGGAAATCTAGTCAATTTTCGGCATATTTTAATCCAGAAATTCAGCATATAAAACATGACATAAACATGCATGAGTGATCTATCAACGATGTATTCATATTCGCTAACGAACAAGCTAACAAAAATATCTATTAACATATTCATAGCGCACAGAAACAAATACACCAGAAAAGTTTTCAATTTATACCCTCGGGCGGGGCCAGTGCCGGAGACACCGGAGGCGCCAATACCATCAGTCGACATGATGGCCTATTCGATGTAGTCGATCGAGGAGTGATGCAGGACGAAGCTTGATGCAGGAAGATGTTCGCAGTGCAGTCCCGCGTACGGTTCACCACCAGGAAGTAGACGTCGCAGATTGAGTAGTCGCGCCGATGCGCTCCCCAAAAACTTGATCGCCCGCCTACCCGTGCAGGTACACAAACGGACAAAGTTCCGGAGGCCTACTCGCCCAGAAGCTTGTGCGCGCAAGGCTCTGGACCGGAGATGATGAAAGTAGCGCAGCAGCAGAGAATAGCCTTGTCCCACTTTTTCGTATGGAGAGGAGAGCCTTTACATGCTCTGTTCTTTTGTAACAGCAAAAACAAAGAGGCCAGAGTAACTGCAGCCATTACTCGAAAGTAACCGCATCCACTAGTAACTGCACCGTTACTGCCAACCATTTGTTAATACTATTTACTGCGAGTCAGTGCGTTTTGATTTTCGAATAGATAAAGAAAAACGCGCCCGCACCCGACACGCCTGCGCGCACAGCATGGCACGGCTCGGCGTGGCGAGGCGAGCGAGCGAGCGCGCGTGTATTAGCTCTCTCCAATTCCACCTCCATATGGGACTAAACAGTTTTTACACCTAGCATTAATAGTGGGCCTAGGAATTTCATTTGATTAATTGCTAAATTAAAATGGACCAAGCCCAATTAATCCAACAGATGCAGGGTAAATTATATTTTACACCAGATATTTCTCTTATTTTACTTTGTACTAAGTTTAAGTAATACTTTTACTGTACATCACCTTATACTAATCAATACTACACTTTGCACCATCCTAAAATAACCATTGCTGCCATTTGCACCACGTTTAAGATAGTAGATGATCATCTTTAGCTCGTCGAGCGCTCGCATGAGTGTTGATACGAGGAATGACTAACCAATGTTGATACATGGAATGACTAATGTGCTAAGGAAAGTGAACACCATACATGGGAATCATTTCCATCCTCACCAAGTATAGCACGTGAGGGAGTATACTAACATTCGGCGAGAACCCGCAGCTTCTTACTGCCTACATGGCGAAGACGCTGGACGGCTGGAGCACGACTGGCAAAAGAGGCGAGACGAGGAGCATGATCCGAGTAGAGCACGCCATGGACACGAGCTCCGGAGGATCTGCGGGTACGCATAATGGGCGAAGAGAGCCTCGACAATGAGGCTAGCACGCCGAAGACAGCCGCCGACGACGTGAAGTGAGGGCCGCTGGCTGCGCTCACGCTGATGACCATGGAATCGGCTTAAATCTGGTGTAAAGTGTAACATTGATTAGTATAGAGTGGTACAAAGTGAAAGTATTGATTTTTGTTTGGTTTCACTAAAGAATGGTATTGAATACCATGTCAGTGGTTGTTTGAGAGTCCTGCGTCCAGCCGTGCTACACAGACTTCATAAGTGATTCGATAAGGGATGGAGGACGAGCTGGAGATAAAGGAAGAGGACGACGATGTTGGAACTAATCTTATATTATTTTGTATAGTGGTTGTAGGCAAATGTATTTGTGTATTGTGTATTGTACAGTGATCGTAGCTACAGTGGTCGTAACTAAATGTACTCGTGTGTCGTGGACTATACGGTAGTTGTAGCTGCCGTGGTCGATGGTCAGTAGTCGTAGCTACCGTGGTCGATGGTCGGTAGTCGTAGCTACCGTGGTTGATGGCCGGTAGTCGTAGCTACCATAGTTGATGATCGGTAGTCGTAGCTACTATAGTCGATGATCGGTGGTCATAGCTACAATCGACAGTCGTGTGCACTGGTTGTGGTCGAAGCCTGGTCGAAGCTATGGTCGAAGGCATGATCGATGTCGTGGTTGAAGCCACGGTCGCAACTATAGGAAGACAGTCGATGCTCGAAGACCTGTGTGGCCAGTGAAGCGGTCGAAGGGAAGCAGTGGTCGAGCAGTCGTGGTTGTGAGGTGTGGTCGAAGACACCGTGGTCGAAAGTGTGGTCAAAGTTGCAGTTGGAAGACTCGAAACTTGTGGTCATAGTCATGGTGCCTGTGCGTGGAGTCGAAGTACATGATCGCGGTTGTAGCTGCGAGGAATACTGTAGCAGCCGTGTGCAGCTAGTCTCTATAGCTGTTGTTAGTCTCTATAGTAGTCATCAGCATACTGTTCGGTGTGAGCAGGTGGCTAAGCAGCGCGGGCAGGTGGCTGGTAACTGTAGCATTCATCAGGCAGCTGAGCAGCATGGGCAGGTAGCAAAGCAATGTGGGTAGTCGACGCGGTAGTTGAGGCCGGAAAAACCGGATCAGAGGGAGTGGCCGTCATAGTTGTAGCAGTAGTGGGTGCGTACATAAGGTGATGTAACCGTATGTGCATGAGGCCTATTTAAAGGAATGTAAATCTGTAGAGCTCGAATAAGACTTGGAGAAAATAGAGTGAATAGAAAAGGAAGAAGGCGTGTGTCGCCAGAAGAAAAAAGAAGTTTCCCTCTGTATTTTTGCTCGTTCTTGCTCCACTCGGCTACGCTTCTTCCCTTGTCTGGGCTAACAAATGATGGGCATCTCGATGACCAGCGGCGGCAGACACCCACCAGTGCCGTCGCTCATGTCACCGTCAACGGCGGTGATGGGCTGATGGTTGGTACTATAAGCGGCGGGGTAGAGGGTGAAGGCCGATGCACGGCTGTGTACCAACGAGGAGGAACCCGTCAGATCTATAACGCCCCAGCAAACGTTGACCACTTCCTTCTCACCGGTCGATGCCGCACCAGCCACCGCGTGCTCACTTGACCACGCAGCCGTGCATGCACGTCGGTCCACACCGCCGCATGCTCGTCGATCCACGCCACCTTCATCCGTGCTCGCCAGTCCGAACACCGCCGCGGCGCCACATATTGCGTCGCCGGCTGCTGCCCCATGGCCCCATCCAGAATTTTATCGAAATTTCGTTTATTTTGTTCCTTTAGTTACACTCCGAAAGAAGAGTGAATTTTATCCAAATTTTGAGTAACTTTCATGAAAAATTCAAATGGCGTTTGAACATTTTGACCGAATTTTTTACGAAAGGACGAAGAGGTCGTTAGCATCGCCGAACATGCCCAACCCGGCGGTGGCGATGCCGGTGTAGTGGTACAGCTGCGTCGAGGCATCATCGAGAAGTCTCAACACTTTGGGCTGCCTCTGGGCCATGTTCTCTCGCTCTGCCATACTTTCAATTCACTGGATTCAATCAGGATAAGTAAATTGTACTTTGTATCAGATATTTTATTTCTTGTTTTACTTTGTATAGATTTAATCAAGAGAGCCCATTCCGGTCTCAAATCCCCTGTAATCCAATTCCCTTCACGTTTACATTAACAGTCGTCGAACCAAACGCTGTCTAAAAGGTATAATACCAGGGCCCTATTCAGAAGTAGCCTCCGGGGAAAATTGTTAATGAAGGACTGACCGGGATCGAGTGCTTTAACTTCAGTGCCTTGGTAAAATTACTTTTAAAACCCACGTACTATAAACTGGGATGATGGACCCAAAAAATTCTATAGCTATTAGAGTGGGAGTATCATGGTATACTCTTTTGAGAAAAAGATTTGCAAAAAACTTTAATTATATTGGCTCCTATTTACTCTCTCTGGTTGGCATTCACGAGTAATTAGAGGAAATTGTAAATGAAGGACTGAACGAGAAACGAGGGTTTAAACTTCAGTGTCTTGGTAAAATTATTTTTAAAACACACGTACTATAAACTGGGATGATTGACCCCCAAAAAAATTCTAAACCCTGTTGTATCAATCTCGTATTTTCAATGAAATGGCTGCTTTGTTTTTTTCTAAAAAATTAATGGTGGCGGTAAAACCTGGGAACGCCAAACCTCATAAGAAAAAACAAACATTGCAAGGGCCCAATTATGATGATGCTTTGCAAACCTATAGGAGCTTGAAGTAGTTTTTTGCCCATCAGTCAGGCCAACACCTTGTGGTACGAGACTGGGCCTGAATATAACAGAGATGTAACAAGTTTTCGATCCAACTTCACCTGTAAACATAGTACTTCTAACATGAATGAGCAGAGGGATTGATGTTCTTGTCATAGGAAAAAAATTGTTTGTGTACTAAACTACATAATTGCGTAGCACACGAACAATTACATTGAGATTAAACTCAATAATCACACGTAATACTACCACAAACTTGGGAGATATTGGTACACTACTTGGATCATCCACATTACCTTAGCTATTTGGATTTGCAAACTTTGAAAACATGCTCAATTGCTCACTGATACAATCAAGCCTGGGACGTATCCGGTTCATCATCATCCTCGTTCTCGCCGGAGAGCTCCTCGAGCGACTTCCCCTTCGACTCCGGCACGAGGAACGTGAACAAGAACCCGATGACGTTGCATCCGGCGAGCACGAACAGCGAGTTGCGCACGCCGATGCCCGGCGGGTACCCGGCCTCCGTCTTCGTCGGGTCCGTGCTCTGCGCCGCGTACCCGAACCCGAACGCCCCGATGATGGCTCCGGCCTTCCCAGCAGCCGCCGAGATTCCGTGGCAGGTGGACCGCAGCCGCGCCGGGAAGATCTCGGCCGGCACGATGAAGGTGGTGGAGTTGGGCCCGAAGTTGGCGAAGAAGAAGGTGAAGGCGAACATGACGACGAAGCCGACGTGATTCCCGGGCGTCGTCCAGTGGTGGTACGGGATGGCGAGGCCAAGCATGAAGACCGTCATGAAGAAGAAGCCACCGAGCTGGATGACGAAGCGTCCGATGATGTCGATAAAGAAGACGGTGAACCAGTAACCCGGGATGGTACCGCAGAGCGCCACGAGCGTCTGCGCTCGGGAGATCTTGAACGTCTCCTCGAGTGCGTTCATGGTGTCCGCCTTGGGCAACCACTGGACGGCAGTGTAGATGTCTTTCTGGAAGAGGTTCTGTGAGTAGAAGGCGATGTCCAGCACGAACCAGCACACCGTCGTGCCCAGCAGGTGGACGCCGTGGCGCTTCACGAACTGCCGTGAGAAGAGCCCGAACTGCTCGCGGCGCGCGAGATCCTCCGCCTTCTCCGCCTCCTCGACGATCTCGACGTTGAGCACGTGCGTCATGTCGGACGCGGCCTGCTTGGCGTTCTTGGCGACCAACGCGGTGTAGCGCGCCGTCTCGGGCATCTTCATGCGCCAGTAGTAGGTGAGCAGCGCAGGGATGGCGCCGAACATGAGGACGATGCGCCACACGTAGTCAGCTTGCGGTACGGTGGAGCCGGCGGGGTCGTCCTTGTACGCCGGCGCGTCGAAGCTCTGCTTGAAGGCCGCCGAGACGATGATTGCGACGATGCCTCCGGTGAGGTTGCCGAACCCCTGCATGGCGAAGACGGCGGCGATGAACGCGCCGCGCGTGCGTTTGTTGGCATACTCGGACATGATGGTCGCGGAGAGCGGGTAGTCGCCGCCAATGCCGAACCCGAGCCAGAACCGGAAGAAGCAGAGCGTAGCCATGACGCCCTTGGGTGTCGACCCGAACGACAGGCCGGAAGCGATGCAGCAGATCACCATGAGCATGAGCGTCATGCCGTACACCTTCTTGCGGCCCATCTTATCGCCGAGCCAGCCGAAGAAGAGCTGGCCAGCGAGCGTGCCGCAGAAGGCGACGCCGTTGACGGCGGCGTACACATTCGGCGGGAGGGAGCCTGGCGTCTTGGAGTTGGGGTCGAAGTAGTAGATGCGGCCGAGGAGCTTGATGACGAGGGAGATGGAGAAGAGGTCGTAGGCGTCGGTGAAGAACCCCATGCCGGCGATCACGATCGCCGTGAAGTGGTACCACTGCGTCTTCGCCGCGTCAAGCGCGTTGAGCACCTTGAGCTCTCCAGCCATCTTGCAATGGTGGCCAAGTGCTTGGTATCTTTAGAATTTAGCTTCTGCATGGTAAGAAATAAGTGATAAAGTGGCATTAGTGCGGTGAGTACTAAGAACATGTTGACTATACTATACCTAGTTACCTACGGCCATGTCCCGGATTAAAAAAAAAGAGTAGGGAATACATGTGTGTTTCTATTTAGCGCACAAAGCACTCTACGAATAAAATGAAAAAATATTGAGTTTTATGCACACTAGTTCACTCAAAAGTTTTAGCTATTAAGAACTCGAAGTGCACCACGATTATTTTTTTCTTAAAATTATGTTAGCAATGTCTCGAACTTAAGACATCTTAGCTCTAATACCATATTGAATTTCATGCCAATCCGTTCACTCAAAAGTTTAAATTATTAAGAAAATATGAGCAATATACTTTAACAAAAAAGAATTTTCTTGCACGCCAAAGCTCACAGAGAACTAGTTAACTTCAAGAAAGCATTTCTATGGGTAGTCCATCACAGAGGGATCAACCCTATATAATTGTTTTCTTGCAGTTAACTAAGGGCCTGTTTGGGAGAGCTCCACCAACTTCAGATTCACGAAAAACGTGGATCTGGAGCTGGATTCACCGTGGAGCAGCTCCATGGTGGATCTAGGATTCGTCAAAGTGTTTGGTACAGCTCCACCTCCCTCTCTATCTCACTTACACCTGGGCCCCACGCGTCAGGGGCAATATGAAAAAAAACCCACCTGGCCCCACGCGTCAGGCGCGGCAGCGGCCGGCGGGCGCGGCCCCGGGCGGCGCAGGCGAGGCGCGGCGGACGCGGCGGCCGGGAGGAGGCGGTCGGAGGCGGGGGAGGCGGAGGCCGGTCGGAGGCGGGAGGAGGCGGGGTTGGCGGAGGCCGGGAGGAGGCGTTGGAGGCGGAGGCCGGGAGGAGGCGGGGGAGGCGGAGACCGAGAGGAGGCCGGGGAGGCGGAGACCGAGAGGAGGCGGGGGAGGCGGAGGCCGGTCGGAGGCGGGAGGAGGCGGGGTTGGCGGAGGCCGGTCGGAGGCGGAGACCGGGAGGAGGCGTCGGAGGCGGAGGCCGGGAGGAGGCGGAGACCGGGAGGAGGCCGGGGAGGCGGAGACCGGTCGGAGGCGGGGGAGGCAGAGACCGGGAGGAGGCCGGGGAGGCGGAGGCCGGGAGGAGGCGAGAGGAGGCGGAGGCCGCGGGAGGAGGCGGAGGCCGGGAGGAGGAGGGGAAAAAAATAGAACGAAACGTTTTTTTGTGTAACCAGTGGCAATGGTGGGTAATTTTCCCCAACTCCACCAAATTTGAGTTGGTGGAGCACCCCTTGAGGTGCTCCACCAAATCCATGAATCTGGGGGTAGATTCACCATTTTCGTGGAGCAGATCCATGGTGGAGCTGCTGGAGCTAGAAGTGTTTGGCTAGGAAAATTGAATCTGGATCTGTTTTTTGTGAATCTGGAGCTGGTGGAGCTCTGCCAAACAGGCCCTAAGCATGTGTTTGGTTTGGGGACTTGGTGGGATGGGATAGCTCCATCCCAGGTATGTGGGATGGGATAATCCCACTTTTTGTTTGGTTGCAAGGATGGGTTAGTCCCTATTTTTTTGTTTGGATGGAGGGATAGAATGGGATGCACAGCAGATCTGGCGGCAGTGGAGAGGAGGCCGGCAGTGGAGAGGAGGCCGACGGCGGGGAGGATGCGCCGGCGCTGGAGCACTCGGCGGACGTGGGGCGGAGAGGAGGCCGGTAGTGGAGAGGAGGCCGACGGCAGCGGAGAGGAGGACGCGCTGGACGTGGGGCGGAGAGGAGGCCGGCAGTGGAGAGGACGGCGGGGAGGACGCGCCGGGGCGGAGATCCAGCCGGAGGTGGAGAGGACGGCGGGGAGGACGCGCCGGGGCGGAGAGGAGGCCGGAGAGGACGACTTGAGCACGGTGACAAGGACGACCGGAGCACGGCGACGAGGACGACCGGAGCACGGCGACCGGAGCACCGACGGCGTGAGGAGCGGCAGGGAGGCGTGCACACACCCGGCCGGGGTGGCGCTCGCGCGTGGAGGGAGAAGGGCAGAGCGGCGCGGGGAGATGGGGGAAGGGTAGGGCGGCGCGGGCGGCGGGGGGAGATGGGGGAAGGGCAGAGCGGCGCGGGCGGTGGGGGGAGATGGGGGAGGGCAGAGCGGCGCGGGCGGCGGAGGGAGAAGGGGAAGGGCAGAGCGGCGTGGGCGGCAGGGGAAAAGCTGCGCGGGGAGAGGGATGGGCGTACACGCGCGCGAAGGAAAAGTGGGTTGGCGCGGTTCGCTCGATTTCAGTGGATCGTCTCAACCCACTTTTCAGGGGAATATTCTCTTTTGGGTTCAACCCACCCCACTAAATCCGAGAAATTTCGATATTTGACACTGAATACGTGCGCCTCTCAACTTTTAACCTCCAATTCGCACGCCTTTGGAAATTTAACCCTGTCACTGCGAATTCTTTTGATTCAAGGGATTTTCCTCATTTTCTCTCTTTTTCTATTTTGACACTTGTCACTGCGAAAATGAGGAGAATCCCTTGAATCAAAAGAATTCGCAGTGACAGGGTTAAATTTCTAAAGGCGTGCGAATTGGGGGTTAAAAGTTGAGAGGCGCACGTATTCAGTGTCAAATATTGAAATTTCTCACTAAATCCTACAACCAAACACTACAAAAAAAAGGGTTGGCCCCCTTCCATCCTGAGATATCCCCTGAACCAAACACTACCTAATTCTCTATGAACTTTGATAGTTCTTTTTTGTTGAAGTGTATAACTCACGTTCGGACAGTGATAGGGGCAGTTCCCACACGGGGATTGACCTCACAGAATTTTACATGAATCAATTCAAATTCTGCAAATTTCAAAAAAAAAAAGTCTCGCATTCTTTTCTGTAAAGCAGATCCAGAGCCACAAGTAATTGCCATCGGTAAATGGCCTGAGGCACGTGTACTACTTGTGCATACAGGGGAATATTCTTCAGCAGCTGTGGTCCACTGAACTAAATCGATGACTTCGGCCGCTGTCACGAGAGAAGTCTTGTGTTATATCAGAAAGATCACGTCTTCCGGCAATGCTCCAGTCGGTTTCAAATTCTAGTTTCTTTAGCTTTCGATTTATTTAAATCAGAAATTACTTGAAATATAGATGTTTCTAATTTCGATTTATTTTAGTTTTTTTTTGCTTTTTTACTCTTTTTTTCTTGTCTTTCTTTGCATTGTACATATCGATATAACAATGTTTTTAAATTTTTTATCTTTATTTTAGAAAAAACTAATGGAAATCTCTAGACATCATTCGGATGTTTTCTTTCTAACTATCATCTAAAATTGTGACCCTTAAATTAGATATCAAGAGGCCTCTTATTTTTTTAAAAAGAAATTTTTTCAAGAGGGAGTGGGTAGAATTCAGGGAGAAGAATTCATGGCAATTGGATCTTTAATTTAACCGTCTTTAATCTGAATGATAGTTAGGAAGAAAATACGGATGATGTTTAACAAAATCTAAAACTAATAATAAATACAGTTAGAAGGTCACAGCCGAAGCCAGCAGCCGCTTTGGTGCCGCATCGACTTGGATGACTCTCTAGACCTTCCAAGCTACCTATCATCGTCCTAGGAAGCTTCCAACGAACACGACGCTGTCACTGGACAGATCTATAAGAGCAGAGATCAGGACAAGATTCGCAACCAAGTCCACAGCACGCAGAGAGCCAGTCGTCGTCTGGACAGCGGCCATGGCGACTTCGATGACCACTACTTTTGAGCCTCTGGAATGGCCGAGAGAGAAGGAAGTTTCCGTCGCCTTCTACGTGGCTCAAACATGCACGATCACGTGTCAACAGTCTCGACTAAATCATGTGATTCCACACAGATTTTTTGACTTTTAATTACTTGGAATGCAAAATGTAAAAAAGTTTGTGGTTCCACCAAATCTGCTGAAGAACTATATGGTGTGCTTTGTTGACATTGCAGGCTTGCGGTGAACAGTGCACGAAAAACATCTTCTTGTGATGTCGTTATTAACTTTTTGTGAGGTCATGGAGGCGACTAACGAGCAAGCTGGTGCGAAACTATACCTCAAACAGGATAAATTTCAGTCTAAAATATAGAAAAATATCTAATATACAGTTTGAATAAATTTAATCTAGCCTAGGTAATATTTTTATGGTCCAGTCTAAATAGCCTAGTTCATTCCATTACTAAGTCCGAGACGTAACAAAATCCTGGTTCTACCACTGTGAGCAAGGATCAAAAAACCGAATTCGAAAAAATTATCGGAGGTAGGCCGGTAGCCGGCACCGGCCTGTTTCTAATTGTAGGATCGTAAGGGTCTTCTCACCCCAAAAGCTAACCTATGAGGTGAGGAACTCCCCCACTTTTAAGTTAGATCCTTTGCCCATCCACAACCAATGTGGGACTATTCCAACAATCCCTCCTTCACATATTGGTGTCCCTCAGCCCTTCACCGCCCCTTTACCGTACACCGACGGTCCCTCAGGGTCCTTTTACCATACACCGATGGTCCCTCGGGGTCACACTCCATCAGGCATTCACACACTAGTGTCCATTGGGCCAGAGATGTTAGGACCGGGTTCTGATACCACTTGTAGGATCGTAAGGGTCTTCTCACCCCAAATGCTAGCCTATGAGGTGAGGAACTCCTCCACTTTTAAGTTAGGTCTTTTGCCCTTCCACAACCAATGTGAGACTATTCCAACACTGATCTATACCTATTTCTATAAACATTAACATCAAGGCTTATTCAAATTAGTATGGAATCAACGCTTTCCGAACCGGTATTTTTACCACCTGTTTTTTATCCCAGCTAGTGAGTCATTAACCCATAAAAATTAATCCCACTAAAAGACAAGAGATTAAACTGATTAGCAACTCAGTTAGCAATAAGCCAACAACTAGCTGTTGAGGCCATACGTGCGACAGTGAAGTTAGAAATGGAACTAAATCACAACATTATGGACAGATCGGAAACCAAGAAAGGTAAGCATGGAAGAGGTCACCAATAGCCTAGCGATGGCAAAGGTGAAAGGAAATGAATAGGTAATCAAACAAACACACACGTGCATAACCTTAAATTGAACATCAGAAGCTGATACCTGATGTTAACCAGTTTGTTCAAAGAAGACGCTTCTGAATTTTCTCCAATTCAGGATTGCACTTTGCCATACGTAGTCCCTGACCTTGGTTAGTTAACTAGAGATCGATGCCTAGCTGGGAGAAGAACACACACACTTTGGATGGTATATATAGGGAGCGAACTTAACTGGATGCTAGCGG
Source organism: Dendrocalamus latiflorus (assembly GCA_017311315.1). Lineage (NCBI taxonomy): Eukaryota > Viridiplantae > Streptophyta > Magnoliopsida > Poales > Poaceae > Dendrocalamus > Dendrocalamus latiflorus. Next base: position 48,226,646 of record CM029627.1, read on the forward strand.
CTGGAAATTAAACGAACGAGCAATAAGTTAATTAATTTGCTGGTGCTAGTCTTCCAGAAAGCAACATCATCGACGCGTTTTCTTGGTCTCGCACAATTTATGTGGTCAACGTTAATATATACCAGCGATATGTTAAAATAACCACACATTTCTGTGGAAATTAGAGGCAGTGTTGTCCACGTTACCCATGTACCAGTGATTTGGATTTGACTTTTCATTCTATTTTCTAGACAGACTATTTCGTTATCCTTATGTCATTGATGTGTTTTGTTTTCTCAAACCATTTATGTGTTGTTGATTCTTCTGTTGGGGGACTACAGCAACTGTCCCTTCTGTTGTTAAAACAGCATCCTGGAACATTTGACCCGTGTATGCACGGGTGCATGCTGTCAACTAATGGAGATAAAAAGGGGAATCACAAGGCACTTGCATGCTAGAAAAATGTGGCCAGTTAATTTGATGCTAGTGTTAATTCCGCGGGGATTGATTCTTGACGAGTTGATGTGTTGTTTTACTGTGGAATTTCTTGTGAAATTCCTCCTTAGGATCCATTTTGGCTTCTTTGTGGCCGATAATAATAATCTTGTTTAGTGGAACCACATTCAGATATTTTGGTTTTTTGTTAAATAATAATTCCGCGGGGATTGATTCTTGACGAGTTGATGTGTTTTACTGTGGAATTTCTTGTGAATCTACTCCTTAGTTACTGATAGGCTTTTAACATGTGATGACAAATGTTTCTCATTAGTTAGTGTGTCCTGTTCTCCCACACACACGTTAGATCATATTCAAGAAGAAACCCAAATAATCTAAAAATACACGCCAAGCGCGTGCTATTAATAATTAATCTTGTTTAGTGGAACCACGTTCAAATATTTTTGGTTTTTTGCTAAATATTTTTCTAAATGACGTTGCAAATGGAAATGTTACTGCGTTCCATAGGAAAAATCACATAAGAGAAAATATGGAAGGATGAACCACTAGATAACAGAACTGTAACATTTTAATCTAATTTGCCAAACAGGGCTAGTTCTCTTACAAAAGTTTTTCGATGGTATGTAACTTCATAAATAATCGCAACACAGCACAACAACTGCAAACTAGCCCTTAGACGCCATACCAGTTGAGTTATCTAACAGCTGGCAAGCATGCTCACCATCTACGCAAGCTTTCGATTAGCTTGTAATTATAAATACACGCATGTTTGAATCCTTAAGCTGATCTCTCCGCGTGTTGATCTCTAATATGTTGTTCATCGCAGCTGATTCTATTTTGTAAGCTATCATGCATCTATTCACACCTCGAGATTTATGCAAATCTTGAGTGAGCTGTCAGCTTACTGCAAAGAAAATTCATAGCAAATTAACGGGCAGTACTGCACCAGATAGCAATTGAAGAAAATTCATAGCAAACGGGCAGGTACCGCACCAGATAGCAATTGCTTCAACATGCAAGTTACACGCAGTCAGTTTCTTGCGTCCCATTCTAATTGACTTGAAAAACACATATCAAATTTTCAAATAAATTTGGCTAGGAGACCTAGCATTCAAGATAAGAAGTGGACACCTGAGTTCTAGTCTTTGCGAGGTGATAAGACACCACTCCCTGCCAACCAAGCAACGCTCAGCTCTCCATATCCCTTTTCTATGTGCAAACCTCTATATATATATATATATATATATATATATATATATATATATATATATATATATATATATATATATATATATATATATAGGAAATCATTGTTAGGTTAGGCTGAAAAGCTGTGGCTTATGGCTGAAATTTCACTATAGCTGAAGGTGGCTTATTTGGCGTAATTAAATTTAAAAATAGGAAAAATATGCTAGCTCATCACGGACAACTCAAATGAACCGGCAAAAAAGCCAAAAGTTCAGAAAAAGACGAAATTTATGAATAATGAAAAATAAGCCAGAAGCTGAAGCCGAAACGAGCGAGGCTTTAACTAGTGGTCACCGGGAAGCGATCCTGTAACCTAGCTAGCTAAGTTGTAGGCTCAAGAGTGCCAGAATAATAATTGTCCGTTCACTCAAAACAAGAAAATTAACCCTTCAAAAAAGAAAATCACTGACAAGTGTGGCTTCCATGACTTACACCTGACAATGATGTCCACTTGTCTTTGAAAGTTCGCAACTATTCTGTAAAACGAATCGTTCGTACGCCGTTAATGTGAGCGATGACAATTAAGCAAGAACAAGCTAGCTTACATGATGATGCTACTCATTCGTTGCCAGTAGCTAGCTTTATGCGGTGAAAGGTTGGCATTCGTACTCTTATCAGGAAGAAGGCATTTTTGTTCGGGCTCCGGGTGGGATATTCCTTGGAAATTTGACATCAGGAGCCGAAGTCCAAGTCTTCCCGTTTTGTTTTCTTTGAAAGGATGCTGGGTGGAAGTTGCCGACCGTGGCGTGGCGGGAAAGTATTTGCGCACGTTTTGCTGTGGCTTACTTCAGGTCCATTAATTGCTTATAGATTTAGAACTGTTTATATAAATAATATCATAGCCCAATTTTTTAAAATTTGACCTCTAAACATCTACTTTTGTAAATCTAACCCTCTTTTCAAACACCATGCTACAACAGCTCGACAGGTCCTGTGACTCAGCAATGTCCTGCCGAGCCACCACAAATCGGCGGGTGGCCAGGACATCACGATTAGCACTAATGCCGTATAATTAAAACTAATTAATTACTAGTTAGCACGAAGTAGCATGAGTAACATAATTAGCATAATTAGTCACTAATTGCACTAACTATCATAATTAGTCACTAATCAGCACTAATTAACACTAATTAATTAACGTTGGCCACCATTAGTGCTAATCATATTTAATTAGTGTTAATCATATTTAATAAGTGCTATTCATGAAACTACCTACCTACATATTTTGGAGGCTCGACACTTAATTAGTTTCATGAGTAGCACTAATTAAATGCAATTAACTCTAATTGAATGCGATTGGCATAAATTAAATGCGATTAGCACTAATAGTGGCTTTTGTTAATTAATTAGTGCTAATTATGCTAATTAGTACCGATCAGTGATTAACTAGTGTTTAATTATGCTATTTCATTCTAACTAGTGATTAATTAGTGTTAGTTATGCTATTTTGTAATTAATTAGTTTAATTATGCTAATTAGTACTAATCATGCATCATTAGTGTTAATTGTGATGTGCCGGCCACCTGCCGATTTGTGGTGGATCGGTAGGATGCTGTTGTAACATCCCAATTAGAAAGCTAGTCTAATTTCAAAGAAATCTTAAAAACCTTTTAATCGTTTTTCCTGTGTCTCAAAAATTTTGGCGATATTTGAATGTCTCGATTTGATTTCCTGTCAAGAGCCCGATTAATAAAAATCAAAATCTTGGAATCAAGAACCAAGTTTGAAAATCTAACGGAAAAAAAACCAACTCTTCTTGAAAGACTTAATTTCAAGTTTGAATCAAAATCTGGAGATCTAAAACCAAGGTTAAAAATTTAAAACCAATATAAAATCTTTCCCTCCAACTTACTTATCTGGAAATTCAAATTCTGAAAATTTAAAAGAATTACTTCTCCGAAATCTGCCAACTTTAAAATCTAATTATCGAATCCAAGTTTTGAACCAAGTTTCCAAACTGAAAATATAATTGCGAAACGAAATCTGAAAATCCAAATTCGAAAAATCCTTAAAATCTCCAAAATCCCTCTGGGCTGGCCCATCCTCTCTTTCTTTTCCCCCGGCCAGCTTCCTTTTTTTTCTTCTTCTTTCTTTTCCTAGCCCGACCGGCCCCGTTTTTCTCTCCTCTGGCCTCTGGCCCAGTCGGCTTCCTCCTCCTCCCTTCGTCTCTTCCTCCTCCTCCCTCTACTCCCGTCGCGCCAAGCTGGCCTGCCTCCGTGCGCCGCTACTCCTCGCGCCAGCCCAGCCCAAGCCTCCCGCCCCGTCCCCTCTGCGCCAGTGGCCTACCACCGGCCTAGCCACCGCGCCATTCCCCTACGCACGCACCGCGCCATGCCGAAGTACGCAGCTGCGCCATGCCGCCGGACGAACAGCGCCATGCCGCCAGTACCCCGCCCATGCCCGGCACTGCTTCGCTGCGCCGTCTCTCCCTGGCTATAAAAGGATCCTGGACTCACCTCCTCCCCATTGCCCGCTTCCCCTTCCTTTCCCCTTTACCCGAGCTTGCGCCGGCCACCGCCACCTCACGCCGATTCCGCCGCTCCAGCCACCCCCTCCACCAATCGACCGCGTCACATCAAGCCTCGGGTCGTCTCCGGCCTCCCCACGCGGTTAATTGCAAAACCGTCGCCCAAGCACACCACATGCACTTCTTCCCCGCTTCCGGCCGGCCGCCGCCGTCTTCGCCACCGCCGCCTCCTCGATTGGCCCCGGGCCGATTCCGCGCGGTGGGAGCAACACCTCGGTGCCCCGAGGCTTCCCCAACAACCGGCCAAAGCTCTCCCCCGCCAGAGCAATCCCGCCACGGTGGTCTTCCCGCGCCGCCGCCCGTGCTCGCCGCCAGCCCGCTCCGGCCTCTCTCCGATCAAGCTAACCGCTCCGGTAAGTTCCTTGTGCCCTACTCGTGCTCGTGCTCACCCTAATCCGCTCCTCTCTCCCTCCGGCCACCGGCGCCTGAACCGGCTCCCCGTCCCGGCCGCCTTCCATCGCCGCCAGCTTGCCTTGGCGCCTCCCCTGCTGAAGCCACCGCCTCCTGGAGCCTCCTCATCGCCTCGGAAGCCCGTTTTCCGATCGCCGCCCCCCCTCCGGCCGCTTCTCGCCGGCGTCGGCGTCGCCCAGCTCCGGTGCCTCCCTCCTCTGCTTCGGTTCTGCTCTGGCCTCAGCTGAGCAGCCCCTCCTCTCTATGTGCGTGTATGGCATGTGGGCCCAGCAAGCTAGTTGCTCAACTTTTCACCTTTTGGCTCAGTAATAATTTCCTGAGTATGAATTATCCAAGCATACATTGAAGTAATACGTGAGTAATAATAAGAGTGAACTTATATTTATAAATTCATAATAAAAAGATTTATACAATTAAACTAACAACTTCACATTTGTAAATTTTATGCCAATCAAGATTTATAAGTTAATCATCATGTACAAGATTAATCAAGCTAAATCTCTGCCATGACATATTTCCCATATGACAAGTAATTATCTTGGATTCAATGTTAATATTAAAGTTAATATGTGAAGCTAATAAAAAAAATCATCTTATAAATCAAAGATACCAGTAGTTAATCCAACATGATTAAAGACGCATGTTTGAAGCCTTATAAAGATAATTTCAATCTTTTCAAACTTTACTCTGGAAACTCGAATAATAACTTTAATACTATCTCGAGTAGCTCAGATACTATCCTTCATCCGTCGATCTAAATATATTTAAACAAATTAAGTAAATCAATTTAACATGATTTTGCCACATAAAATATTAACCATAAATCGCTCATCTCAAGAATCATGTTATCTCTCCCAGTAGCACTTAAAATAGTCTTGCCTCACATCCGAATCTTCACTCATTATCTCATAACTCAAATGTAATAATTGAGAATAATTAATACTAAAGGAAACAACTTCATCAAGGTAATTCATGGTAATTCATGACTCTTTCACTCAATAAAAAGCAAGCCATGAATAATAGGTTGGTAATCAATAAAATAACCAACCTTGTCCATAATAATAGTTGGTTAAATGATTAACTCCATACTTTAGTTAAGTTATTAAAAATACTGATTCATTAAATTGGCCGTTGCAATCTCAGATAAGTATTACCACATGAAATATCAAAGTTACACTAAATATTTAAAATTATACTCATCTCCTGTAAAGCTTCCGCATCCAAGAATTACCAGGTTCTGTTCCTCTTTACTATCTCCGATAAGTTACACCTTCCCTTTTGACCCCTCGTCATCCTAAAATTTTCCCTCACGGTAAAGCTACTTAGATAATTCATTCTCCTGCCCAATTCATCTACCGCTGTGTTTACAGCCCATTAATCCGAATCATCCTTCTATTCTCAAATTATAATAAATGTATACTTTAAATTAAATCGGGCATTTAAAGTGTGTGGGTTTATTTGGCCTTTCTTTCCTTTGCCGCGTATTAGAATCGGAAGACTCGACGAGGCGACGGATTCGAACAGGATCGAGACTTGGGTGAACGCGAAGATCAACAAATTATAAGCACTGACTGAGTAGGCTTTGACTTAGATCAATCAAGGCCATGGTACACCAAGCAAGGCAAGTCATCACTTTGATCATATTGATCCTACATTTTATGCAAAACTATGTTCTTTTAAACTATCAACTTGCATGCCTAATTCGTTATGCAAATATATGTCAAAGCTTAAGGTAGCTACATGCCCACTTGATGCTGTATTAAATTTATTATGCCATCCTTTGATACTTGAATCACCTGATCCTTGTCACCATAGATATTAATGATAACTTTACTAGCTATAAGTCATATTAAATGCCATGTTAGTCTTGTCAAGTCCAGGGCGCTAATTGCCCTGATCATCAATCTTCAAAAACATAAGAACTTGTTTTGGGACAGTCACTGGATGTACGTGGTTGAATACTTGTGACTACTTATTTTATGCTTCTCAAAACCCTTAAAACATGCTATACCAGTCTGGGCGGATGGTAAGAGTGGTGGGTGTGGATGTAACACAAGGATTGTGGTCTGTGGAATGAACCACCCGGACAAATTAAGGACTTAATCCTGTGATGACCCCTCCATGTACAACAGTACAACCACAAGCTGGCAAATTGTAGGCTTGGCTGAATAATTTACTAGACTCTCTAGCCATTTCACGGAGAACGTGTGTAGGTGGGTAATAAAATCCCCCGTGGAATGGGACATCGGATATAGGTGACGTCGCCGAGGCTAGCGTATGGTGGAGAGTGCAGTCCGAGTGCGCTAACCTGTGGTGGACATCCCGCACAACCTATGGAAGCAACCCCATAGGGGTGAGATGCTAGAGAGCGAGGTATTGTAAAGGCCTCGTGGTAGTCTCTCGATCTGCATGGCTAAGGAATCATGTAGAACCATCGGGACGATTACCTCTTGTGGGTAAAGATGTACAGACTCTGCAGAGTATACAACTATTTGAATAGCCGTGCCCACGGTCAAGGGCGGACACGGAAATCTTCCTCGAGTTAGTTCTATTTCAAAAATCTTTGTGGGTGGGACAAAAACCTATCAGAGGGAGGTACTCTAATTTTGGGCTTTTTCCTGGAGGGACGTACTCCAGCGTGGTTGATAATATGGAAGTGGCATAAGGATCAAAAGCTAGCATAGGTGATTGGAACCATGTAATCGGTGGATGGAACCTACACCGTTATAAATATTGCACAATTTCAAACTCTTTAAAGCATGTTTATAAAATGCCAAGTTATAGGAATTTTAATTATGAGTATTGCAAATGTCGCACTAAGCAAATAAAAGAACCTCAAGCCTCCTTTGACAACCTTGCATCTATTATTATTGCATCCTGTGTGGTGGCTTGCTGAGTATCATCGTACTCATTCTTGCTTAACTGCTATCATTCAGTCAGAAAGGAACTAAAGTCAAGTCCTGCGATGCCTAAAAAGGGTCGACAGAGCTGGAAGACGATGAGGTCATGGACTAGGTCGCGAACCCCAGTTGGCTGCCTGTGGGCAAGTCCCGCGGGTCCCACCTGTGTGAAGTTTCCGCTGCTGCATTTTATCATTTTTGGCCTAACTGGCCCATGAGTAAGTATTACTGTATTATTTACGCTTCCGCATGATATGTTTTCGATATACAGTAATGTATCTGTGAGCACTATCTACTGATCCAGGGAATAGTGCGGTGAATCACAGAGGATCTGGGTTTTGCTAACCCGAGGTCCGACAGCTGTTGAGCCACAATTGCTCAGCAGGACCGAGCTTAGGGAGAGAGCTAGATTTGTAAAAACGGACGCCCGGAAGCTAAATTTAAAAAAGAAAAGTGGCTTTAGTGCCATTTGTGTGAACAGTTGATAGATTTATGGCTCTGTTCTTTTCAGCTTCTAAAAGCTGTTTTTTGGCTTTTATACAGTAACTAACTTTTAAACGAAGTATTTTTTTTAAGATAGAGTCTACTAGTTAATTGTAGTACATACTTTACTGACTTCATTTATATCGGCAAAAACCGCACGTGAGTTTCTGTTACTATATAATCTTTCGTACAAACAACCCAAAAGTCACAAGCCGCAGCCAAAAGCCACATGCCGCAGCCAAAAAGAACGGGCCCTATATCCTTCGTGTTGGGAGTCTGGACCCCATTTATATAACTTGAATTGTAATTAATCTGTACAATCATCCTGAATGTTAGGACAGGCATCTCCAACATGTGATCACTGAGAGACCATGTGATAAAGTCTAGAATTTTGTGTGATAAACTATTGCTATGTTTGTGGAGTTAGAGTTGAAATTGGAATTTTACTTAGTTTGCACTTTTTCATATGGTGTTCTCTCAAAGGAATCAATCAGAGTGGCTAGGCATGCAGTCAGACCGGTTACTGATAGAGTTGAAAAATAAATAGATTTGTTGATTTAGATAAAACGCCACTACACTATAGAACTCCTGAATTAGATATAAATTGGCAATGGTCTCTGGAAAAATGTCTCTATATGGAGTTTTTGTTATAGTGAAATGGTCGCTCGTGTCGGTGCCATTTTGTGTTATTTCAGTCTCTGAATGTTAATGTTGTATTTAGATGTGAAATTGCCTAGGCTATTTTTTGAGTTTTAAACGTTTATTTTTGCTACAACAAGTACTCATTAGTTCCATTCAGAAAATTTCTTTCTCGTCATTATGCAACCAACTATAGTGCAGCCATCTAGCTAGGTTGCACATCTAAAAGTTCGTCTTAGGGTTTATCTAAGGCTCTTAACAATAAGTTGGAAAAAATATCACATAATATTCATTTTCACGTTTTTCTGTTTTCTCTATTATAAAAGATGAGTGGTGGACAACTTCATTAGTTCTATCTGCAAATTTTCTTAACTTACCACAGCACGAATTAAACTAACAAAATATCTTAACTAGTAAGGTGATTGTTCGTTGCAACGAAATCTTAAAAGATGATATATACAATCAAACATGATCCAAAACCGTACCTCAGACATTAATTTTATCTCACACACATATATAGTGAAACATATATGCACAAGGTCATAAACAAATCAAATAGGACATAGATGTCTACATTTAGTAGTTGACTTTGTTTCTTTTGCAACATTAGTACAGATAAAATACATGAGACATCTAAGATGTAAGAACATCTTTATAGATGATATTTTTGGTAAATATGCCGGCAGAATTAAAACTCCACCCTTTCTCGGTACAACAAATATTTTGATATTGCTCCTAGCAAGTAATTCCTCGTACAAAACTCGATCAATAATAAGAAGATACAGTTTTATAAAATACCAACCGAACTGTATATATGAGCTAATACATGGAACCAAGGATTGTGATGGGACATATTTTTCAACACCAAAGGACATGTTTTCATGATCAAATATTGGACATGTGGTCATCAAATCACAAATTTTGCCTATGACTACACAACCATTTCAGAACAGTTTCACCGTCATAAAACAAAATGTGTGTTAGCAGCCAAAGGACTTACTCCCTCTAGTCACAAATAAATGCCGTTTGGAGATGCATATAGTCCAGCTTTCAAAACTTTGATTATTGATACATTTTCACATATTTAGATTGGATAAATGAAAATCATATATATAGATTTGTCTCAAAAAATATTTTACATGACAAATTTAGTGGTATCATTTTCACGTGAAGAATCCAAGTACTTATATATATATATATATATATATATATATATATATATATATATATATATATATATATATATATATATATATATAGGAAAATTACGTAATGCACCATGGTGTCTAGGCACCAACATCCGATACACGTGTATGATTGATAATTTTTTTGAGTTTGGGTATGAAAATGTTTTATACCCTTGATATATTTATGGTAAGTTAGTTTTGAACTCAGTTCAAACTAGTTTGAACTACTTTTGAGTTCAATGCAACTACAGTGAGGATATACCATAAAAATAGTTCAAACTAATTAAACTGAAGTTGAATTTAAATTTTTTCGGAGTTTGATATCTCAAATATACTTTTTTATGGGTATATGAAGATACCCACATCAAACGTTGCGAATCTCGAAGCAAATCAACGGGTATTGATATTGGTGCCTAGGCACCATGGTGCATGAAACACTCGTCCTATATATATAGGAAAATTACATAATGCACCATGGTGACTAGGCACCAACATCCGATACACGTGTGTATATATATATATATATATATATATATATATATATATATATATATATAGCGGTCAAAGTTTGAAAAGATTGTATGCACGCATTCTAAAATGACATCTAAAAAGGAATGGAGGGAGTAACATACAAGAAGCCTCTGCTGGACTAACCTGTGGCTAACACTAGTTGTAGCATCAGTTGGAATTCATCATCTTGAATGAATTATCTACACATAGCTTAGCCTCAAGAACTGAATTCAGCTGCCTCCACAACATAACGTCAGTGCCTGGATGAACAATATCAAGAGTTGTAAATACCTACATTAATTTGGCCAATATCAAATTGAATGGTAGATCACCAGAGGACCATTAACCATATCATTATGCAACCACAGAGCCATATCAAGCATACCCGTAGGTCAAAAGCGGTGATACTATAGAAAATTCTCAAATAGGCTAACAAAAAAGGCATGATGTCTAATCTAAAGGGTGCATATTTCTCAATATTTAGGACTGCAACATCTTCCGCTCCTCATCAACCACCTCAGAAAAGAAAACAAAGCAGGGAAAGAAAAGATATTAAAAAAAAGGAAAATTTTGTGTACCTAGAGACAGGAGGCTATGGACAACATTGGCATGGCCAGCATGCCCAGTGGTGAATAGCAATGAGACTTCAGCCTAAGCTCCCATGCATCCCTCCCCACCTGCACGACCGCTTCCGCGCTTCATCGCACAACCTTACCTCCACTCACTCCAGGAGAAGCGCATGGCCATTGAAACTTGCCGTAGGAGTCAGCGTAGGATCAGAATTCACCTTAAACCAAACACTAATTTTTGAAAAGAAGAGCAATGCTCCATGTCGTCCGAGACCACATCCACCGGCACTCCACACCCGATTCGTCTTGCTCCTCGGCCGGCTATCACCTCAGGGTGGTGATGTTGCAGAGCAGAGCGTCCTCCTTCTTGGTTGATAGAAATATAAGAGACAGGTGGTAAGGAGCAAGAGATTGTCTGGGAGAGGTGGATAAAATGAGAGGGATGAAGGGGTGCACGATCGTGGGAAGAATATAACGATGGCTGCCTGTGGGGAAGGAGATTGTGGGAGCAGTTGCCACGTTATGAGATGCTCTGAATTTTTTTGATCGATTTTTCTCTGGTGAGACTAGTGGGAGGGGGATTGTTGGTTTTCTTTACATGAGGAGGATGCGAACGATTGAGTGAAATGAGGGTGTGACGATTGGTCGAGCAAGGTATAGGGTGGATGGACAAACTCCCTTTTACATTAGTAGATATTTGACTTACAACCAAATTTGTGAAATTTACCCATAGATACAAAACATAATTTATGCTACCATTTTGGAAACTTCAATTAAAGGATTGCACTTGCACCATTTTGTTGAACACTAACATTGAAAAATTACTTAAACAAACAAATCAAAGAAAAGTCAAGTAATATGGTTTTGGTTCTTCTGCAATGATCTTACTGTTTGGAAGGATATGGACTAAAGTCCAGGGAATATGTTTCGCTTGGTAGGTATTTCTTTCAAATTGAATCACATTATTCCAGCTATCATTTCATTTGAAATCAATAATAAACTATATCAAGTCCTGCAAAAAAAGCTATATGAGATACAAGAACAAAAGCTATGAATTTATTATGTACTCAATTATTCATCTGTCACTCTTGTTCTTATATAATTATTTTTAGTAGAAAGGGTTAAACCATGCATAACATTGGTTTCAATGGACTCGAGCAGTTGACATAATTGGTCCCAGTTGACTTTTTGCATATCGAAGTTAGGGTAATTAATTTATGACAAGAGTTAAATCTATTACATCTGTCCATAATATTGAGCGCTAAGACAATGTATTCAAAAAACATTGAATATGTATGCAATTTACCATAAATAAGATAGGTACTGTACCTTTCCACTTCCTAAACCAGCAACGATCATTAATGGAATAACCACATTACTACATGCAGCCTCCCTCTGCCTATTGTTCAAGGAGTGCAAATATTCATAGTACTTCCTTAGAATGCACCCTTCATCTTCCTCCATTTCTAGTTCCATCTCCGCTAGTTCCTTCTGGCCCTTGGCAGCAGAATGCATCAACAAACTAATTATCTCCTGAGAGAAGAGGAATCAAATAAACTATTAGTAACTTGGCTCTGGATCAAACCTACTCAATCCAATTTCTAATTTTCCCAACTCTCCTCCCAAGATTCAGGAAAAAAGAATGCCCTTACGCCCTAAAACTATTACTCATTTCCTTCTTTAAACTTAAGAAACAAAGTTATACCTCTCCTCCCCCATCTGCAATGGAAATTATTGGGGAAACTGAAGCATCACTACACAATGCTGCCAAGCCATCTTCTTCCTCCACCTCCTTCATCTCCTCCTGGCACTTGGCAGAAGACTTGGCATGGTTCTCCTCGCTAATGGCATTGACTTTCCAGAATGCGTCCTTGAACTAAGTTCCTCTCAAAAGAAAATAGCTCGATAAGTTCCTCTCACGACTTCTCCCACCTATCAAGGTGAAGTCTTCAAATATTAGACACCTCATCCAAACTACAATAGCTTTTCAAGAAAAATAAATCCCAAATGGTTCACATTCATTTTCCCAGCTTCTGCATCAGTGCTATCACAGGCCAATAATTTTGCAACACTTCATAGATCTTCCTAATTTGCTACTAATTTCAACACACAAAAAAATATCCTCCTAGTGTCAAGGATAAGGAAAACCATGACTTTAAGGTACACGTACTCTCCAATTTGAAGAACTGGATTCCACCAACCTAACTATTCAACAACACTTTACAAAATGTTCCCAATTTTCCTACCCAGATCCATGGAACCAGAAAAACCCTTCTTCCCATGAATATTCACAAATCTCTCCACCCTCGGCTGTGTGGAAATAACCGGTTAAAGTGAACCATCACCAAACAACAACTCCTGGATCTTGGCAGCAGACTGGACATCACGCTCTTCACAAATGGCATTTGCCACCTTCTAGAATGCATCCTCAAGCTAAATTTCAACCAAAAGAAAGAACAATGAAGTGAGCTCCTCATTGAAATAGCCACTCACATAGTTGAATTTCACACAGTCACAACAGCACATCAACAAACGATTACTCCCCAAATGAGTCAGCGATTCTTTTTCCCAACTGCTTCCCTATCCCAAAGCAATCTCATTTCAAGAAACAACAACTTTCACAATGCCTCAACTCTCCTCATTTCCCTTCCAATTTCAATGACTCCTTGGTTGTAAAGGTGCCCTCAGGATTCTATGTCGGATTTATTGATCATATACCCTGCAACAACTTAGAAGAGACCAAAGTTATACCGCTCTACTCTTCGGTCCAACATTGTTTGCCACCGCCACCGCAGTTGAACATTCGCTAGCCCCCCTCAAGTCCCCCACCAACTTCTTCTCCTTCCGGGCTATGGACCGCGTGTGCTCCTCACAGATGGCGTCCACCTCATGCAGGAACGCCACATCCATGTTGTCGTTGTCGTTGAGATGGAACCTGCACGACTTGGTCACCTTTGGGAGGTGCTAGAGGCTGGAGTCACTGGAGAACAGAGGACTTGGGGGAGAGGAACCAGAGGCAGGTGCGCAAGGGAAGAGCGTGGGGAGCGCCGGCTAGGGTAGGGAAGGGACTGGGAGTTTTGGATTTTTAGCCGGTTTTCCACAGGATGTGCGATGTGGGACGTTGTAGGCTGGGTTGTGCAAGTAGGAAGCGAGGAAAGGGCAGGATGACAGACAAACTTCGCTCTTTATATTAGTAAAGATTCGCCTGATAGCGGATCAACTCTACATCTATGAGGTTAATCAACTACATAGCTATTTTCATCAAACCTCAATATACGTAATTAACAAATTGAAAAAAAACTCACAACACAATACAAATTTTAAAGGAATTGACCCCACAGAAATATGTAATCACATATTTGATCCCATAGGGTTCAACTTCAGTCTCCTTTGTCTAACCTTCGCCTAAAATATATACTTGGTGTAACACCCCGACCCTCCACAGGGTCCAAGATGCTACCACTACACCCTTACCGATTCAGAAGTGTTGCTAATTCATCTTTTAGCAGCACCTTCCCTGTTCTTTTATATCGTTACCCACAGATATCAAACCACAATTAACAGTGGGATAATTGTAAAAACAACTAACTTCGTAATTCACAAGTTATAACATAAACAAGTTTTGAGTTCCACAACCAGGTGAGACCCACCAACAAGGCTCGTTAGCAAAATAAACCAAACAACGAGCCACTGAGACGTAACACTAGATTAGACATAAAACCTCAGTGTACGGCTAGACTGTTATTTCATATGTGCTGTGCCAAAAGAACTATCCCATTCCATGCATGTCGTCATCCTTCACCTAAAAACAACGACAAAGCAAGGGTGAGTCCGGAGACTCAGCAAGCACACGATAAAACAGTAACATCACTTTAGCAGTTCAATCAATTTCATGAACTGTAAGCGGTAAATCCACACTATGACTATAGACTGTAAGCTAAGTCTGTAACTGTATACTGTAAATCAATTCTCTGTCTATAAACTGTAAATCCATTCTATGTCTGTAAACTGTAATTCAATCCTATGTCTGTAAACTGTAATTCAATCCTATGTCTGTAAACTGTAAATCAAGTCTGTAACTGTAAACTGTAAATCACAACTGTAACTGTAAACTGTAATGCACAACTGTCTGTAAACTGTAAATCACAACTGTAGCTGTAAACTGTATCACTTTCTGTCACTGTAATGCAATGCAATATCATGCAATGCATCTGTATGCTCTGTAACTGTAGCTTATACCGGTATAGCGGAGCGTCCACCCGTCGATGGACCATTCATTTGCCTACCTATGTAGGTCTTATTCCAGAGCACTCCGGACTAGTCATATGATTTTCTCACCGACCTGGCTCTTATTCAAGAGCACTCCGGACTAGTCATGACTTTCTCACCAACCTGGCTCTTATGCATTTTGCATGATGCAATATGCCTCAAATGTGAATGTCTAATCATAAACATTACTCATCAAGGTATGATTAGCACATAATCACATGCATCATCTCATAAATACTGTAAGCCATGGCATGGGAACACGAATAACATTCATCACAATTTACTGTCTACCATGCACTTGCCTGTTAACCTAGCGGACGGTGCGTGGACGGCGCCAAACTCGAACCGCCACCTGAACAAGCATTAATCATCTAATCATCACTCATGCAATACATTCAATTACGAGTAAATAACATCGCTCTAACGTCCAATCGACATAACCCACTCCTGTCTCACCGGGCAACCTCTCATTAACCTGGTGCTTAACCAGTCTATAAATTGAGCAATCGCATTATTTATACTCGCCGATCAATTTCTACACGTTTAATCTCACTTTATCAGTTATACTGTTTAACCTCAAATTATGCTTTCCTTCCCCCTCTTCTGCCACAGATCGACCAGATCAACGGTGGCAGTACCAATTTCGTCGTCCAGGCATTCATTTTAATAAACGATAATTAAATGATCACATGCATCAATTCTAATTATCGACCTATTAATTTATGCCCGACTCGGTAAAATAAGCAGAGAGAAGGATTTTCGAGGCGTTACCCTGGCCCCGAGCGATCGGATCGGGACAACCCTCCTTTTTCTCAGTCGGATCGGGCAGACCTGGCCGCAAATCAGACTTCTCTTTTTTTTTACCTTTTCTCTCTTCTTCTCTTTCTTTCTTTTCCTCTCTTCCGTCTCTCTCCTTTTCTTTTTTTTCTTCCTCTTTCCAGTCAGCCGGCGCCTCTCTTTCTTTCCTCTTTTTCTTCACGGGCAGTCGCACTCCCTTCTTCCTCTCTTTTCACGCCGGCGCCTCTTCTTCTTCTCCTCCCTTCACGCCGACAGCCGGCTCCTCCCTCACGGCCGGCGGCTACCCCTCTGCTCCCACGGCCGGCCCTTCCACCCCTGTGGGGCGACGGCAGCGAGAGCGGGGAGGCGGGCGCGAGCGATGGGCGGCGCTGGCGAACGGGACGGCGGCGCGGTCAGGGGAAGCAAGGCGACGACGAACGGCAGCAGGGAGGCGGCGACAGCGAGGCGCGACGGCGGCACCAGCGGAGACAACGGCGCGCGCACAAGCGGTGCGGGGACGGCGCACCAGGGCGGCGACGGCACGAGGCGTGTGCGCGGGCGGCGGCGCCGCCGGGGCTGGTGAGCGGCGGCGTCGGCGTCGGCAGCCAGAAGGCGACGCACGGCGGCGAGCTGCGGGCGGCGGCGGCGGACCAGCGGCAGCAACGCGAGAAGAGAGCGACGCCCAGGTGAGCACCGGGGAGGTGGCAGCAGCGAGAATACTCGGGAAGGAGGAGAAAAAATCTCATTTGGCCTCTCCCTCTGGCGCTCTCTCTCAGTCATATACGTGGCATAAAATGGGCCGGGCCGGGCTTATATAGCCCAGACATTACATTCTACCCCCCTTAACAGAATTCGACCCCGAATTCTGCAACTCGATAATCTGTATGAAAAACAAACAACTAAGTCAAACATAAATTAACTGTAACACGTACCCGTAGAGAACAACTCTGGGTACTTCTCGCGCATGCGAGATTCCAATTCCCACGTCGCTTCTCGCTCAGTCTAATGCGACCATAGGACTTTAACATACTTTAACGTTCTGTTCCTCAACACTCTCTCCGATTCCTCCAGAATCCGAACTGGACGGGACTCGAAGGTGAGGTCTTGCTTAAGGGGCAATGGTTCTAGAACAATCTCATGTTCCGGATCCCTTAAGTACTTTCTCAACATAGACACATGAAATACATTATGAACTCCTCGCATAGACTCGGGAAGACCCAAACGATATGCCGACTTTCCAATTCGTGCCTGAATCGGAAACGGCCCAATATACCGCGGGCTAAGCTTTCCTTTGATCCCAAATCTCATAATTCCTTTAGTGGGAGACACTCTCAAAAGCACATGATCCCCAACTTCGAATTCTAAGTCTCGCCTTCTGATATCCGCATAGCTCTTCTGCCTACTCTGGGCAGCTAGCAGATTCTGTCTAATTTCCGCCACTCGTTTCACTGTCTGTTGGACCCAATTTGGACCTAGAACTGCCTTTTCGCCTACGGCATCCCAACAGAGTGGCGATCTACATTTCCGCCCATACAGAATCTCAAATGGCGCAGCCCGAACACTGGAGTGGTAGCTGTTGTTGTAGGCAAACTCCGCGAGTGCCAAGTGATCCTCCCAGCTACCTTTCCACGACAGAACACAGGACCTCAACATGTCCTCTAGTGTTTGAATGGTCCGTTCGGATTGCCCATCTGTCTGTGGGTGGAAAGTAGTACTAAACTGAAGTTTTGTGCCCAAAGCGCTTTGCAAGCTCTCCCAAAACTTGGAGACAAACTTGGCATCTCTGTCCGAAACTATCGTCTTGGGCACACCATGCAATCTCACTATCTCACGCACAAAGACGGGTGCCAAATCACTCGCCGAATTCGTCGTACGAATAGGGATGAAGTGCGCGGACTTACTGAATCGGTCCACCACTACCCAAATCGCATCCTTACCTCGCTGGCTATGAGGCAAGCCGATTACAAAGTCCATTGTAACATCATCCCATGGCCACTGTGGGACATCTAAAGGCTGCATTAGTCCAGCAGGACGCTTATGCTCAGCCTTCACTTGCTGGCAAATCCCGCAAGACGCCATATACTGTGCGACATCCACTTTCATTCTCTTCCACCAAAAATTCTTTTTCAAATCCCGATACATCTTGTTCTCACCAGGATGTACCGTGTACGGGGTACGATGAGCCTCTCTCAAAATATCGTCCTTGACCTGAGCCTTTTGTGGCACGCAAAGACGGCCTCTAAACCGTATCGCGCCCGACTCATCAAGGCTAAAGTCCCCCAATATTCCTTCATCGAGGCGTTTCCTCACTTTTTGAGGCAATCTATCATGTTGTTGCGCTTCTTTCACCCGTTCTGGAATTGCCGATTCCAATAACAACTATGTCTCTACCTGTGCTGTACCGGCATAGCAATAGGAAATCCTCATCCGCTCAAAGTCAGCAACGATACAACCTACAGTGGAGGGTGTCATCTTGCGACTAAGGGCATCAGCAACCACATTTGCTTTGCCCGGATGGTACTGAAGAGTGAGATCATAATCCTTTATCAGTTCCAACCACCTTCTTTGCCTCAAATTCAACTCTTTCTGAGTGAAGATGTACTTGAGGCTCTTGTGGTCAGTGAAAATATCACAGGATTCTCCATACAAATAATGCCTCCAAATCTTTAGAGCAAAAACCACTGCGGCCAGCTCTAAATCGTGAGTAGGGTAATTCTGCTCATGTTTCTTTAATTGTCGCGAGGCATACGCGATCACTTTGTTGTCTTGCATGAGCACGCAACCCAAACCTACTTGCGATGCATCCGAGTAGACCGTGAAACGCTTCCCTGTCTCAGGAAGAGTGAGAATAGGAGCAGTTACCAATTTCTCTTTCAAAACATTGAAACTGCGCTCACATTCACCAGTCCACTGGAATTTCACGCCCTTCCGCGTGAGTTGAGACATTGGCTTAGCAATAATGGAGAAATCTTTCACAAAACGTCTGTAATAACCAGCTAAGCCAAGAAAACTCCTCACCTCCTTAACATTGGATGGTCTCTTCCAGTCTACTACTGTAGAAATCTTGGCTGGATCTACTGAAATGCCCTCCTGGTTAATCACATGTCCTAGGAAGCCCACTTCAGAAATCCAGAACTCACATTTCTTTAACTTGGCAAAGAATTGATTTTTCCTCAAAGTCTCAAGCACAAGCCTCGAATGCTGCTCATGCTCTTCCTCCGTTTTGGAATAAATCAAGATATCATCAATGAACACAACTACAAAGTCATCCAAATACTTGTGTAGCATGTTGTTCATTGTTTCCATAAAGATAGCAGGCGCATTTGTTAGTCCAAAGGACATAAATTTATACTCATAGTGCCCATACCTCGTGGAGAAAGCTGTCTTTTCAATATCTTGCTCCCGCACTCAAATCTGATTATACCCAGATTGTAGATCAATTTTAGAAAACACCTTGGCACCCTTCAATTGATCAAACAAGTCCTCAATGCGAGGCAATGGGTATTTATTCTTGATGGTCACCCGATTAAGAGCACGATAATCTATACACATGTGCCAACTCCCATCCTTCTTCTCAGTAAATAGGACGGGGGCTCCCCAAGGTGATACACTGCGACGGATCAACCCCTTGGATAACAACCCATCCAATTGTTTCTTCAACTCTTCTTGGAGTGATCGTGCTAACCGGTACGGGGACATAGAGATAGGTCGAGTGCCAGGAACAAGTTCAATCCTAAACTCCACATCTCTTGCGGGTGGCATTCCCGGAAGTTCTTCAAGAAATATGTCGGGGTACTCACATACCACTGGAATATCCTCAACGCGCAAAGGCGCACTTGGTTTTTCCACAAGTGATAGAAGTAACCCACACTTAAACATTCGTCGGTCAGAGAACAAGCTGGCCAACACAAAAAGAGAACCTGGAGGTGCATTCCCCTGTAAAACTATCTCCTCCCCTGAAGGAGCTTGCAAAATGATTGTCCTCTAGAAACAGGAAATCACTGCCCGGTAGCGATGTAACCAGTCCATACCGAGGATAACATCAAAATTCTCTATCGGTATAACCATAAGGTTAGCCACAAAATCCTCGCCATCTATGGAAATCATGCATCCGGGACAAACCATAGAACTAATAATAATACCCCCTGCAGAATTGACTTTAACCGACTGTGAAATCTGTTGCATACTCAATTTTGCCTTTCTAACAAACTCACAGGAAACAAAAGAATACGTGGCACCGGAGTCGAAAAGAACAAGAGCACTGTGTGAATCCACTAACAAAGTACCTGTCACCACATCCGGTCGACTCGCAGACTCAGTGGTAGGCAATGTGTAGACTCCAGGCGGCACTGGGGCGGCAAGAGCCCCAACACTCTGCTGTGACGGCATCGGAAAGGGAGGCTGTGCAGCATACTGAAGTGGAGTAACTGGGGTAGGAGGCCAGCAATATCCGGCAGGCGGCGACCAGGAAGGAGGCTGTTGCGTAGGAGCAGCCGCCAACACCGGATTGACCCCCCGAGATGAGGCATTCGATGACGTAGACACTGGCTCCCACTTAATGATACTGGAGGGATTCTGTCGACAGACCTTCTCCATGTGGCCCATCCGACCACAGTGTCGACACTCCCCTGTCCAGGTACACTCAGCAGCTCGGTGTTCACCACCACACTTAAAGCAAATCATGCCCTGCCCAGGGACAGGACGCAAAGCTGGTGGTGCAGGAGATGACGACGTCAATGGCTTAGACTTGGATGACTGTGAAGAACGTCGACTCCACTTGGACTTCTTAGGAGCGGGCCGCTGAGATGACCCACCTCTCTCACTGTAGCACCTCTTCTGGTCACCACCAGAAGCACTCTGACGACCAAAGGGTTGCGACCCTTTTGTAAGGTGCATCTCCATCTCCATTCCTCTGGCCTGCTCAACCACAAACCTAAAGTCACGTGGCGCAGTAGCACCCATAACATGCCGATACTCAGAACTGAGCCCTCGCGGAACCTCTTGGCCTTCTCAAGGTCACTTTTTGCGACCGACGGTACGAAGCAGATCAAGTTGTTGAACCGCGCCTCGTACTCAGCTACTGTCATCTTTCCTTGCACAAGAGTCGACAGGGCAACTTCCATACTTTCCACAAAAGACTCTGGGTAATACTTCGCCTTGAACTGCTCAACGAAGACCTCCCAGGTGGCTGGACCATGGGCAGGGGTTCTGGCTGAAAGAACTCCCTCCCACCAGATATCCGCCTGACCTTTCAACCGAAAGGCCACAAAGCGAGCTCTAAGGTGTGAAGTTATCGCTAAAGCTTCAAACTGTCTTCCCATATAGCGCAACCAATCTGCAGCTTGAACTGGCGTACCCGTCCCATCAAAGGTGTCCAACCGCAACGCCATCCATTCGCGAAGGCCCATTCTTGGCTCCGACGCGATTGGATCGGCAATCGGGACAGCAGCAGGTACGGCCGTAGCAGCTGCAGGCGCTTGTCGTCGTAAAGCACGAACCTCCTATACAAATTCCCGCAACAAGGCTGAAGACCTTGCCTGATCCCCAGCTACAGATTGTTCAGCAGACCCAACTTCCACGTCGGGTGCCTCCTGCTGAACCTCTAGCGATGGCTCTGCTTGGGCACGGCCACGACCACGGCCTCGGCTCGCACCGCGACCACGACCTCTACCTCTCGGCATCTCTGCTCACAACAGAGAAGCAATCACACAATCATCAACTTTAACATCATAAATCAACATCACAATTAGGGAAAACGCATATGCAATGCAAATCACAAACCCAATCCTACTGTGCAACAAAGTGTGTCAAATTTTATTATTAGGCCTAAGACAAATTTCTTTACCACGGACCTAACGCCCGCTCTGATACCAACTGTAACACCCCGACCCTCCACAGGGTCCAAGATGCTACCACTACACCCTTACCGATTCAGAAGTGTTGCTAATTCATCTTTTAGCAGCACCTTCCCTGTTCTTTTATATCGTTACCCACAGATATCAAACCACAATTAACAGTGGGATAATTGTAAAAACAACTAACTTCGTAATTCACAAGTTATAACATAAACAAGTTTTGAGTTCCACAACCAGGTGAGACCCACCAACAAGGCTCGTTAGCAAAATAAACCAAACAACGAGCCACTGAGACGTAACACTAGATTAGACATAAAACCTCAGTGTACGGCTAGACTGTTATTTCATATGTGCTGTGCCAAAAGAACTATCCCATTCCATGCATGTCGTCATCCTTCACCTAAAAACAACGACAAAGCAAGGGTGAGTCCGGAGACTCAGCAAGCACACGATAAAACAGTAACATCACTTTAGCAGTTCAATCAATTTCACGAGCTGTAAACGGTAAATCCACACTATGACTGTAGACTGTAAGCTAAGTCTGTAACTGTATACTGTAAATCAATTCTCTGTCTATAAACTGTAAATCCATTCTATGTCTGTAAACTGTAATTCAATCCTATGTCTGTAAACTGTAATTCAATCCTATGTCTGTAAACTGTAAATCAAGTCTGTAACTGTAAACTGTAAATCACAACTGTAACTGTAAACTGTAATGCACAACTGTCTGTAAACTGTAAATCACAACTGTAGCTGTAAACTGTATCACTTTCTGTCACTGTAATGCAATGCAATATCATGCAATGCATCTGTATGCTCTGTAACTGTAGCTTATACCGGTATAGCGGAGCGTCCACCCGTCGATGGACCACTCATTTGCCTACCTCTGTAGGTCTTATTCCAGAGCACTCCGGACTAGTCATATGACTTTCTCACCGACCTGGCTCTTATTCAAGAGCACTCCGGACTAGTCATGACTTTCTCACCGACCTGGCTCTTATGCATTTTGCATGATGCAATATGCCTCAAATGTGAATGTCTAATCATAAACATTACTCATCAAGGTATGATTAGCACATAATCACATGCATCATCTCATAAATACTGTAAGCCATGGCATGGGAACACGAATAACATTCATCACAATTTACTGTCTACCATGCACTTGCCTGTTAACCTGGCGGACGGTGCGTGGACGGCGCCAAACTCGAACCGCCACCTGAACAAGCATTAAACATCTCAATCATCACTCATGCAATACATTCAATTACGAGTAAATAACATCGCTCTAACGTCCAATCGACATAACCCACTCCTGTCTCACCGGGCAACCTCTCATTAACCTGGTGCTTAACCAGTCTATAAATTGAGCAATCGCATTATTTATACTCGCCGATCAATTTCTACACGTTTAATCTCACTTTATCAGTTATACTGTTTAACCTCAAATTATGCTTTCCTTCCCCCTCTTCTGCCACAGATCGACCAGATCAACGGTGGCAGTACCAATTTCGTCGTCCAGGCATTCATTTTAATAAACGATAATTAAATGATCACATGCATCAATTCTAATTATCGACCTATTAATTTATACCCGACTCGGTAAAATAAGCAGAGAGAAGGATTTTCGAGGCGTTACCCTGGCCCCGAGCGATCGGATCGGGACAACCCTCCTTTTTCTCAGTCGGATCGGGCAGACCTGGCCGCAAATCAGACTTCTCTTTTTTTACCTTTTCTCTCTTCTTCTCTTTCTTTCTTTTCCTCTCTTCCGTCTCTCTCCTTTTCTTTTTTTTCTTCCTCTTTCCAGTCAGCCGACGCCCCTCTTTCTTTCCTCTTTTTCTTCACGGGCAGCCGCACTCCCTTCTTCCTCTCTTTTCACGCCGGCGCCTCTTCTTCTTCTCCTCCCTTCACGCCGACAGCCGGCTCCTCCCTCACGGCCGGCGGCTACCCCTCTGCTCCCACGGCCGGCCCTTCCACCCCCGTGGGGCGACGGCAGCGAGAGCGGGGAGGCGGGCGCGAGCGATGGGCGGCGCTGGCGAACGGGACGGCAGCGCGGTCAGGGGAAGCAAGGCGACGACGAACGGCAGCAGGGAGGCGGCGACAGCGAGGCGCGACGGCGGCACCGGCAGGCGGAGACGACGGCGCGCGCACAAGCGGGGCGGGGACGGCGCACCCGGGCGGCGACGGCATGAGGCGTGTGCGCGGGCGGCGGCGGCGCCGGGGCTGGTGAGCGGCGGCGGCGGCGGCAGCCAGAAGGCGACGCACGGCGGCGAGCTGCGGGCGGCGGCGGCGGACCAGCGGCAGCAGCGCGAGAAGAGAGCGACGCCCAGGTGAGCACCGGGGAGGTGGCAGCAGCGAGAATACTCGGGAAGGAGGAGAAAAAATCTCGTTTGGCCTCTCCCTCTGGCGCTCTCTCTCAGTCATATACGTGGCATAAAATGGGCCGGGCCGGGCTTATACGGCCCAGATATTACAGTTGGACCATTGGTAGTCTTCACTGATACATACTTTTTCAAAAAATGCTTACATTTTTATTTGTCTGCAAGCTATCACAGGGTAAAAATTCTATTGAATCTCATGATCCGTTGGTATGACCTGTTAGGCTGTTAGATGTGTCTAAACCATGTAGAAGGAGAACACAAAGTTTCCTTACGCCATTCCAGAACTTCAACAGAGTTCCTGGTACCTATTCTCTACTATCCACAAGCTGTGCAAATGTGATCAAATAAGATTTGGACATTCTCTATACCTTGCAGACATACATGACGTGCGCAAGGTCCATAAACTGGAACCAAACTTGTAAATAGACATGCACGAACCAAGGTTACGACAACCGGCCGCTTTTCGGAAAAATCAGTTTTATTTACCGGATATCCCGGTTAGAATACAAATCGATCTCAAATATTTCGGTCAAATTTGAATTAGCACATATTTACACTGATTTAAGCTGATTTGCTTTGAAATTTTTGGCCCAAAAACTCCGCTATTTAACTGATTTTTTAATTCAAATTTGATTGAAAAATTTTGGGCCAAAATCCGCTGAAATTAACCGATAATCGGTCCTATCGGCCTTACCGTCACCGTTAAAATTTTGAAACCGATTATCATAACCCTGGCATGAACTAGAAAGCTCCAGCTGGATTTAGTCTCTAGCACATGTCATTTGGTCCAATTCTCCTGGAAACAGTCATATACAACTCGCAATAAACGGGAATGAATCAGACTAATCGAAAAGACAACAAGTTCTACTTGTAAGAGCTTGCTACAGTACTACAGTCATGCTTACTGCTGCTGCTTATACTACGTGCATGCATGCTGTTAGCATCGTGCAGGTGAAGAGCCAATTGTTGCAAGAATGGCTGGCGAGCACAAGGTGCTCGACGCCCTCAACGCAGCGAAGACGCAGTGGTACCACTTCACGTTGGTGGTGATCGCCGGCATGGGCTTCTTCACCGACGCCTACGACCTCTTGTCCGTCTCCCTCGTCACCAAGCTCCTCGGCCGCATCTACTACTTCGACCCCAACTCCGCAACCCCCGGCTCCCTGCCACCCAACCTCTCCGTCGCCTTCTGCGGCACGCTCGCCGGCCAGCTTTTCTTCGGCTGGCTCGGCGACAAGATGGGCCGCAAGAGGGTGTACGGCATGACGACGCTCATGCTCATGGTGATCTGCTGCGGTGCTGCTGCCTCGCCTCCGGCTTGTCGTTTGGGTCGACGCCCAACGGCGTCATGGCCACGCTATGCTTCTTCTGGTTCTGGCTGGGCTTCGGCATCGGCGGCGATTACCCGCTCTCCGCGACCATCATGTCCAAGTACGCCAACAAGAGGACGCGCGGCGCGTTCATCGCTGCCGTCTTCGCCTTGCAGGGGTTCGGCAACCTCACCGGCGGCATCGTGGCCGTCGTCATCTTCGCCGCTTTCAAGGCGCTCTTCGACGCGCCGGCGTACAAGGACGACCCCGCTGGCTCCACTGTGCCGCAGGGCGACTAGTGTGGCGCATCGTGCTCATGTTCGGCGCCATCCCGGCCCTGCTCACGTACTACCGCGTTGGTCGCCAAGAACGCCAAGCATGTCACGTCCGACATGGCACGGGTGATCAACGTCGGGCTCGTCGAGGAGCAGGAGAAGCCGAAGGAGCTCGCTTGCCACGAGCAATACGGACTCTTCTCCAAGGAGCTTGTAAGGCGCCATGGCCACCACCTGCTGGGCACGACGGTGTGCTGGTTCGTGCTGGACATCGCCTTCTACCACCACTGTTTGCAAAAAAACAAAGAAGAAATGCATCATATCATAACTAGGCTTCCAGACTCCACTGCGCAAAGCTAGCAACCACCATGTGCATTTCTTGTTATAGGGTGTTTTTGGACGAGTACTTATTTGGAAGTTCTTCGGATTTAGTTGAAACCCACCTTATAGAAAGGCCCTTAGTATGTGCAACATGCAGTAGAGGTGATCGAAGACTGATGCATGCTTGTTACATTGACACACACACCAGTTTACTTTTACTAGTCTATTTTCTTTAGTCTAAGGGCATCTCCAATGGTTCTAGTTAGCAACTAATTATAAGACTTCCACATCATTTATATAGTACACACTAAAGCTAGCATTCTAAGAGCAAGTTTAATAGTACAGATAGCTGCTACCTCCAATACATTTCCATGTTATCAAAAGATAATGATGCAGTCAACTCATACAATAAGCTGGCTATAAGTTGTCTCCACAAGAGCTCTCAATCATTTAATACATACATGGATATTGATAATTTAACACATGCATGGGTATAACAATTAGTTCTATTGGTACATGCATGGATAATGCATCTTTTCCTGTGCTATAGCCTGACTTTTGCATGCGAGTCGGCTTGGCTCTCTCTCTCTCTCTCGGTGGGAATTGGGCCGTGCCGTGCCGGCACGGCCCAGGCCCACCGTGCTTCGGGCCGCTTCGTGCCGTGCCGGTTCAGCCCAGTCATCCCGTCGTGCCGTGCCGTGTCGGCCCGCCTCGTCTTCGGCCAGACCCAAGCACGGCCCAAAGCCCACCGTGCCAGCGTTCGTGCCGTGCCAGCCCAAGCCCAGCCCAAAGTAACTATACACGACGAAAGCGACGGCGACAATGGTAGCAGTGGCCGCTATCTTCCTTTCTCTTGTATCCGCCTTATTGAAAACCTACTTAAAATTCGATTCTATTGTCTCATGCCATTCCACCTCCGAACTTGGTTATCTAGCCCAATGGAATGTATATCTTGTGCAAATTAGACTATAGCGTACGTGGACATCGCCTGACAATATAGCATAGACCTACCCAACTAGTCAAATAGAAAAGCTCAAGGAGAATCATGAGTACAACTTACTATAGTTAAGAAATCAATTTTAAATAGTTTCTGGTCAACCGTGCTCTTCGTGCCGTGCCGGCCCGAGCACGGCCCGATCTGTCGTGCCGTGCCGTGCCGCCCACCGTGCCGAATTTTGAGGCCCGGCCCGGCCCACCGTTCGTGCCGTGCCGGCACGGCCCGCCACGTGTCGGGCCGGGCCGTGCTTGGGCCGGGCCATACCGGCCGTGCTTCAGGCTGGCCCAAAAAAGCCCGGCCCAAGTCCCAGCTCTACTCGTCGAGGAGCAGGAGAAGGCGAAGGAGCTCGCTTGCCACGAGCAATACGGACTCTTCTCCAAGGAGCTTGTAAGGCGCCATGGCCACCACCTGCTGGGCACGACGGTGTGCTGGTTCGTGCTGGACATCGCCTTCTACCACCACTGTTTGCAAAAAAACAAAGAAGAAATGCATCATATCATAACTAGGCTTCCAGACTCCACTGCGCAAAGCTAGCAACCACCATGTGCATTTCTTGTTATAGGGTGTTTTTGGACGAGTACTTATTTGGAAGTTCTTCGGATTTAGTTGAAACCCACCTTATAGAAAGGCCCTTAGTATGTGCAACATGCAGTAGAGGTGATCGAAGACTGATGCATGCTTGTTACATTGACACACACACCAGTTTACTTTTACTAGTCTATTTTCTTTAGTCTAAAGGCATCTCCAATGGTTCTAGTTAGCAACTAATTATAAGACTTCCACATCATTTATATAGTACACACTAAAGCTAGCATTCTAAGAGCAAGTTTAATAGTACAGATAGCTGCTACCTCCAATACATTTCCATGTCATCAAAAGATAATGATGCAGTCAACTCATACAATAAGCTGACTATAAGTTGTCTCCACAAGAGCTCTCAATCATTTAATACATACATGGGTATTGATAATTTAATACATGCATGGGTATAGCAATTAGTTCTATGGGTACATGCATGGATAATGCATCTTTTCCTGTGTTATAGCCTGACTCTTGCATGCGAGTCGGCTTGGCTCTCTCTCTCTCCTTTTCTCTCCCCTCCACATAGGACTATGCTGACATGGATTCCCTTGTAGCTAGCACAGTCAGCCTTATTAAACTTGCTTTAAAGAACTATCTATAAGGATAGCTATTTGATGCTTACATGCACACACAGAATTTATAGAGCCTGCATCGTTTGACGTTATAGACTAGTGCTTAAGGAAGAGCTGGCTCAGTTTTTTTTGCATACTCTCTTTCCTCCACATAGGATATATGCTGATGTGTACATGCATATAGCTAGCTGACTCAGACTATTAGAGATGCCCTAATATGTAAGGGAACTCGTTGCAAATAACAAGACCTACCTGCCATACAAAAGTAGACAGATGGACACGGAAAGTGGACATGCAAGCCTATACTAATGCTTTTCCTTAGTCTAATATGTAAGGGAACTTGGTGCAAATAACAAGACCTACCTGCCACACAAAGTAGACGGACACACGGAAAGTGGACATGCAAGCCTATACTGATGCTGCAGCTGCCTCATGTTTCACCGGTTGGCCATATTGGTAGCCTTCTGTTATATGGCTCCATTGCAACTTAATCTGTAAAATGACATTTGATCCTTGACCTGCAAGGTGTCCACATTTTTCCCCTGTTGCTTACAATTCTGAGGAACTTGATGAATGCTTGAAAGAATCTGGTTACAGCTTGCAAGTCTTCAACTCAATGCAAAGCAAGCTAATATCGGAGGGGAAATAAGAATGAAGTGACGGGCAAAAATTAGGGGATACCCAAGTAAAATTGAACGTCATTGAATAAATTTTAAATATCAAATCTAGGTTCGAGCAAAAGAAAAAAGAACTCCAGGTCTACAGCCATTGATTTTCGGTAAGTACCATGTACCACCTATAGTATAAATTCCACCTGTATGTTGGATCTTGGGAGCGGCTTTCCTCAGAAGCGGAAGCAACCAGCCATTCTTTAGGTGCCCAGTGCTGTTTTTTTACAGATAGGGCACAGATTTTTTATAGCCAGCCATTGTTTGATGCAAGCGGTGTGGAAGTCATGCCCACAGTCCAGTCTGCCCATGTCCTCACCATCGGCATAGTCTTCCTGCAAGATCCAAGGTAATAATCAGTAAGGCGACAGGCTATTAAAAAAAAGAAAACTTGGGAATATAGTTTTGACATATGGATCTAAAGTTCGAAACGGGTAAAAACCACAATTGAGTGCATGCTAAGATTAACCACTATTCGGAGCAGTTAAAGAAGGTGTTTATTCAAAACTAGCACTTTCCATTTGGACTCTTTTCTACTCATATTCCCTTCTGCCTCTACTGCTGCTAGTATGCTTAGGCTTTGATCAGTTTTTTTTTAAAAAAAAATACTTTCTTACCTTTTCACCAGAATGGGAGTCCTATTGCTCATTTGGTGATGGCAATTCATTATGTGAGGAGCTATGCAGCTTAGGATAGAAAATAGTATGCTTAGGCTTTGATCAGTTTTTTTTTTTAAATACTTTCTTACCTTTTCACCAGAATGGGAGTCCTATTGCTCATTTGGTGATGGCAATTCATTATGTGAGGAGCTATGCAGCTTAGGATAGAAAATATATCACCATTCCTTACCCCGCACCTCTAAAAGTGTCAATCTATACCAAGTGTTAGTCAAATCCCATTCCTTATCTTACACCTCTCAATCCCATTCCTTACTAAATACTAATACATACACCTCTCAAGTAAAGCAAAAACAGGTGACAGAACTAGTTAAGAATTAGTAATAGGATTAGAAACTGTTAAGGGTATTGGAGATAGAGTTGTATTAGGATATAGAGTTTGTATTCTATTCCATATATGCCTTATCTCTATATGGCATATCCTCTTGTACTCTCCTATATATATGACCCTTTGGGTCTCATATCAATACATACAATATTCATAAGAGGGAGGGAGACGATGGAGATGCGGCTTTAAGGCATATATGGAATAGAATACAAACTCTATATCCTAATACAACTCTATCTCCAATACCCTTAACACCCCCCCACAAATGCAAGGCGTATGCAATAGCATTGCATTTGAAAAAAGGGTTAATACTAAAACAAGAAAATATCCGACATCCGAGTCGTGATAAAGTCGTCGTTGCGTGCAGTCGTTGAATAAACTGTCAAATCAAGCCGAAGAGGAATAGATAGAAGCATGACGGCACAGATCGAAGCCTGAGACGGCGGTGGCACAGTGCACAAGAAGCGCAATGGAGGCGAGGTGCAGAAGAAGCGTGGCGGCCTTAAAAACTCGGGGCGGCGGCTCAAAGAGAAGCGGCGGCATCATAAAGACTTCTACGATCTGCAGCGGCTCAAGGAAAAGAGCAGCGACTGCTGCCATGTAAAAAGAAAATTCCTACACTTCTATGACTGACAATAAATTTGTGGACTCGCACAGCTTGAACGAACTAAAAAATTAGAGACTACGGATTTAGATGGACGCAGCGGAAGACTCACAAAAAATAACCAAAGACTGACTAAAAGAAATCAGCCGCAGAAAATCCCACTCCCTCAAAACCCCTTCTCTCTCTCTCTCAAAACCCCCTCCCCTCACACGCGCAAAGGAAATCAAAGCCTGCCTCCTCCCATCACTCTCTCGCCCCTTCCTCTGCCTGAAATCAAAGCCGCATCTCCATCGTCTCCCTCCCTCCCGTCTCTCTCGCGAGCACAGAGAGAAGAGGAGCGGCGGCCGGAAGGGACCAGGAGACGGCGGTGGCCGGATGGGACCGAAAAGGGGTGGCGGGGGCGCGGAGGCAGCTGAAGGAGGCGGCGGTCGGCGCTGGCGCAAGGAGGCCGCGGAGAGGCCGGATCCGGCCAGTACAAGGAGTCGGCGGCCGGCGGTCAAGGCGGAGAGGTCGGTGGCGAAGCTCACCCCTGGCAGCGACGGATCCGGTGGTGGGGAACCCAGAGGGCAGCGGCGACCCGAGAGTGGCGGCGGCGGAACACCCCGACGTGGAGAGAGCCAGAGGGAGGCGGCGCCGCGCAGCATCCGGTGGCGATGAAGAGCCCGGCGGCGGGATCCGGCGCAGAGAGGCCGGATCCGGTGGCGATGAAGAGCCCGGAGTGTCGCGGCCACCGGACGGGCGAGGGAGCGTCGGATCTGGACCAGGCGACAACGAGATCCGGCGGCGGCGGCCACAGGAGCAGCGGCGGGCACGAGAGCTGCGGCCGGATCCCCCTCCCCCCGTCGGATCTGGCCCGGAGGCGGCCGGATCCAGGAGATGCGAGGCCAGCGGCGACCTGATCTGGAGAGGCGACGGCGGGGAGGCCGGATCCGGCGGCGGAGAGGCTGGATCCGGGCTTGCCGGCGGTGTCAAGATGGCTGCCCCCGGGAGAGCAGATCGATCTGGAGAGGCGACGGCGGGGAGGCCGGATCCGGCGGCGGAGAGGCTGGATCCGGGCTTGCCGGCGGTGTCAAGATGGCTGCCCCCGGGAGAGCAGATCGATCCTCCGGGGGCAGCAGCAGCGGAAGTAGATTGATGTAGATCGAGGTTAGGGTTTCAACCTAAGCTCTGATACCATGTTATGAATATTGTATGTATTGATATGAGACCCAAAGGGTCATATATATAGGAGAGTACAAGAGGATATGCCATATAGAGATAAGGCATATATATAATAGAATACAAACTCTATATCCTAATACAACTTTATCTCCAATACCCTTAACAGAAACAACAGAACAACTCAACCAGGACAGGAAGCAGACAACAAGTAAATGATGATCTAGAAAATGACTTTTCTGCATTATTAGCAGAGAAGTTTTAGGGATAGTCAGATTGGATCTGTAATGCCTGTATTTTGACAAAGGATATTGCCATATTGGAGCCATAGACGTAGATGCAACAATTCGAACTCCAATTAAGAGGGGCCCGCAACCAGCGAACAACTATCATCCCCTTGACTATTAATAGACAGGGTTTGGCTTCTTTGATTACAGAATACAAAAGAGGAAGCCACTACGAATGCTTGTGCAGCTTAACACAGGAAGTTCTTTGGTGGTGATCAGTTCGGCTGAAAAGCTCGTGGCTTATGGCTGAAAACATTGTAGCTGGCTGAAAAAACACTGTAGCTGACAGAGGCTTATTTAGCATAATTAAATTTAAAAAAATTAAAAATTAAGTTAGCCCATTACGTATAATACAAACAAATACGGAAAAAAAAAGAACCAGCAAAAAAGCTCAACAAAAAGCCAAAAGTTCAGAAAAAGACGAAACTTATGAATAGTGAAAAATAAGCCAGAAGCCAGAAGCCGAAGCCGAGTTGATCAGGTTTTCTGAATAGAGTGGAGTGACTGGCATTCTCTGGACCACACGCTATCATGCCTTACAAGGACAGACAGTTCAGATAACACAATGGGCCAATGACAATGTCAAAGAATGTAACTTGGTAGAATCTCCAAATAAATTTATAGTAGCAAGTTGGAAAATATAAGCTTTCGAATTACCTGGCAAATACAGCATGGTTCAACACTTGTTGGAGGTTCTTCAAATGGTATGTGGACAAATTTCCATTGCTTCAAGCCACCCATAATTTTTTCCTCACTAAGTCCAGTGCTTACATACCCAATCCGTTCACCAAGTGCCAACAATTCCTGGAAAAGGCAGCAAATTGCAGTGGTCAAACACAAATAAAATCATGTCATACAAATGCTACCACAGAAAACCACAGTTTTTGTCCCGGACTGGCTACCAATGGACCACTGATACCAGCTCCAAGCAAGGATTTAAAAACCAATTACAGAAAAAAAAGGACCACAGCTGGTACTGGTTTTTGGCCAGTTACCGCCGGGAACCAGTTTCTACCTGGTGGTTTCAATTGTAAAATTTAAACACAAAATCTGAATTTGATTCGTTCTTGCCCAGTTTGGCCAGTTCCCAACCGGTCCCCCACCTGGAATTACTGTTCATCGATTTAAATTCAAAATTTGTAATTTAAATTTAAAGTTTCCCAGACGGGGAATTTTATCACAATCCCTGGTTCAAAGTACCAAGCCAAGCCAGTTTCATCCATGTTATACTGTCTTCAACTTACTTGAAGACATGTCATTGGACATCATGTTTAGCAAAACAACGATATGGTTAACAGAAATAAGCTTGACATGGACATTTCAGGCAAAATCAGTAGTTAAACCAGCCAGGATTCAAAATCCCCCTCCCTCATGGTAGCTGCGATTTCTGGTTTAGGGATAATGGACTGCTAATCTGAATCATGGAGGGAAGTGCTGCTATTAGCTTATTACCTCATAGGACATATTATCAACATCAAGCCGCATGTCACGATGTCTGTCAATCAAATTAGTTCTCCTCACAATAAGTTGACGATCAGCGAGAAGCAAATCCTATCCAAAAACCAATATCACAATTTAAGAGTCAATCACAATGATATAGCTATTCTATCAACAGATTAAAATGTAGCAATAACATGCATACATCACTTTCTGTAGACAATTGCAGATTTCATATAGCATATAATGAGATATTTTGCAGTGAAGGCAAGGATATACTCCTTGTAGATCAAAACACAGAACAGAGTTACAAATAAAGAGTTCAGTCTACACTCAGCCATTCTTTATCAAAATATTGGGTTCAGAGAAAAAGGTAACTTCATTATTTTGAACTAAAAAGGTATGACACATTAGGAGCTTCGGACTGTACTTTAAGGGCACTTATATCATATCAACTGGCTGGCACCAAAGCTGAACTATTTTTTAGTGAAGTGTCAACATAATTAAGCTACAAGCAAAAAATAGGAACATGTTGCACAGTAAATTGCCCACTAAGATCCATCTAATTGGGAATTAGTACTTAAATTAGACAATTTGCATGCTACTAATAGTTAGAACTTAAAAATTGATTGCTTAGAAATTTATAGTTGCTTAGCAAAGATCACTCATTTACAGCTAAGCATATAGGAAAACATGATATTGTTTATCTACATATTAGTATGTTCAACCAAACTAAAACAAATATTTCATGAGATAAAAGGTTAAGTTCCATAATCCACACCCCCACCCAGAAAAAGTATACAAACATTGGAGATATAACAATGTGTAGAAAAGAAATAACTCTCACCTCCAGTCTTGTGCTTCTAACATGACGAATTTGATCAACCATAGTGCGGAGCTGTACAGGAAAATAATGACAGATTGGTGACAAATATTGCAGGCATAAAAATTAGTAGCATGTTTATTAAAACTGCATCAGCTAACAAATTTGAAATAATCTGTGCATCAGATGACAGGTACAGAGTTACAGCTGAATCTGACAGGTACAAGGTTACAGCTGAATCAACTTGCTGCTAGCTTATCAGAGAGCTAGGAAAACAAAATCCACCGCTTGCAATAGCAAAACACATCTAGGATAGGAAAGAATGAATATATGTTGTACAGAAAATAATGTCAAATTTCGATAGAACTAACAATATAAATGTTGAGCAGCTTTAATCCCAATTCAAGGGGTAGGGTACAATTGCAAAGACAAAAATAGTTTGTGATTCAAGTGTAATTTGCAAAACATAAAAACAACACTGCTTATCATGCAGAAACAAATTTATCATGAAAATGGAACTTAAGTAGTACTTTTTCAGGAATTGTTTAGTTTAATATAGAAAGCCAAGAATAGAAGTCCCTTTGAGAATGTTAGAAAGGAATACAAAGCAGAGAGCTAGATATAACACAGGAAACCTCCCTCCCTCTCTAATCCAACTGTCACGTACATTTTCTGACTAATCCAGTCCCCAAGTTTCTCTTTTCCTCAATGTGCCCTATACAACTTTCTAAAAACTCTGTGCATTGCTTCGTTTTTCAAAACATGAATCTGCTAGGTTGTTACAACTCAAATTGATAAATGCTAAGAACACGCATAAATGTTTGCAATTGCAAGATCAAAAGAATTAGGTGGTGGACAACACATTTAGGGGAACTCTTTAAATGGTTACCTTGATATCTTTTATCTAATGAATATAGAACAACATACAAAAATGACAATACATGATGAACATTAAAATAACACCAAACAACTTGAAAAAAAAATATTTGGTGCAACTCCATGTCAGAATAGCCCCCTGATCAGTTAAAAACTGGGAACCAAAATATAGAAAGCATCATATCCCTTCCCAGCACAGAACATGCGCTTTTAAGATAAATATGAAAGTAGTTATGCATGATATTAGTGCTAAGTAATAGCAGAAGAGTTAGATGGAATGACTCCAGTGCAGCATACCTCTGACACTGTTCTAGTTCCTTCTCTTGAAGCAGCTATGTTCTGCATAAAAGACTGAAGGTCCAAGTAACTTGAGTTTTGCCTATCCATAGAGGGAGGACCTGCCCTAACGTAGTGTTGCTGATTGGCACGAGAGCTCAATCCTGGTTGATGGCTCCTGATCTCATGTGATGTGGATGAATGCCCACGGTGCTGCAATGTAGCACTTGGACTTCTGGAATGAGAAACACTAGCAGCAAGCAAGGACCTCCTGGCCATATCTCTTACACTTGAACTTGGCTGAGATGCATTCAACCCAGGGATCTGTTGAGGTCCTACATTTACAGCAGCTCGAAGTGTGGAGCTGGAGCTGGAATTTTGCTGGTTGCTTCTGCTTCTGGGTGCTGATAGCAAGTTTGTTGAATCAGCAGTAAACAAAGAAGAACCTAACAAAAATGGCTCAGGATTGCTTCTCATCAAGCTCCTATTGAGATCATGTGAAGCAGATCTCTGGTTTGTTGCATCAGCAGAACTGGAAGAACTCCCTATTCTTGAACCAAAATTACCATCTGATGGAGGTCGGTGCAAACTTTGCGAAAATTGAGTAACAGCAGATACATGAGGTCGATTATGAGAACTTGCTGAAGAGCTCATTGCTCTAGGTTGCACTGGAAAAAAAGAAGACTGTTGCTGCGTAGGCTGATAAGCAGAACACCTGAAAGTTCCCTCAGGCAAGAGATTGGGCAGTGATTGATCATACTCATTTGGACTTATTCTCATCCGTGTATTTCTCAGGACTCTTTCACTTTCATGTGGATCACCATATAATGAATAATGATCAGACAAAGTGGCGTTTGCAGAGGTATTACTATTCTGGTTCAGTAGTTCTATGGGAGGGTATGAAAAACTATAGTTTGTAGAGGTAGGCATAGTTAAACTAGTAGTACTTTCATGAGTGGACGGCGAAGGTAGAAGTATATTATTATTTTGGTGATGATTACGTGAACTTCCGATGGCAGAAGACTCTGCAAAACTTCCATGAATATTCTTTCTCTTGCAAGATGGACGATGACCACCACACACACCAACTTCTTGGTCTGCTGCACCATCAAAAAGGTTCGCAGTGTGCGAAGAACTTCCTAAAGCATCCGAAGAAATTTCATGACGCAGAACATGCTCAGTGGTGGAAAGAACCCTGTTCAGAGGAAAAGCATTCATTCCTGATTGCCCATTACTCTGAACCATACCAACATTCTCGGTGTCAAATTGATCAGCCTGATTAAGGTTTAGGTCTATGTTCAAGTTGTGTGAAGGCAATGAACTACTGCCTTCATGTCTTCTCCTTTCTATAGTTAAAGGACCGCCTATAGATAAAGCAGGCGCAAAATGATCCCTTTTGGCCTGAAAAAGACTATCATCATCGACCAGGCAGCCCATAGAGCTAGATCCAGCTGAATCCCATAAGCTCAAGCTTGTATTTTCCTCCCCAATCATGCTTCCATTCGGCATTCCCACCTCACTACTATTGAGCAAATAGTGTGGGTAGTTCTCACTTTCTAGGGTATTAGGAAGTAAATTGTGTTCATCCACGGTGGGGTTGCTGGGAAGCAAATTCTGCTGATCCATGGCCGGATTGTTGGAACTAGAACCAAGGTGGCATGTTTCTGAGGAAGAGAGCATAGTGATCCTATTATGTTGCATCAAAGCCTTACTGTGTTCCTTGGTAACTTGATGAAGGCACTCAAATGATTTCAATGAAATAAACCATCACCCACTAAAAAGCACCCTGGCAAATATGACAAAGGGAAAAAATATAAAACAATTAGTATTGTTCACAACATAAAGTGAAGGTAGAAATAACAGAAACTACAGAAAAGTAAGTTATAGTTGTACTGCTGCTTTGTTGGGATTTCTTGAAACATATATATGAACAAAAAAGCATGCACGCAGAGCCCACATCACCAAAGTTATTTTTACATTTCTTTAAACAGGCATGCAACGAAATATGCACTGCCATGAACATTGCCTTACATTTTCTTAGAATACTGAGGAACAAGTCATTAAAATCAAAATTCAAAACATTGAATTAAGTAGGATTGAACTCAATGTTTTCTTATTATATGTTGAATACAAACAAAAACTTCAATATGGGATGCATAAAGTTATGAATCTTTGTTACTCGCCAAAATGGTGGCAAGCATTAGTTTTAGCATGGCAAATTTGAAAAGATACCGTAGATAGAATTTATAAGAAAATTAAAGTACATAGAAGTTCTATAAATCAACATATCAGATCTACAGATACTGTAGGGAACACTATAATTCAACACCACTCCAAATCCATCATTATAATTAACAGGACCAATGTGGGATGTGTGTGATATACAAACCTCATGTACTAAGACCAAGAATTTACTGAGACAAATGGTGGAAACCGTTGCAGACTGTAGCAGCCAATTGGCTAATGCTATGACACCGCGTCCCTAGCTTCAGCCAGGAAAGAATGAGCAAGTTAATCTTCTGTCTGGAATGCAATCATATAAAGAAAGAATATCATAAGCTAACATTTTAAAACAAGTATTCTAAGCATTTGGAACATTTCTCATTGTCCGTGAGCCTTTAATCAGGATGAGCATATGTATTGTCTAAAATGATATGTTAAGACGAACATATTAGGTCCGCACCCAAGAGCACATTAAGCTTGAATACACTTGCACACAAAACAATTTCAGGATTGAGAAGTATCTATTAGAATTCAGAAAAACGCAACATGACAGATTTCCACCTTGGCTTACCCCATGCAATCATTCATGTTCTACACATTCAATCTCCAACCAAATTCACAGCTCTTTCTCCCCCAAATTGCGCACGGATTCCCTGTTATAGCCATGCAATCCATTTCTAGCCCTCAAGACAGGACTCCATTTCGAATAATCGAACTAGGTAGATACATAGTCCTCTACGAACAGCCCAGGAATAAACTAAACTTGAGCTACTCCGCCCAAAGATTAACTTTTTACCGCCAAATCCTTGCCTAACCCTACCCCTACCCCTCAAACAGAACCCGAATCGACAAAATTTCCATCGATCCTCCCCAGGAATCCGCAGAAATGGCCACCTCCAGATCCGCCCCCCCAAAATCCCCACAGATCTCAACCCCCCACACAACCACGTCCCCGAAATGGCCCCATCTACCACCAATCTCGACACCCCCTCCTCCAAGAACCCAACCCCACCCACTACCCACACACCCAACCGCACCCAAACAGCATCAACAAAAGCAAAAACCAAGAATCAAGAAACGTACGGACCCAGGACCGTCCGGCCCGATCGGCTTCCTCCGGGGGCGGGGCGCGATCGGCGCCGACCGCCACGCCGATCGGCCGCGAAGGAGGAGGGAGGGAAGCGAGCGGAAGGGGCGGGGGGAGGGCGCGTCCTTCCTTCCGACCGCTGCTCCGGTGCTGGTCTGCGTCGAGGAGGAGAGGAGGAGGAGGAGGAGAGGAGCTAAGTAGGGAGGAGGAGCGATGGGGCTGAGGCCTTCTTTTGGGGTGGGGGAAAGTGGGCTGGCGACGCGATGGCGAACCCACGAAAAGATAATCGCCGCGGGGGGATCCTGGCCGTCGGATCGGGGAGATCGACGGTGCGAGGTGTGGATGGGGGCGCCTGGCCCGATGGGGAGAGGTGCCAACGAATAAAATGAGTATGAACCCCCTCCTCCGCATGTCCAAATCCTTACGGCGCGAGACTTAAAACTGCCCCTAATAAATGTAGGCGACCGGTTTCTGGATCTTCTGTGGGGTGCTGCAGTTTATCAGGGGAGGAGGTAGGTGCTGATTAGTTTTGGGCTTGGTCATGGGGTCTATGGAGCAGTAATTGGGCTTGTATGCTGGCCCAGCCCAGCTTAGAGTCGGGGAGAATGTTGGGCTGGGCCGGGCTATGATGTTAGATAGAGGGGGGTTCTTGTTCTTCTCCAACAAAGTAAGTTATAGCATGCACCACTTTTTTTATAGGGGTGTTAGCATGCACCAATTTTAAAAAAACATAGAATTAGCATTGCTAAATGTGACGAAATGTTTAATGTGAATCAACTGTAGAGTAGGAATGGGACAACTTTTCTCAGGACTGGCAAGTACGAATGGCCACCTAGGTTGTTGTGACCTTAATCCTTGCTACTCCCTCCCTCACGAAAATCCCCCCTTTCCCGCCCAAATTATTCCCATGAATTCCGTTCCATGCATAGAGTGTAACACCCCAGTCTAATACTGAGTCTAGAATGCTACTATCATCTACCTTCACTCCAAATTTTAAACCACTATTACAAGATTTCAGCAACACATTTTCTCAATGTACTGCTCACAAAAGATAATCCACGTAGCATCAACAATTTACACTATAAAAGATTCACGCTGAGAAAGAAATTAAACATCATATATAAAAGTTCAGAACATCACGCCCAAGAATACCCGGAACCATGAGCCCAAGAGCACTACCTAACATAGACAACTAGCACCAATATAAGGATAAACAGCAGCCTTATATTATCAATGATTGTAAAAACATATTATCCGCAGATGACTAAATTCTAACATTAATGACCATTATTAATGCTAACTATTTAAGCATACCATTAAGTCTAAAAATGACAACTAAGAGTGGTATGTGAATTATTGTTTGCATGTAAAGCGAATGTGCTACTCCCACCCCATGTATATCGCTTTTAACATTCACCTAAAAATGACAACGAAATAAGAGTGAGTCCAAAGACTCAGTAAGTACATAAAAATAGTAAACATCAACATATATGTATCACCATCTTAATTCATAATTCATTAACTCATTGTTAACATTGAAGTAATATAGATGATCATAAGCATGGCAAACACATATCCTCCCATGTCATTCACATTAACCATGTAACAATAACATTATGTATTGCTGAATATATCTTTACTTCTTTTGATGTAATACAATGTTCGTGCCTATGTCTCAACTTCTCTTTAGCATATAATGTTTATTGGAGTGAGCACTCGTTGATGCTCACTTAAGCCCGCTCTCTTTTATGCAGGGACCACAATAGCACGTTCTATTTCATATGGAGACCTCGTTCTCTACTCCCGTGGAGTATCTACCAAAGTAGGTCTTACACTTCCCACTCCCGTGTGATGCCCACACAAACTAGGCCATAAATGCCCACGCAGGTCATCTCTTTTTCATGACATGAATGCACAAGATGCAACATTTCATTTTAAACATGTATCATGTATTATCAACCATTATCCATCATCATGTTTCATCAAGTAACAATCATAAAATCATCATGTAAATAGGAATAATCATCTCATAATAGCATGGTAAATAT
Source organism: Dendrocalamus latiflorus (assembly GCA_017311315.1). Lineage (NCBI taxonomy): Eukaryota > Viridiplantae > Streptophyta > Magnoliopsida > Poales > Poaceae > Dendrocalamus > Dendrocalamus latiflorus. The sequence goes on from CM029627.1 coordinate 48,267,386, forward strand.
TGCATCAAATTCAACAAATAAAAAACCAACTCATTTACTGTTCTATTGTGCACTTGCCTTAACCATGATGAAAGATGTGATGACCGGTAATTAACCAACGAAATGAAGCATTAGAACATGATAACAATCATGATACAACACCTCAATACACATCCATAACATTCAAATAAGATCACGTGCTTCTACGCTTAAACACGCCTCTCTTCCTTTCTCCCCAACTTACCGATATTGTTGTCCCATCATTCAATTAGGTATAACACATAACCTAGGAACCCAAACATATTAAAAATATATTTTTTAGAAACTATATGAAATTTCTAACTTTTCACTAGTTATCACAACTTCATAGTTTTTTAGCCTCAAAGACTGCTCAGTTGTAAATTAGTACATACAACTTCACCTTTTCTTAACTATTTTTCTACAACACCAATCATAGTAAATGATACCACTTTCAGAATCTACAAAAAATTATCCACATTTTCTAGTCACAGCCCTTAATTAATTCAGTCATTAACCCTGTTGAATTCACACCACAAGATAACTGCTACCCACAATAACATATTATTGCACAGTAAAATTCCCAAAGCCATAGCTTCCAAACTACACGACCAATCCTGATGATCTTGTACTCTATGGAAAACATTTAGTAAATCCCTACAATTTTCTTATTATGGCAAAACCCTAATTCAGCGATCTACAAAATTTAATCTATAAATTTCCACGATGTCATGCAGACATGCTTATGTTGAACAACAAACTTGTGATTAACATAACTCCTAGATTACTAAGCCAAATATTATAACTTAATACTTGTTGGAAAGGTAGTAAAATTATCTAGGAGTCTCTAGTACAAAGTATTTCCAGATTAAGGCCATACATTACCCAAAATCATTGTGGAAAATATTGCTTGTAAACCAATCTACAAAATTGAGGCTCTACAGCCACTACTAATCACAAAACCTACAAATACTCTTGCTAATCTGCACTCTAAACCTGATCTAATCAATGAACAACCAATGAAAGGATATCGAGTTGTTACCCTAGATGCAAATGTCAAAGATGGTGAAAACAATGGGTTCCCCTCTTCTTTCTTTTTCTCTTCTACTTCCTTCCCTATCTCCTTTGCTCCCCTCTTTCTACATGTGCTGCTACAGCTAGCTACGCATGGAAATGCACATCATGCCGCACATGCGGTGCCCCCTGCACTTCCTCTCCTCTGGACCATGGCATGGCTACTAGCACAACAACAAACAACAATAGCAGCAGCAACAAAGCTTGAAGCACCTAGCGGCAACAGAGTTTGCACAGGAGAGTGAACATGTAGGACTGAAAGGCAACAGGGGGGGTGAATGGAGCCTTCTAAAATTTTTCCCTAAGTATTCTGACCATTTTCTCAAATAATTATGGAATTACTGAGAATCAAGTCAAAAGTCAAAAATCCAAGGCAAATGACTCAAGAACACAAAATCTAGAAGAACTTAGTTCTTAGAAGTCAGACCTCCAACCAGAGGGTGGTCCAACCTCTCCTTTGCGGTCTGACCACCAATCAAGGGGCGGTCTGACCGCTATGAATAGTGATTTTAGGCAAATGAATACTAAAATCAGCATGATAGTGAAAATTCAAATCCACGTAACTTTGAACAAGAAAGGTATATCTATTCGACTTCACAGCCAAGTTTGCTAAAATCCATGTAAACTTCAAATCCACGTAATTAGTTATTGAGTTCTTGAGGTTACTTTACGGACAAGTTTGCTGAAATTTTTGTTTTGATGCAACATGAATTTTAAGCAAGAAAGGTCTATCTATTGGACTTTATTTTTGTAATTCCTTCTGGAATCATAACCTTGAGGACCTTATCTTGCTTTGGTTTAAGTTTCATTAATTTTGTTTGAGTAGACTTTGAGTTCTTGAGATTTCTTAGTAGCCAAGTTTCTGAAATTCTAGATTTTGGTGCAACATGAACTTGAAGTAAAAAAGGTCTCTCCATTGGGCTTTACTTTGTAATTTCTTTGGAATCATAACCATGAGGACCTTATCTTACTGTGGTTCAAGTTTTATCAATTTTGGTTAAGTTTAGCTTGAGTTCTTGATGTTTCTTGGCGGCTAAGTTTCTGACATTTTTGTTCGGTTCACTCTGTTCTTAGTGTACTCTTGGTGTTCTTGAACCTAGTGGCTTTTTCACAACACTAGAGTTCAAGAAAAAAAATACTTGAGTAGAGGATATTTAATTTGCACCTATTCACCCCCTCTAGTCGCCATAACCGATTCTTCACAAGGGTGGATAAATGGTTTAAACTGGGACGATTAAAAAACTGTGTGCTTGTAGTTTGTGGAAAGCTGGCAAATTATCGAATAGTTAGTTAATGGTTAGTATCGTCCTAGTCAGTTAAGGACTTAACTTTATGTGCTATTGAATTGAGCCACAATCATACAGCCATATGTCTGTTATGGGACGGACCTAGCTTAGTATGTATAACCTAGTTTCGGTATTAACTCCTCAGGTGGTAGGTTAAACTCATTTCTAGGTTGGATGGTGTGATCGTATTTGTTAGGTTACATATTATGGACAATGTTCCATTTACAAATCCAACATTAAGCTTTGGGGCTGCCCGCATGTGTTGGGGTATGATTACTGGGTTTAAGCTTGATGGGAGGGGTTAGTACTAGGATGAAGTTTCTAAAAGGTTTTGTTATGATCATCTTAGTCACACGCATAAGGAAGCGTGTAATTGGCCGATAAGATGCGTTGATCATATTTTGTAGGAAAAGTTATACAACTTCTATAGAGTGTTAAATCGATATATTTAAATAGTCATGTCTGCAATCATGGACATGCTTGGGAATTTTCCATAAGGGTTAGATTTTCATAACCAAAAACCTAGGAAGGAAAAGTAACGTGAAATTGATGGATGAGCTATATGTGAAATTGATGGATGAGCTATATGGGAGCATGTTAGCTTGTTATCTATTTTATTCAAATAGTTACATACCCGTGTGTTGCAACAGAACTCATTGAATGTATAGAGAATCGTGCTATGGAAGAGAATTGCTCTGATCAATTGAAAAGTGGAGAATGGTGGGAAGTTGAGGGAATAGAGCGATTGGAGGAGAATGGACATACAACCACCAACTCGTTCTTTTATAATAGTAAAGATTATGCTTTTGATCTATTTATTGTATTTACATTTAGAATTTAGCTTTCTGCAAAACAAGCCAAGTTAACCATTTATTTTGTTTAAGCCTTGCATATATAAATTGCATTTTGCATGCACAACTTGTTGAGTACTCTATGTGTTCACCCTTGTTATCGACACAACTCTATTGCTGAAGGAGAGAAATCTTCACCACTCTTTGAGGAGCACTACGAAGGAGGTTTAGTGCTAGGTCAAGCAACCCCAGTCAATTGCCCGTGTCTTGGGATATGTTATTTTCTGTTGGAGTTATCTTTCGGTTTTTTGCTACAAGTTTCTTCCTCAGCATTAAGCCCTGGAGGCACAATAAATGTAAACTATGATCCTAAAATCGTACTCAGTTAATTAAATAATATTAGCTATTTTCTTAATCATTTGTCTGTATATATGATATTATATCAATGTTGAGACTATGTGCACTAGCATGATCTCGGACTAGTGCAGTATACGTAGAGGGTCCAAATTTGCATATTTGGGTTCCGACAGCATGCAAGGGCAATTTATGGGTAATTTTTGCAAACTCTAGGGGCATTTTCATATGTACAATCATAGCTTCGCAGGGGTGCAACCGTCCACCTACTCCACTAAAATACATTGCGGCCTCTCTCTAGATTCAGGAAACTCCATATTCGCATTTTGGTAGAGCTGAACTGTTTGGCTCAGCTCTGGATGAGAATCTGACAGCCAGAGCTAAGCCAAATGGGCCATTAGTAGGAGGATTGCTAGTGTTTCATACCATTTTGATTCCCTCATGCACTTTCATATGGCATACGAGTACCGTTATGTTTGGAATTGGAAAGCAGCTTTTGAGACAATCTTTTAGAGGATAAACTTCATATCCAATGTCATTTAGTACTAGTGATCTGGTACAGCAAGCACATATGCATACAACTAATTCATTGATAAATGAACAACAAGCACTATCATTCATGGACAAATTGATGGAGCATGGATTTGAAGATCTATGGTACAAATCTAGTAAGGATTTGGGGATTTATGGTACAAATCGAGTAGGGATTTGGGCAAGAAACCAACCTTAGTTTGTACTCAATAACACACAACATACAACAAAGGGGTTTAGGGGTAGCGGTTGCACTTGGAGGTCATGGATGGGGGCGGCGGTGTGGACAAAGATGGGGAGGCAACACAGCCAGGGGAGGGAGGAGGCAGCACAGCTAAGGGAGGGAGTTCATTTGAGTTGCCGCATGTCTCCCACCCGAGTCACTCGGGGGGTGAATGGGGTAGGGATTCGTGATCTGTGGGACTTCAATTTATATGAAGGGATTGGTCGTAATTTCATACCAACTTTGTTGGCAAACCCATAACTCTAGCCTGTGAAAGCCACAAGAAGCACCCCTGGGCTAGACTCTTGGTTTGTATTTGTTGGGTGGCTTAGGATTCTCCAAATGCCTGGTGGAAAAGCCATGTATTTGTTTGTGCTTCGGCTTATTTTGGGCGAAGCTGGAGCCAAAGACAAACAGGGTCTGATAATTGTAATGAAGCTCCCATTTGTTTATAATGTAGTCTTCAAGTAAATTTTGCATGTTTAGCATGCTTCTAGTCTTCTACTATATATTAATGCACGACATTCACCATAGAAGAAAATAAAGAAGGGACTTTATGTGGGGATATGTGGATTTATGATTATATCCTGTATTCTTATGATTATCCAAGATTTTAGTTGCACACAGAATGATAACTAGTACCTGCTTATGATTAAAATACAATAACAAAGTTCTTACCAAAGTATGACATACCTATCGATTACATAGTTTTACAGGCCTCCAGGACAAACTCGGTTATATTATGAGAAGAAGATCCAAAAGATAGCACACCCATAGGCTACACATGAGTGTAGGCATAACCTAGAACATTTGATCTTTACCTCCATAGTACTCTACTCCTTTTGGTGCTTCTTCCTCATAGTACTTATTATCTGAACCAAAATATGTAAGACTGAGTATTTTTGTGCCCAACAAGCCACGATGGTAAATTTTCTTGTCTGACACGGAGGGCTAACTTGGACCTATCACAACTATTACCCACATAGCTTTGTTTCATACAATAGTTTTAGTTAAACCAAAGTGAGTTATAAATGAGCTTTCAAGAGTATTGAGTAATGATTTAACATAATCACCATTTCACCACATTTTAACCTTCAAAAGACTACTTATGCCTCAAAATTGGAATCACCCAGAAAAACAGTTTCATTATGCCGAAGCGCAGCATGTTCAAACAAAAAGTTAACCTCCATAAAGTTTGCCCAACTTTAACCACAAGATTTCTCAACCTCATATTGTTAGGACAATAAACATGCAATATAATAGTGTGTGTCGGAGTTGAGATAACTGATCATTCTACTACTTTCACTAATTGTACTTTGCCTCATAGAGTGTCATGACCCAAATATATAAATCCAAACCCTCTGTGTATACTACACTAGTCAAGAATCACGCTAGTGCACATAGTAGCAACACAGATGAAATATCATTCCATACTCATTAATAACAAAGAAATTAGCAAATACCTTTGTTATCAAAGTAGTGACCTTAAGATCAAAGCTTACAATTAATAGCCTTAATGGCTAAACATCCCAAATAAATTGCAACAGAAAGAGATAAAATAATCTTCAAGTGCAGCCCATCCATATGCCCATAGGCAATCGACCAAAGTAGTGTGACATAGTTCTTCTTGATATTGAATTAGTAGTTCTCATTGATCATCAAAATGTTGGTGATGTCTTCAATAACTGAGTAGTATTGTATATAGCAAGGGTAAGTACATGGAGTACTCAGCAAGGTGTGCACACATAATGCAATATATAGATGCAAGGTTTAATACAAAGGAATGACTTTCCTTCCTAGTTTTATTTTATAAAGATTTACCCCTTGTGTGAAATCCTCGAGCACATCCATGACCACAGACACGGGTATTCGAATAGATTTATTAACATTCTACAGAGATTGCACAACTTTCTCCACATGATATGATCATTTTCCACTGTCATGTAATAGGCATACTTTGCCCCAGCAATGACCCCTCCCATCAAGCTTAAACCCAGTAACCTCACCCCAACCATGAGAGTAGGCTCAGTGCTCAACATTGGATTTGTAAATGGAAACCGTCCATATGATGTAACCCAACACACATGATTACACCCTCCAGCCTTGGCTTCAAGCTTAACCTACAACCTAAGGAGTCAATACTAGAACTCGGTAACTTACTGAGCTAATCCCTTCCCATAGAGCATGTGATTGTATGAGGGGGCTTACTTCAATGGCTCACAAAGTTAAGCCCTTAATTGGCTAGGGTAATACTACCCAATTCTCTAACTACACAAGGGATTCACAAAGCTGTCACAACACCTGCTTAGACAATACTTTTCAATCACCTCAATCTAAATTATTTATCCACTAGTTGATTTTTAGAGTGCAACATATGCCATCAAAAATAATACATAGTGCACACAGTTATTCACAAAGCATTCTATATACATTAGTTAGATGTAATTTGATATTCCAAAATGATACCAATAACCCAGCATGGTTACACAAGCTTAAACCAACCCATGTTGGCCCTTCAATGATGACCAACTAATATGAACCATCTGAGGTGACAATGGATCATGACACACAAATGAACAAGTTGGATAAATAAGTAGGATTCATAACTATTCTCAGGTAAATAATTGTTGTAACAGCATAGCATTGCATAATAATTTAAAATGCAAAATAGTTTTATAAAAACTTTATACAACAATATCAAGGTATCACAACTTACCTTCGAAAAGGTCCTAGTCTTGAGCTAATTCTTCCCCTTCTCCTCCGAAAGCTCCCGATGCGTCGACATCAACACAATACAAGAGATAAAACACAAATAAACACCAAAATAGAAAAACAAATAAACTCCAAAAATTATTTAAAAATTTTTGGAAGGTAGGGCTCAATTTTAGATGAATTTAGGATGAATAGGATCAATCGGAGTTTGTATGAGAGAGAATGGGCTCTCAGAAGTTTAGCCAGGAAGGGAATTCAGGAAATAAATAGAGGAGAGAGAAAAATGTGAGGCTAGTAGGTGGGACTCACTTGAATTTCTGGAAATTTTGGATTAAAAAGAATTTGGGAAATGTTTGTGAGGTTGACAAGTGGACCCTTTGTCCATAGACCAAGTTCACGAAGGAGATCTTGGTCCCGGTGGATTAGGTTTATAGAAGGTGGACACTGATTTGTGGGGACCACATGTAAGTGAGAAAGGCTAGATCAGGGCTTGGTTTGCCATGAGGGTGCTAATGAGGCAAGGATGCTTATACGTGGCATAGTGGTGGTAGTGAGGTAGTAGGGTTGGTGCTGACGTGGACGGTGGCGCTCGAAAACTGAGGGACGTCGGTGATAGAGGCCACGGTGGAGATAGCACTATTACAAAAAAGACTATACTGGATGCCTCATCGCAGATGGTTTCCTTGAACTTCTATGCTATAATTATCACAGACGGTTTTATAACTGTGGCCCGTGTACCATCCATGATACCCTACTATGATATACAGTTCTTGTTAATAACCATGTGTGATGTTTCACAGATGGTCATTAATACGAACCGTCTATGATAATTACAGACATTTCAGATGGTTTTTAATTAAAACTATATGTGATAGTTCACAGACGGTCATTAATATAAATCGTCTGTGGAAGTTGTGTATCACAGACGGCTTATGATTGGAACTGTATATGATATGTGCTTCACCTCCCCGATGCACGCGTTCGATCTTTTCGGCTCCCAGATGTGTCTCTTCATCTCACGAGCTAGATGTATTCCTTGTTATATAAAAATGATCATTTGCCACTGAAGATTAATCTTGTACGAGCACCTCACCGGCTGGCTATCTTCTTTGTCTCTCAAGCACAAATAAATGGCTCCCTATTCTTCCTTGTCACCGATATTGATGGCCAACCTAGCTATCCTGGACAAGCACCTCGCCGGCAGCACGTTGGAGGATGCTGCGAAAAGACACTGTGCCAATAGTGTCCTCCCTCCTATGTCTGAGGATTTGCTAAAGCAGTTGAAGGTCACCTTTTGCCGTGTTGATATCCTCCTCCGCCGCGTCTTCTTGTTGGTCACCCGCTTCTGGTGAGCTAACCTCGCCATTGACATGGTTCTCTACAACGAAGTTGCATGTCTCCAAGAGGCTTTTTGTCACTTGAAGTGCTTAGTCAAGGCGGTTGGTGACCGAGTCAACCTTACCAAGTCCCCTCAAGAAAGGGAGGAGAGCCTATAGGCTCAATTCGACTTGGTTGTTTAATCGGAGGGTGTTCGGGAGACACTCGAATGAGTGCATCAGTGGATAGACACATTTTGGGCTTCGTTTGCTAATGATCCCAAACCATCCGATACCAACCACGTCACCTATGAAGTTTTGAAGATAAAGATTGCATGCTACCTCCGCCACTAGAAAAAACATCGAAACAGTTAGGTTTCTACTCTTTTTGTTATCTTTTGTAAGAACATTGAATTTGTATTTACTCTCTTTTATATATGTAAATGGTCTCGGTATAACGACAAGATGGCATTACAGACTGGTAAAAAGCAAATACGTAATACATATTTACTCCTGAGTCATTACAAAATTTGCATTTATGTATATGAGAATGAAGTTAGATTTTAGAACCGTATTTATCACAGTCGATTCTACTTTTAGAACTGTTTGTGATATTTATTCACAGATGGTTATTAATATGAACCGTGTGTGATAAGTGATTGTCACTGACGGTTCATAATAATAACCATCTGTGAATAGTTCTTGTTAATAACCATCTATGAATTATCATAGATGGTTATTAATGAGAACCATCTATGATAGTACGAGACCACAGACGGTTCGCGATTGGACGTATCTGGGACACGCTGAGTTATTAAATGCCTAGCCAGCGGGGACGTGACAGATCCGTCTTCATTATGCTGCATTAAAGGAGGTGGCCGGCTTTGGGGAGTTTGGCAAAAGTATATCGCTTACAGATCTAGCTTGTATATCTATTTGTTCTCGATGATTAGATATTGTATTTGCTTCTAATTATATGCCTTGTAATAAAGAGAGATGGTAGCTAGGTTTAGATCTAGCTTAATTGGTAGTTTGCTCCAATTTAAGAATAGGTCACTACTCCTAGTTTACTTTAATATATTCTTGCTTTATATATACATTGCTTCATGAATGTCAATTATGTGTAAGTATTAGGCTGGCTAGCATTAATAATCCAATTTGACACTAATTTCTTACACGCATAGCGTAGATGGACCGAAACTGGATGTACATTGAGAACCGTATGAGTTAAGAGTACATTAATAGTGTGCCTGCTTTTAGAAGAGCTATCAAGCAGGATATGTTTCAAAATAGGGTATACATGTTTGACCAGTCATGGTGAAGAGAAGAATATTATACAGGAAGGTGATTATAACATCATCGAGGGAGACAACGATATGCCGGTTGTGGATTGTGCTTTCGATGAGGATAGGTCACATGATAACAATCTAGATCAGATACTACATGATGTAGAAGGGAACTATAGTGAGAGAGAGTTTGGTAAATTCAAGGGCTTGATGTAGGACTCGAAGAAACCTTTGTTCCCAGGCTATAAGCCGCAATACACAAGGTAACCATTGTAACACACCAGGTTTTTGAAAAGATAATAATAGTAAAAATAATTTAAAATAAAACTAAGTGTTTTGGTTGTCTAAATTTTATTTTTGATTTGCCCTGATTTTTTCTGCTTTTAAAAACACTGGATTTGAAAAGTAATTTAAGTAAAAACATAAAAACATTATTAGATAAAATGATATTTTGATTTTCTATAAAAATCCTATTTCAAACTAATTATTTGGAAGCATTTGGCGTTTATCTGGATTTTTCTGTGTTTTTCTTGATTTGAAGAATCATTTCAGAGCTAAAAAGTATTTTTGTAAAAATTAAAAGACCAACTTTAAGTTGGAAATATTTTTCTAAGTCTAAATCATCTTCAGGAATTTCTATGAATATTTCTAGAATTTTTAGACTTTATTTCCTATTTTCTAAGTGTTTTTGAAGGTTCGTGAAAATCTAAATCTTCTCGGGCTGACAAGTGTCACGCCTAGATCCAATCTCCCGCACCCGATTAAATATCGGCCCTCCATCTTCGTTTAACCCACTCTATCTCCATCCAACGGCCTGGATTCAATCTACGCCACCCGAATTGATCCCCATCCTTGGTCCATGAACCCAGTTCACCATGGACCTAGTCTGCAAAAATCACCTGTCGGCAAAATATGATCCTTTTCCTTTTGAAAAATAAATCGATGGAAAAATCAATTTCCTTGCTGACGTCGCCCTAGCATCATAAATTCCTTTTCCCGAAGAAAAATAATTCAATTCCTTACTGACATCATAATCTTTCTTTTTCAGTACAAAAATAATTCAGAAAATCTCCTTTCCTTTGTCTGTTTAAATTTATTTGGATTAAATTAAAGCTTAGCAAATAAAAATATTTTAAATGGTTAAAATATATTTCAATTGAATTCGAAATTATTTTATTTGATATTTTTGGGTTCCAAGGAATTATTTTATTTCATATTTTTAGAAAATAATTATTTTTTTTCATTTTCTCTCTCCTACAACAGTTGTCTTCTTCGAATCGTTCTCCAGAGAGCACGCATGTGCAGCACCATGAACGTGATTTTGAAGCTTTTAGAACTCATAATTCTCAATGGATTTTTGCGAAATCACAGGCATTTAAACCCTCTCATCAAGACTCCTCCATTCCCGGCCTTATCCCTCAATTTCGCACGCCCGTTTCGGTGGAATCAACCATGCCACCGAATGACATGCAACGTTGATCTCCTCATCCGGTCCACCTCCATGCCTATAAACGGGAGCACCGGGTGCCCCTCCTCATCCTCATTCACCACCAAAAATCTCAAAGCCTCTCTCGCTTTCTCCTCACCGCAATCGGCATTTTTCTCTCACCAACCAAACAGCGTGCTTCGGCCGTTTGCGCCTCCTACAGTGGAGGTTCGCTACATTTGACCACACCATTAGTTTCGCCTTTGCGCGTTCTATATGGTGCTTCCCTCGCCTTCGCCAGAGCACCGTGGCCAAACCGTACCGCCGCTTCTCTCCTCGCTGTAGGCCGATCGTGCATGTTCCACCACAACCGAGGTGAGCACTGTGTTTCCCATATTCTCCTCTTCATTTTGCCACAAACCTCACTCGCTAATTCCTCTCCGTTTGCCCGGAACGTCGATGTCAACCCGCCGGTCGCTAAAGGTCTTCTCTACCGTGTTCTGCCACCATCCGATGTCCTTTGGCCGAGCCGTTGATACTGTTGAGATCGTCTCGACGCGTTCTACGCCGTGCTCCCTTCCTTTTCCCTGAAAAACCTCCACAAATTTTTGCCTCCGACACCTCGCCATGGCCGCCAATGGCATATGTGTCCCCATCTATCCGGTGGTGTTTTCCCCAATTCGTTCACGTCATATCGTGCTAAACTATCCCAGGTAGCTACCTTTCAAATGGTTTTGGATTCGCTTCACCGAGCACCAAGATATCAAGTTTTTCCTGTTTCTCCACTGTCATCGTTCAAACGTCTATTGTATCATCTCCGATTAATTTTCAGCTTAGCCAATAATTTTTCTAACTTCACCATACCATGTTCTACCCCATGCTTACCTTACATCTCCATGTTCCATATCCGGTACTATCTCTCTCTAACCTGTCGTTGTCGCTACCACGCTGTCACTACCATTTTTCCCTCACCGCCGGTGATTGCCACCGTTCCTCACCGTCGTACCTGCGTCACCACCTTTACCTCATCGCTGGGATTCCATTTTTCCCATTCACCAGCCACCTCACAGCCAACCGACACCGTACTGTTCAAAAAGTAATTCTCGTATTTTGTTATCATTTCATGTGATGTCCAAAACTTCTAGATATTCGTTCTCTCTCATACGAACTCCGAATCTGTTGATTCTTTCTCCTAAATTCATATAAAATTATAATCTATCCATCAATATATATTTTATAATTTTTGGATTTTTTGGATTTATTTGAATTTATTCGCTTTGGTTCTTCGCGTGTAGACTGCGACGATTCGAAAGAGTTTGACGATGACTCACACCAGACTGTAGAGCAAGGCAAGTCACACACCTTGATCATGTTGATCCTAGTTTACAAAATAAAATTATGTTGTTTTAAATTATTCTGCATGCATATCACTATATTTCAATTAAGTTTTAAGTTTAGTTAATACCTATTTGTTATTACCTCCTTTGACATTGCAAACCCTTATACCTTGTCACCCTAGAATCAAACACTAGTTAATACACTAGTATTGGCTAGACGGTTTTATATTAAATGCTTAGACCTACTTAGATATAATCTTAGTTTTGGGTTACCCTTTCACATAAAATGATAAGCGTTTTGAATTTTTTCTTGACTTCGGTGAGTTAAGGAGCTTTATGAAATATTTTGAAAAAAAATATAAAACCTAGTTTAGGCTTAGGCTAATGGTTAGGTGGTGGGTGCAGGCATGCCCTGTTGTTCGGAGACACAGGGTTGATTGTCGTGCATAGGGGTATGTGGTTGGGCCTAAGTCAATTAAGGACCGGTCTGTGAGCTACTGTTGCGAAGCCCTATCGTACTACCATAAGGCTGGTATGGGACAGCCCTGGCTGAATAATTTACGGAGTCCTAACCTAGGCTAAGTTGTAGGTTGAAGTGAGCGTGGTCAGTGCCATGTGAAGTCTCACTCGGCTCAAGAGGGGGTCCCGGTCTAGTGGATTCCTTACTGGGGTGAAACCTTAGAGTTGGCTTGGCCAGGTTGAAGGCTTAGCATTGTAAAGGCCTTGTCATGATCTCCTCGCCGCACACCTAAGGAAGTGTGTAACTCGCGTGGCAACACGGGATGATCATGTCTTGTGGGTAAAGCTGTATGTCGGAACCCGGAGTAACGACTCCTGGATCCTCTGTGTAAATCGCACTAGTCCAGGATCAGCTAGTGCACACAGTACAACAAAGATAAATACCAAGCACAAATGACTTCTTATATTAAATAAAAGAGTACGGCCTTATGGCCAAGTCTTACATCAATGCCCATTGGCAAAGATAAATAAAGGAAATAACTGCGGAAGCAAACTGATAAAAGTGAAGCCCAAGCCTGCCCACAGGCAAACGACAGTAAGACGCGGCCTATTCGTCCAGACCTTCACCGTAGTCGATGTCATCTTCCTCTGTAGGGAGGGGTGCAAGGTGAGTACAAAATTGTACTCCGCAAATCACACGGAGAAATGCAACATAATGATAAAGGTTTCAATGGAAGGCTTATAGGGTTAGTTTGCATAAAACACCATTTAAGAAATACAATAATAGATTGAAAATGCGAAATTTAATACAATAAGTAAAACAGTACTTGTGTTAGAAAATAATACCGTCAGTGCAGGCTCCGACCATACACCAACCTATCCATGGGCATCCCACCCGGACCATCTTTTCAAAAGATCTCGTATGGATTCCATCTGTCCACACGTTTCCAAACACTCGTGGATTCCATCCATCCACAAGCTTCCAATCTCCCTCATGGGTTCCATCCACCCACAAGGTTTTTATCCTCTCATGGATTCCATCCATCCATAAGGTTTTCGAAAACATTTTTGAAAAAACAAAGTCTAATACATGAAAAACTTTTACTCAGCATGCCCATGACCGTGGGCCGGCCGGTCGGGGTGGCACACGGGCACGGCGGTGGTGGCGGCGCTCCGGTGGCCGGCGGTGAGCGGTGAGAGGCGGAGGGGGAAAAGAGGGGGCCATGGGGTCTCGGGAGAGTGCGCGGGCTTACCGGCGGTGACCAGGGACGGCCGGCGGTGAGGAAGAGGCGGCGTGTAACATCCTGATTTTCAGAGCCTTTTTGAAGTTTTTAAAATAAAATTCACCATTTGAATTTTTCTGGAATTAATTAAAGCTTAATGGGAATTTTATTAAATTAAAAGGATTTAATATGATTAATCTGAACATGAACATTTGCCAAAGTTATTTTATTTGAGTTCCTTGTGTCCCAAGGAATTTATTGGTATTTTTATGGATTTTTCTGGATTTATTTGCTATTTTCTAGAGCTCAAATTAATTTATTTGAATTTCTGGAAAAAGAAAAAGAAAAGAAATTCCCAAACCGGCCAGTGGGCCGAAGCCCACCAGCCGGCCCGCTTCCCTCCGCGCGCGCCAGCCCGCCAGCCGGCCCGGCCTGCCCGCACCCCGCAGCCACGCGTCGCCCATCGGCGTCGCGCCCGCTCGCCCGATGCCCGACAGCTGTCGGCCATCGGTGGCCTTTCCGCGCCCGCGCCCCGCATCGCCGCCGCTCGCTCACCCGGTGCCACTGACAGGTTGGGCCCACCTGTCAGGCGTCGTCTCCGAGCGGGACTCTTCCCCGAGTCCGGTTCGAACCCGCCGCCGCCGCCTCCCTTTTCCGCCGCCGTCTCCGCCCCGGACTCCACGCTTGCCGCGGATGCGTCCTCGCCGCCCGGGTATAAAAGGGGACCCTGCCCCCTCGGCTTCCTCATCCCGCAGCCGCCGCCTCCGCCGCCGCTGGTCTCCGTGCGCCGCCGCTTGCGCCGTCGCCTTCGCTGACGGGAGCTTCGCCTCCGCCGTCGCCGTTCTCGCGCCGTCCGTCTCCGCCGCCGTCCGCCGTTCACCACCGCCGGTGAGCCTCCGTCGCCGACCACCGTCGTCCCGCCGCCGACCCAGACCGCCGCCGCCCGCACCCTCGTCGGCCAGCCGCCGCCGTTACCCGCTCCGCGCCGCCAGCGGAACCACGTCCGCGCCCGCGACGCCTCGGTCTGCGCGCCCGCGTGCGTCAGCGCTGACGCCAGGCCGTCGCTTCGCCTCCCCGTGGACGCCGTCCACCATGCACCCCGCCGCCGCCAAGCCGGGCCCACCCGTCAGCCCGAACCATAGACCCGTGAGCCGATCTGGCCACGTCAGCGCCCAGTCAGCCGAGCCACGTCAGCCCTAGGCCGACGTGTCAGCCTAGTCAGCAGCCACATCAGCACCCGAGGCCCCAGGTGCCACGTCAGCCGCCACGTCAGCCCTCCCCGTCCACGTGTCTGCCACGTCAGTCGCCACCTCAGCCTAGCCGCCACGCCAGCAGTCCCGCCTCCGCACTGTTCCGTGCGCCGCGTCCACCGTGGACTCAGCTTCCCGTGCGCCCGGTCCACAGCACAGTGCAATTTCCGATTTTCCCCGATTTTCTTTAGATCCAATTTTCCAAGAGCCCGTTCTCCCTCGTCCTAGCTCCGATTGACCCCGTTCTTTTTTCTAAATTCATCTAAAATTGAGCTCTTCCTTTTGGTCCAGGTTTGAAAGTTTTTGGACTTCATTTGAATTTTATTTGAATTTAGTTTGTCTTTTCGTCTCGTTTTCTCTCTCGTTAGATCACGTGTTCGAGGGAGCGGAAGTTGGATTTGAAGACCAAGAGCCCTCATCTGAGCGAGACCAAGGCAAGTCGTGTCCTTTGATCATGTTGAACCCAGTTTGCAATCTATTATTTAATTATTTTGTTTTAAATTATCATGCATCGCTACTTTATTATAAAACCCTTGTATTGGTAGTTAATAACCTAATTTATTATTTCCTCCTTGATAATTTGAATACCATGATTCTATTGTCACCATAGGATGGGAAATTATTTAGTGATGCAATACTAGTTGTCACATGGGTGGTACGCTTATTTCGCTTAGCCATGCTTATTATTAGATCGCTGGGATCTATCATCACATGTGGTTAATTAATTTTGACTTAATGGTAAACTTGAACGTGGTGGTTAACCACAGTTATAAAATTTGTATGTCATGACATGGGTAGTGTCATGGGCATTGGTTATACAAACTTGCTTTCACTTGGGCGAATGATCGTGCAGTAAAGGGGGTGCAGGTTGCACATTGGGATGTGGATGCTTCGCCTGGGTAACTCCTAAGGACTTAACTTTGTGCGCCATTGATCTGAGCTTTATCGTGCAAACCACATGTCTAGTATGGGATAGACCTGGCATAATAATTTGTGAAGTCTCCACTTTGGTTTTACTACTGATGTTGTTGTGGCGCAAGAGGGGGTGAGAGGCGAAACCTTAGCGAGTGGGATCAGGTGGAGATGGATCATTGTAAAAGCCTTGTTGTGATTTCCTTAGCGCGAGGCTAATCACATCGTGTGGGTACAGTTGTGCAACCTCTGCAGAGTGTAAAACTATTCGAATAGCCGTGTCCTCGGTCATGGACAATGCTCGGTGATTTCACACGAGGGGTAGAGTCTTTATGAAATTTTGGTTTGGTTTGAGCTGGAAAGTGAATGGTTAGTTCACTTGTGGTTATATTCAATTCCTTTGGTTATCTACTTAGCGTCTGTTGTTAAATTCGCTTTTCAATCTATTTATTGTATTTACTTTAAATTGTTGCTTTATGCAAAATTAACCTTTCAGCCATCCATTGTTAAGCCTTGCATACTATATTGCATTCATTTGTTACAAACGACTTGCTGAGTACTCTATGTACTCACGGCTTTATGCCCCTGTTGCTCAGTTGAGGAGGAGGAGTATCACCAGCAGGAGGTTCCAGAAGGAGAGTACTTCGACGTCTTCACGGATTAGGCTTCGTTCTCCACTCGATAGCCTGTGGGCGTGTCGTTTGGTCGCCGCGCTTTCTTTTGGATTTCCGCTGCTAGTTTTTGTTAAGCCCTTCGGGCTAGTCAATTGTAAGTTTGGCCATAAGGTCGCACTCTGATGATTATTAATAATATTTGAGTCTTTTATTAGTAAATCGTGATATGTTCGATATTTCATCTTTGTTTATACTGTGTGCACTAGCGTGATCCTGGACTGGTGCAGAATACACAGGAGAGTCCGGATTTGCATATTCGGGTCTCTACAGAGATGGTATCAGAGCTATATCGACTGTAGGAGGAAGCCCTAATTAGAATGGTCGAAATAGTCAAGTTTTCAAATTTTATTTTCTAAATCAAATCAACCAAATGATTCTCTAGTAATTCTTTATTCTTACCTCATTCTTAGGATTCTTACTCCTTGCCTCCTCTGAGAATTTATTTTCGAAACTTAATTTGACTTCTTATCCTATAATGTCTATAGATGTCTCGAGTGTCCCTCGATCAAAGTAAAAGTTGGCAAGGAATTCTTCAAGGTGTGCTGTGAAGTTTGGATCAAGGAAGCACCCAATGCTTTAAGACAAGATTGGAGATTTTCGAGAAGATTAGGAGCCGCTAGATTTGAACCCTGTTATAGTTTTAGCATCGTGTAGAACGTTTTGCTTCTTATTTGCCGTTGTTTGTGATGTGAGCTGCAGTTTTGCTTTTAGCATTATGATGCAGTCATGTCAAAAATCTTTTTGTGGAGTTTATTGCTTCTTTTGTTAGCCTTTCGGCTAAGTGTCTGTTTAGTTTAGGATTTACCATTAGATATCCCCCTTAGACGAGTTTACCGCTTACCTTTTGCTGTTCCCTCTTACCTACTGAGCCTTGAGAAGCCAGTCCTCAGCAAGTGATCTTTCTTTCAGAGCAGAGCAAAAATGGTTGATACTCGGAGCACCGCAGGACGCAGTCAGATGAACCAAGACCCGGAGAGCAGCAACGCAAACCAGGCAACCCAGGGACCACAAGCAACTCCAATGGGTCTAGACCCGACCTTGAGTCAGTTCATGGCAGCTCAAACTCAACTCATGAATACGATGATGCAGAATTTAACCAATATGATGAATCAACAGCATCAGGCAACCTTTGCACCTCAGCCAAATCGTTCAACATCCAGATTTGCAGAATTCATGAGGACTAGACCGCCAACTTATTCCAATTCATCTGAGCCTTTGGAAGCAGATGATTGGATTCGTTCAGTGGAAAAGAAGCTAAACCTTGCTCAATGTACCAATCGCGAGAAAGTATTGTACGCTACCCACCAGCTAGAGGGAGCCGCCGCAGAATGGTGGGAGAACTACTGTGCCGCTCATGAGGATCAAGACAACATCACTTGGGCTGAATTCGCAGAGGCTTTTCGTCATGCCCATATCCTGGATGGGGTGATCGAAATGAAGAAGGAGGAATTTCGTGAGCTGCAGCAAGGGACAATGTCAGTAAGTGAATATCTTAATAAGTTCACCCAACTAGCTCGCTATGCACCAGAGGACGTCGCCACGGATGATGCCCGTCAGAAGAGGTTCAAGAGAGGATTGAACCCGGGATTGAAAGTTCAAGTAGTGGGAAACGACTATACCAGCTTCCAAAACATGGTGGATAAGGCAATGATCATTGAGGAAAGCCGTCACGAACTAGAGGAGTCCCGCAAAAGAAGGGTGATGCAGCAAGGATCTCAGATGCCCCAGGCTCAAAGGGCTCGTCTCAGCACATATCAGCCAGCCCGTGTCCCTCAGCAGTCAGGATTCAAAACCCCCGCACCAGCCCCTCGTCAGCTCTTTTCTGGGCCTCCGCCAATTAATCAGCAACGGGAGAATGTCAACCCTACAGCATCAGTCACTTGCTACAAGTGCCATGAGCAAGGTCATTTCGCTCGCACGTGCCCGCAGAAGCATCAAGGAATCACGCCAATTCCGTTCAATCTTGGAAGTACCCCTGCCAAGACCCCAGGAGCAAGCCGTGGAACATCGTCAAGTCAAGGAAGCCAAATACCACAAAGCGTTGCAAGGGGGAGCCTCAACCACGTCGTCTCCAATGTCGCACCTGGTAACCTATTCTTTTAGTGAGCCTGAATCTCGGGGTCGAGATTCCGTTTAAGGGGGGGGAGGTTTGTAACATCCTGATTTTCAGAGCCTTTTTGAAGTTTTTAAAATAAAATTCACCATTTGAATTTTTCTGGAATTAATTAAAGCTTAATGGGAATTTTATTAAATTAAAAGGATTTAATATGATTAATCTGAACATGAACATTTACCAAAGTTATTTTATTTGAGTTCCTTGTGTCCCAAGGAATTTATTGGTATTTTTATGGATTTTTCTGGATTTATTTGCTATTTTCTAGAGCTCAAATTAATTTATTTGAATTTCTGGAAAAAGAAAAAGAAAAGAAATTCCCAAACCGGCCAGTGGGCCGAAGCCCACCAGCCGGCCCGCTTCCCTCCGCGCGCGCCAGCCCGCCAGCCGGCCCGGCCTGCCCGCACCCCGCAGCCACGCGTCGCCCATCGGCGTCGCGCCCGCTCGCCCGATGCCCGACAGCTGTCGGCCATCGGTGGCCTTTCCGCGCCCGCGCCCCGCATCGCCGCCGCTCGCTCACCCGGTGCCACTGACAGGTTGGGCCCACCTGTCAGGCGTCGTCTCCGAGCGGGACTCTTCCCCGAGTCCGGTTCGAACCCGCCGCCGCCGCCTCCCTTTTCCGCCGCCGTCTCCGCCCCGGACTCCACGCTTGCCGCGGATGCGTCCTCGCCGCCCGGGTATAAAAGGGGACCCTGCCCCCTCGGCTTCCTCATCCCGCAGCCGCCGCCTCCGCCGCCGCTGGTCTCCGTGCGCCGCCGCTTGCGCCGTCGCCTTCGCTGACGGGAGCTTCGCCTCCGCCGTCGCCGTTCTCGCGCCGTCCGTCTCCGCCGCCGTCCGCCGTTCACCACCGCCGGTGAGCCTCCGTCGCCGACCACCGTCGTCCCGCCGCCGACCCAGACCGCCGCCGCCCGCACCCTCGTCGGCCAGCCGCCGCCGTTACCCGCTCCGCGCCGCCAGCGGAACCACGTCCGCGCCCGCGACGCCTCGGTCTGCGCGCCCGCGTGCGTCAGCGCTGACGCCAGGCCGTCGCTTCGCCTCCCCGTGGACGCCGTCCACCATGCACCCCGCCGCCGCCAAGCCGGGCCCACCCGTCAGCCCGAACCATAGACCCGTGAGCCGATCTGGCCACGTCAGCGCCCAGTCAGCCGAGCCACGTCAGCCCTAGGCCGACGTGTCAGCCTAGTCAGCAGCCACATCAGCACCCGAGGCCCCAGGTGCCACGTCAGCCGCCACGTCAGCCCTCCCCGTCCACGTGTCTGCCACGTCAGTCGCCACCTCAGCCTAGCCGCCACGCCAGCAGTCCCGCCTCCGCACTGTTCCGTGCGCCGCGTCCACCGTGGACTCAGCTTCCCGTGCGCCCGGTCCACAGCACAGTGCAATTTCCGATTTTCCCCGATTTTCTTTAGATCCAATTTTCCAAGAGCCCGTTCTCCCTCGTCCTAGCTCCGATTGACCCCGTTCTTTTTTCTAAATTCATCTAAAATTGAGCTCTTCCTTTTGGTCCAGGTTTGAAAGTTTTTGGACTTCATTTGAATTTTATTTGAATTTAGTTTGTCTTTTCGTCTCGTTTTCTCTCTCGTTAGATCACGTGTTCGAGGGAGCGGAAGTTGGATTTGAAGACCAAGAGCCCTCATCTGAGCGAGACCAAGGCAAGTCGTGTCCTTTGATCATGTTGAACCCAGTTTGCAATCTATTATTTAATTATTTTGTTTTAAATTATCATGCATCGCTACTTTATTATAAAACCCTTGTATTGGTAGTTAATAACCTAATTTATTATTTCCTCCTTGATAATTTGAATACCATGATTCTATTGTCACCATAGGATGGGAAATTATTTAGTGATGCAATACTAGTTGTCACATGGGTGGTACGCTTATTTCGCTTAGCCATGCTTATTATTAGATCGCTGGGATCTATCATCACATGTGGTTAATTAATTTTGACTTAATGGTAAACTTGAACGTGGTGGTTAACCACAGTTATAAAATTTGTATGTCATGACATGGGTAGTGTCATGGGCATTGGTTATACAAACTTGCTTTCACTTGGGCGAATGATCGTGCAGTAAAGGGGGTGCAGGTTGCACATTGGGATGTGGATGCTTCGCCTGGGTAACTCCTAAGGACTTAACTTTGTGCGCCATTGATCTGAGCTTTATCGTGCAAACCACATGTCTAGTATGGGATAGACCTGGCATAATAATTTGTGAAGTCTCCACTTTGGTTTTACTACTGATGTTGTTGTGGCGCAAGAGGGGGTGAGAGGCGAAACCTTAGCGAGTGGGATCAGGTGGAGATGGATCATTGTAAAAGCCTTGTTGTGATTTCCTTAGCGCGAGGCTAATCACATCGTGTGGGTACAGTTGTGCAACCTCTGCAGAGTGTAAAACTATTCGAATAGCCGTGTCCTCGGTCATGGACAATGCTCGGTGATTTCACACGAGGGGTAGAGTCTTTATGAAATTTTGGTTTGGTTTGAGCTGGAAAGTGAATGGTTAGTTCACTTGTGGTTATATTCAATTCCTTTGGTTATCTACTTAGCGTCTGTTGTTAAATTCGCTTTTCAATCTATTTATTGTATTTACTTTAAATTGTTGCTTTATGCAAAATTAACCTTTCAGCCATCCATTGTTAAGCCTTGCATACTATATTGCATTCATTTGTTACAAACGACTTGCTGAGTACTCTATGTACTCACGGCTTTATGCCCCTGTTGCTCAGTTGAGGAGGAGGAGTATCACCAGCAGGAGGTTCCAGAAGGAGAGTACTTCGACGTCTTCACGGATTAGGCTTCGTTCTCCACTCGATAGCCTGTGGGCGTGTCGTTTGGTCGCCGCGCTTTCTTTTGGATTTCCGCTGCTAGTTTTTGTTAAGCCCTTCGGGCTAGTCAATTGTAAGTTTGGCCATAAGGTCGCACTCTGATGATTATTAATAATATTTGAGTCTTTTATTAGTAAATCGTGATATGTTCGATATTTCATCTTTGTTTATACTGTGTGCACTAGCGTGATCCTGGACTGGTGCAGAATACACAGGAGAGTCCGGATTTGCATATTCGGGTCTCTACACGGCGGCGGCTCGGGAGCTTCGGCGCGACGGCGGAGGAGTGCCCGGAAGGGGGAGGGAAGTGGAGGGGGAGGTGGAGCGAGGAAGGGCGGAGCCGGGGGAGGGGTTAAATAGGGGCAAGGGGAGCGAGTGGCTGGGGATTTCTCGCCGGAGCGACGGGGTCATTGCGGCGGTTGCGGGCGGAAATGGGGGAGGTGGGGCGCGGAGAAGGCGGGGGAAGGTGGGCGCGGGTCGTGCGACTCACGATGCGACGGGGGCGGTGAGCTCGGGGAGTGGGGGAGGCGCCGGTTAGGGCGGAGCGGCGCAACGGCCTGGCGGCGGCGCGGCCGGGGAAGAAGGGTGGGGTAGGGGACGATGCTGACAGGCAGGCCCGGCCTGTCAGCGGGAGCGGGAGAGCGGGCGGCTGCCGGGTGGGGTCCGCGGGCAGAGAGAGAGAGAGGCGGAGGGAGGGAAGAGGGGCGCCGACAGGTGGGCCCGAAGAGGAGGGGAGGAGAGGGAACGGGCGGCGCGGATGAGAGGAAGGGGAGATCGGGCGAAGAAGGATGAGGGCGGGGGCGGATGGGCCAGATGGGCCGGGGCGCGCATCGGGTGGCCGAGAGGGATGCGGGGGCGGACGGGGTGGATGGAAGCGAGGGGGTGACGTGGCGGCCATCGGGAGGCGGTAGGCGGGGTGGAGTGGATGGCCGGAATGGTGGCGGCGTGCAGAGAATATGGCCATCCACGTGGCGGCCAGAGGGAGGAGGAGGGGAATTATTTTATTTTCTGATTTTTTTGGTTTTTTCAGAAAAGCACAGAAATTCCAATAAGCCTCAGAAAAATATGAAAGTACCTCCAAAAATTCCAGAAAAATTCAGAGAACCTCCTGGACACTTTTTGGACTTAATACAATTACTTCCAACTAATTTTGGTATTTAATTTTTTATACTTAAAATACTTTTTAATTTCAAAATACATTTTTAAACTCTAGAAAATCCAGAAAAATCAAATAAGAGCCAAATAAATCCAAATGATTAATTTGACATAAGATTTTTATAGAAAATCAAAATATCATTTTATTTAATAATACTTTTAGGTTTTTTTAATAGACGTTTTCAAATACAGTTTTTTTTTCAAAACAGAAATCCAGGCAAAACCAAAATTAAAACTTAGGCACAAAAATACTTATTTTAAGTTAAAATTTTATTTTAGTTTATTTACTTATTTACTTATTTATTTATTTTTATTTTCATAAAAACCTGGGCTATTACAAATCGACCCCCTTATAAAGAATCTCGTCCCTGAGATTCGGCTGGCTAGCAAAGAAATGGGTTTTGATCTTACTCTGCATGGCTTGAGCTGATATCTGATTCAGGCGTCCCTTCATGAACTTCTTCAGTCCTCTATTTGCTGCCTGCAGATGGTTGGCAGTCGATGCTCCAGGGATACCATTCTTCGCTACCTGCTGCTTCTTGGGGCAATTGCTGGCGTAATGTCCCATCTCATGGCAGTTGAAACAAGTAATTCCTGCTGTAGGGTTCGGGTCCTTCAAGACCTTGTTGTCCTCGGTGTTAGGGGAGGGATCCATGGGAACTAGCTCTCCTGTTGACGACGATGGCTGAAACCTGTTGTTCTGTGGCGGGAGCTCTTCTGGTCTTGGAGAAACTGCCGGTGTTCACATGTTGAGCATGCATCCTTCTCTTCCGGTTCTCAATCTCCTGATGCTTGGACTCCTCGCGAATCGCCTTGCTGACAAGCCGGTGGAAGTTAGCGTACTCACTGGAGAGAAGTTGAACCGATATGTCATCATTGAGTCCTTCCAGGGACCTTTCCTATTTGGCTTCGTCGGTAGCGACGTCTTCTGGTGCATAGCGTGCCAACTGGTTGAACTTTTGCAAGTACTCGTTCACAGTGCGGCTTCCTTGGCGCAGTGCTCAAAATTCCCTTTTCTTGAGTGTGACGGTGCCAGTGGGAACATGAGCTTTACGGAAGTTCCACAGGAACTCATTCCAAGTGATATCTTGAGCTTTGGCATGTGCAGCAGTGTAGGTGTCCCACCATTCTGATGCTGGTCCGTGTAGCTGATGCGAAGCAAATAACACTTTTTCCCGATCACTGCACTGGATGATGTCTAGCTTCTTTCCGATGGCTCTGAGCCAATCATCTGCGTCCATGGGTTCAGTGTTGCTGGAGAAGGTCGGGGGACGCAGGCGCATAAACTCCGATAGCCTTGATTGCGGAGCTTGAGCTGGCACAAGTGGAGCATGTTGTGCTGAGTTGTTGATGGTCTGTGTAAGAAGTTGAATGAGCTGGTTCTGGTTTGCCATCATCTGAGCCCAGTCAGGTTCATTTGCTCGAGGAGAGGTTGGAATAGACTGACTTCCTTGTGCTCCATTGATGCTGCCGTTGTTCCTTGTGTTCACCATCTGCTGGTGGCTTTTAGGAGAGAAGGGATTCAAGGCAAAGGAAGAATGGGGGATATTTTGCGCAACCCAAAAATTTCAACTTTAATAAAACCTTTATAAATCTTTTAATAAGTTTTAGTTACGGCTGCCGACAAAAGAGAAAGCTTGACAGCTCATAACATCGTTTTATTAGCTAACCTAACAACTCATCCTAAAGGGGTAAGGGTCGTCTTGGGGTCATCCTACGTGGTGCTCGAGGTACGAAGCATCATCCTTCGAGGCGAAGATTGAAGTGGCGACAGGGTCGAATAATTCCAACTGTTTCCTTCTATAGTTGTTTTGGAACAAGGGAAGACGAAGAAATAGGTTTTTCAAAAATGGCATAAAGACGAGAAAGAATTGAGACAAGGATAAGCAAAGATTAAGGGGTAAGATAAGCAAACTTTTGAAATTACTATTTAGTAAAATAAGTCCTTAGGGTTTAACCTTTCTAATCTACCAACGGTCACGTCTTAGTGTAACCTGGCTCTGATACCACCTTTGTCGGAACCTGGAGTAACGACTCCTGGATCCTCTGTGTAAATCGCACTAGTCCAGGATCAGCTAGTGCACACAGTACAACAAAGATAAATACCAAGCACAAATAACTTCTTATATTAAATAAAAGAGTACGGCCTTATGGCCAAGTCTTACATCAACGCCCATTGGCAAAGATAAATAAAGGAAATAACTGCGGAAGCAAACTGATAAAAGCGAAGCCCAAGCCTGCCCACAGGCAAACGACAGTAAGACGCGGCCTATTCGTCCAGATCTTCACCGTAGTCGACGTCATCTTCCTCTGTAGGGAGGGGTGCAAGATGAGTACAAAATTGTACTCCGCAAATCACACGGAGAAATGCAACATAATGATAAAGGTTTCAATGGAAGACTTATAGGGTTAGTTTGCATAAAACAACATTTAAGAAATACAATAATAGATTGAAAATGCGGAATTTAATACAATAAGTAAAACAGTACTTGTGTTAGAAAATAATACCGTCAGTGCTGGCTCCGACCATACACCAACCTATCCACGGGCATCCCACCCGGACCATCTTTTCAAAAGATCTCGTATGGATTCCATCTGTCCACACGTTTTCAAACACTCGTGGATTCCATCCATCCACAAGCTTCCAATCTCCCTCATGGGTTCCATCCACCCACAAGGTTTTTATCCTCTCATGGATTCCATCCATCCATAAGGTTTTCGAAAACATTTTTTGAAAAAACAAAGTCTAATCCATGAAAAACTTTTACTCAGCATGCCCATGACCGTGGGCACGGCTATCCAGGATAGATTATACACTCTGCAGAGGTTGTACAGCTTTACCCACAAGACACGATCTTCCTTTTGTGCCACGCGAGTTACACACTTCCTTAGGTGTGCGGCAAGGAGTCGTGACAAGGCATTTACAATGCAAAGCCTTCAACCTGGTCGAGCCAACTCTAAGGTTTCACCCCAGTAAGGAATCCACCAGACCGGGACCCCCTCTTGAGCCTAGACGAGACTTCTCATGGCTTAACCATGCTCGCCCAAGTGAGACTTCACATGGCACCAACCACGCTCCCTTTCAACCTACAACTTGACTCAGGTTGGGACTTTGCAAATTATTCAGCCAGGGCTGTCCCATACCAGCCATGTGGTAGTACGATTAGGGCATTGCAATAGTAGCTCACAGACCGGTCCTTAATCTGACTCAGGCCCAGCCACATACCCCCGTGCACGACAATCAACCACTGCGGCTCCAACCAACAGGGCATGCCTGCACCAACCAATCTAACCAATTGCCTAAGTCTAAACCAAGTTTGATATTTTGTTTTCAAAATATTTCATAACACTCCTTGACTCACCAAAGTCAAGAGTACATAACAAAAGCATATCATTTTATGTCAAAGGTTCATCATTTTATGTGAAAAGGTATCCCAAAACAAAATTATATGACTATGCAGGGCTAAGCATTTGATTAAACTCTCTAGCCAACACTAATGTATTAACTAGAGTTTGATTCTAGGGTGACCAGGTATAGAGGAATTCAAATTCAATGGAGGAATTAACAAGTAGGCAATAACTAAATTTAAAACTGAATTGAAATACGTTGAATAAAAATATGCATGCAATATAATTTAAATCAACATAATTTATTTTGAAAACTGGGATCAACATGATCAAGGAGTGTGACTTGCCTTGCTCTTCAAATTTGTTTGAATCTTCGTCGAAGAATTCTCCCGAATCGTCGAAGTCTACACGTGAAAATAACCCACCAAATTCAAATATATTCAAAATAAATCAAATTGACTTCAAATATTTGAATTCAGGCTAGAAATGGATAGAGGAGAATTTTTGATGAATTTGGAAATTTGAATGGGCCAAATCGGAGTTAGGACGAAGGAGAACAGGATCCGGGAAATTTAAAAACAGAGAAAATGGAAAAAGGGATTTTCTGGAATTATTTTTCTAAAGGAAAATCTGGATTATTGTGTCAGCAGGGAATTTAATTTCTACTGATTTATTTTTCAACGGGAGAAGAGATTTATGGTGCCACGCTGACGTCAGCCAGGGGGTGGGCAGGCTGACAGTGGGCCCTGGGTCCATGAACCGGGTCCACGGCCGAGGGGAGCCGCTGAGGTGGCGGGGTGGGCGTGTGGCGCTGACGGGGCATGGACGGGTGAGGTGGCGCCGACGTGGGGTGCCACGCAGATGCCACGCTGGCACTGATGTGGCCGGCCAGTCGGGGTGGCACACGGGCACGGCGGTGGTGGCGGCGCTCCGGTGGCCGGCGGTGAGCGGTGAGAGGCGGAGGGGGAAGAGGGGGCCACGGGGGTCTCGGGAGAGGGCGCGGGCTTACCGGCGGTGATCAGGGATGGCCGGCGGCGAGGAAGAGGCGGCTGCGGCTCGGGAGCTTCGGCGCGACGGTGGTGGAGTGCCTGGAAGGGGGAGGGAAGTGGAGGGGGAGGTGGAGCGAGGAAGGGCGGAGCCAGGGGAGGTGTTAAATAGGGGCGAGGGGGAGCGGGTGGCTGGGGATTTCTCGCCAAAGCGACGGGGTCATTGCGTATTACAGCACTAGTCCCAGATCAAAGCTAGTGCACACAGTTAAACAGAAATGATTCATACCAACAACGTCTTATTACAATATTAAAGAGTACTGACCGAAAGGTCTCATTATGACAATTGAGGTTTCAAGACCTCGCACACACGAAACACAGCGGAAGCAAGATAAATTCAGCGGAGACCCATCAATACGCCATAGGCAATTAACTGGGGAAGCGAGACCTAGAACTCCTGAAATCCTTCGTCGAAACCACCCACGAAGTAGTCGTAGTTTCCTTCTTGGGCTTCGTACTCCTCTAAATATTATTTTTGAGTGCAGCATGTGAGTACATAAAGTACTCCGCAAGTCTTGGGAAAAATAGAATAGATGCAAGGCTTGACAAAGTAAGACTATATGGTTCTTTTGCACAAAGCAATGTTTTAATTTCAATTAATACTAATTATTTTCGATGGCATCAATTTAATAAAGTAAATGTTTTAACAGAACTATCATTAACTTTATAGTGAAGGTTCCATCTACCAACACTAGCTAACCAATTACAATTGATCGAGTTTAAAACTGCGGGTTCCATCCACCCTCTCTGGCTCCAACTGCCAGGATACCCTTCCGAGAGTTCCCTCCACTCTCGGAATACAAAAACTTTGATTTTAAAACCAAAAATCTACCATGTGAATGCATTCCTTGCCCGCCTTGACTGTGAGCACGACTATTCGAATAGTTTGACACTCTGCAGAGGTTGTACAACTTTACCCCCAAGAGATAAATTATCTTAACAGTCACCACGCTTCCTTTGTCATGAGACACAGATAAATTTTTATAGAAATTCAAAATATCTTTTTATTTAACAATATTTTTTAGGTTTTACTTAAAATACTTTTCAAATTAAGTTTTTTTCAAAAACAGAAATTCAGGGCAAATACAAATAAAACTCAAATAATTTAAAATAATTAATTTGAAATTAAATTTTTCAGAAAGCGAATTTTTGGGATATTACAAACCTACCCCCTTAGAAAGAATCTCGTCCCCGAGATTCGGACGGACTAGGAAAAAGAAAAGAGTGGAAAACACAGCTCTTGGTTTCATTGCTGTGCTCTCAAGCTGCTTCTTTCTTTGAACGAAATTGGAACTTACCAGGCGTGACTACTGCCCCTGGGGCACCCTTTGTGGTGATGTGGTTAACTCATCCTCTTCCTTGTGATTGCGGAGTTCTTGGAGTTTTTCCTGTAGTTGGAGATACTCCCCATCCTTGTCCTACAACTGGAGTTCGCGCTGGTGTATCTCCCATATTGAAAGGAATTGGAGTGATAGCTTGAGGCTTCTGTGGGCAATTGCCTGCATAATGCCCCATCTCGTGACACCGAAAACATTGCACCCCTGCTGCTGATGTGTTGCTTTTCTGAGGTCGGACTCCGATAAATATGTGGGGTTCTTGCATCTCTGAACGAGGCGCAGATCCTGGAGTTCTTGGTGCATCTGTTGCTGCTGGAGCTTTGTTGAACTGGGGTGGATTCATTCGGGGTCTTGAACTACTTGCATTATACTGTGTCTGAAAAGCCATCTTTCTCTTACGAGAGTCCTGCAATTGATATTGAGCATCTTCCTGGACAAAGGGCCTTATTTACCATGTGCTGAAATGTCAAAAAATCTTTGGACACCAACTGCACCTTGAGGTTGGGATCAAGTCCCTGCATGAACTGCCAAATTTTTGTTGACTCCGATGCAACATATTCCGGTGCATACCTGGATAGTTGAGTGAACCTATTCTGGTACTCGGAAACACTAAGGTTTCCTTGCTGCAACTTGTGAAACTCCCTTTTCTTCATCTCCATTATTCCCATAGGAATATGTGTAGTATGAAAAGCTTCAACAAATTCAGCCCATGTGATGGTTTGCACATCTTGATGGGCAGCACAGTAATTTTCCCACCAATTAGCAGTAATTCCTTTAAGCTGATGGGCGGCATACAACACCTTCTCATGATCATTGCACTGAGCCAGAATCAACTTCTTCTCCACATCCTTGATCCAATCGTCAGCCTCTAATGGATCCACTGAACCAGCAAAAGTAGGAGGTCTGGTCCTCATAAACTCTCCTAGCTTGGACTGCGGTGCTTGCACGGGTGCCTGCGGAACTTGTTGTACTTGATTCTGCGCAAGAGCTTGAAGGAGTTGCAGTTGCATAGCCATCATCTGTTCAAAGTTGGGTACTTGAGCGGGAGGCGGTGGAATGTTGTTGTCTGGTTGGGCATTGGCATCACGGCTGCTACCAGGATTGCTCCTTGTGTTCACCATCTGAAGCGGTCCGGGGCAGCAAAAGATAAGGGGGAACTAGCATAGGTAAGAGATTTAGGGGAAACTAAACAACATCCCAAACCAACACGCAAGAAAGAAACAAGCCACAACATAGAAGAAACTTAACTTGAAATCAAAATAGTTTTTAAGGACGACTGTACTACAAGTATACAAAGACTTGGTACAGTCCACCTAACACACAAGTAAGTAATATATAAGCGTTCTAAAATCGTACGACTTTACTTGGGTACTACAACTAAAGAACTAGTCCTCGCTCCTTCATGATGACGCGCTTCTTCAAGTGCTTCTCATACGCAACCTCACTGAGCCGTCTATAGAAATTACAAAGGAAAGGGGGTACAATTACCATTCCGAAAAGGAAATGAGCAGATACATAAGAGAGAATGCCATGACGAATGTAAGGATAGAAAGACAAGAAAAGCAAGGGTAGCAAATTATTAAAATTTTATTTTATAAAATAAATTTTGAAGCTCTTTTACTAACGACCATTCTAACTAGGTCACGTCCTACAGTCAAATTGGATCTGATACCATCTCTGTTGGGACCCCGGATTTCCCAACTTGGACCCTCTATGTATTACAGCACTAGTCCCAGATCAAAGCTAGTGCACACAGTTAAACAGAAATGATTCATAACCAACAATGTCTTATTACAATATTAAAGAGTACTGACCGAAAGGTCTCATTATTACAATTGAGGTTTCAAGACCTCGCACACACGAAACACAGCGGAAGCAAGATAAATTCAGCGGAGACCCATCAATACGCCACAGGCAATTGACTGGGGAAGCGAGACCTAGAACTCCTGGAATCCTTCGTCGAAACTACCCACGAAGTAGTCGTAGTCTCCTTCTTGGGCTTCGTACTCCTCTGAATATTATTTTTGAGTGCAGCATGTGAGTACATAAAGTACTCCGCAAGTCTTGGGAAAAATGCAATAGATGCAAGGCTTGACAAAGGAAGACTATATGGTTCTTTTGCACAAAGCAATGTTTTAATTTCAATTAATACTAATTATTTTCGAAGGCATCAATTTAATAAAGTAAATGTTTTAACAGAACTATCATTAACTTTATAGTGAAGGTTCCATCTGCCAACACTAGCTAACCAATTACAATTGATCGAGTTTAAAACTGCGGGTTCCATCCACCCTCTCTGGCTCCAACTGGCAGGATACCCTTCCGAGAGTTCACTCCACTCTCGGAATACAAAAACTTTGATTTTAAAACCAAAACCAAAAATCTACCATGTGAATGCATTCCTTACCCGCCCTTGACCGTGGGCACGGCTATTCGAATAGTTTGACACTCTGCAGAGGTTGTACAACTTTACCCCCAAGTGATAAATTATCTTAACAGTCACCACGCTTCCTTTGGCATGAGACACAGATAAATTATCACAAAGCCTTTACCTCACTCTAGACTAGCTAGACACCACCCGCTGAGGTTTCACCGCAGAAGGGTTAAATCTGCCCAATCCGAAGCCCCCTCTTGCGCCATATGAGTACAGTAAATCCCTGTCCCTCACTGTGAATAACCAGTAAATCCCTAGCACCCACTTTCCACTGGTGGCACCTAAACTAGACTATCATGAGTTAATCAGCTAGGTCGTACCCATATAGACTTAGGGTTGTACGGTAGTGCTCAGTCTGGACAAACACAAGCGTCGGTCCTTAGTTGACTAGGGTGGAACATACACTTTACAAGATCTCGTGCTTGCCGCACCAACCCAAACCAACCGTCCACCTTCATCTAAACCAATTTCCACATTTTATTTGTTTTAAAGGATCAGTGGCAACTCCAATCACCACTAGACTTATAAACACAAGGTTTTTACAACAAATCATAATTTCCCATTTTCAAGATTTCAAAGGTATTAAATAGCGTGACTAAGCATTATACTACCATTCTATTATTCACAAATAATTATAATACTCTCATTATTGAGACAAAGGAAATTCTAGGGTTACAAAGGTACATGGCATTCAACTTCAATTGAGGGCATAACAAAGTTGGATTAACTAATACCTTACTATTTGAACTAATGTTTTATGTAAATAGAAATGCACATAATTTAAAATAATTAAAATATTTCAAAATCATAGGTTCAAGGTGATCAAAGGAGACTTGCCTTCTTGCACGCTCTGTGGGTCTTCCTGCTGCGGAGTGGAGAGATCTTCGACAACGTTGAACTCTACGCGCGAAAAGACAGAGCAACAAAACAAATAAGTACAAACAAAATTTCAAATAAAATTCAAAAAGAGGCCATGTTTGGATAGATTATGATTTTAGATGAATTTAGAAATTTGAATGGCTGAATTTGGAGTTAAAATGAGAAAGTTATGCTTATTTAAAGATTTCAGTTTGAATAAATCCAGAAATTATGAAATTTCTGACAGGTGGGGCCCACTGGCAGTACATAAATTTTAATATTTTATTTTATTATTTTATTCTGAGCCTATGACAGGTGGGACCCACTGACAGTGAGCTGGCCTCTGACATGTGGGACCCCTCTGCTCTGGGCCCACATGCCAGCGGGGAGTACTGACCGGCGGGGCCCAACTGTCAGCCGGCCCACAGACCGACAGCAGGTGACGAACGGGGCCCGCATGTCAGCGCGCTATTTAAAAGAAATGGCTCAACCTCAGCGTGCGGAGCCGGGGGCTCGAACGCGCGCCGAGGAAGCCGGGGGGAAAGGGATATCGCTGCTAGCCAGTCGGTCGGGGAGGCGTTGCCTACCCATACAGGGTAAGTAATCCCTTTGAGGGGTACCTGCTGGAGGGGCCAGGCAGAGGTGGCTGGGGCAGTGGCGCCGGCGAGGAAGTGGCGGAGCGGGCTCGGGTGCTCCGGTGCGACGGTGCTCCGGCGGCGGGGAGGCTCGGCCGAGGGGCTGAGGGTGGTCGCCGGCGCACGGGGAAGACGTTGGGGGCGGCGGCGGGCTCTGGGGAAGACCGAGGCGGCGGCGATTGCTCGCCAGAGTACTTACCGGGCGCGCATGGGGAGCTCTCGGTGCGGGGCACACGGGGCTCGGGGAGAGAGGGGGAGAGCGGTGGGAGGTGGTGCGGTGAGAGGGGAGGCCGAGGGCTATTTATAGGGACAGAGGGGGGCACAGGCGCGGCAATTGCTCGCAGGTGTTGGCGGCCAGAAAAGGAAGGGAGAGGGGAGGGAAGGAAATAGGGGCAGAGAAGGAAGGGAGGCGCGGGGGTTTGGGGATTTGGTCGCGCGGGTGCTCGGGGTTTCCAAAACAGGAGGGAGGCGAGGAAGGTAAGGCCGGATCCGCGGGGGACTCGGTCGGCCGGCAAAGAAAGGAAAGGGGAGGATAGAAAGGAAGGCGACTCCGCGGGGAAGACAACGGGTCTGACAGGCGGGGCCCGGCGGCAGCGAGAGCGGGGCGTAGGCGGCTGACAGGCGGGGCCCCCGAGGCAGCGAGGAGAGGGGAGCGGGGTGCGGACGGGGGGATGGCTCGTGCGGGCGGTGTGGCGCGCATCGGGCCGGCCAGATGTCGGCCCGAGGGGAGGGGAAGGCGGAGCTGGCTGACGGGCCGGGCCTGCTTGGCAGAGAGAGAGGGGGAGAGAGGCCGGATTGGACCAAGCGGCGACGTGGGCGAATCTGGACCGCCCACGCGTCGGCCGGAGGGTGGGGAGGGAATTGAATTTTTAAAATTTGATTTTGATTTTCAGAAAAGGCTAGGAAATTCAATAAAGCTCAGAAAAATATAAAAATACTTCCAAAAATTCCGGGAAAATTCACAGAAGTTCCTGGAGACATTTTGGACTTAGTAAAAATATTTCCAACTAATGTTGGTAATTAATTTCTATACTTTAAAATACTTTTTAATTTTAAAAATACATTTTCAAACTCCAGAAAATCAAGGAAACCAAATAAAAGCCAAATAACTCCAAATAATTAATTTGAAATAAGATTTTTATATAAATTCAAAATATCTTTTTATTTAACAATATTATTTTAGGTTTTACTTAAAATACTTTTCAAATCCAGTTTTTTTCATAAACAGAAATTCAGGGCAAATACAAATAATACTCAAATAATTTAAATAATTAATTTGAAATTAAATTTTTCGGAAAGCGAATTTTTGGGATGTTACACCCGGCCTGTCAGCGGGAGCGGGAGAGCGGGTGGCTGCCGGGTGGGGTCCGCGGGCAGAGAGAGAGGCGGAGGAGAGGGAACGGGCGGCGCGGATGAGAGGAAGGGGAGATTGGGCGGAGATGGATGAGGGCGGGGGCGGATGGACCAGATGGGCTGGGGCGCGCATCGGGCGGCCGAGAGGGATGCGGGGGCGGATGGAAGCGAGGGGGTGACGTGGCGGCCATCGGGAGGCGGTAGCCGGGGTGGAGTGGATGGCCAGAATGGTGGCGGCGTGGAGAGAATCTGGTTGTCCACGTGGCGGCCAAAGGGAGGAGGAGGGGAATAAATTTATTTTCTGATTTTTTTTGGGTTTTTCAGAAAAGCATAGAAATTCCAATAAGCCTCAGAAAAATATGAAAGTACCTCCAAAAATTCCAAAAAAATCAGAGAACCTCCTGGACACTTTTTGGACTTAATAAAATTACTTCCAACTAATTTTGGTATTTAATTTTTTATACTTAAAATACTATTTAATTTCAAAATACATTTTTAAACTCCAGAAAATCCAGAAAAATCAAATAAGAGCCAAATAAATCCAAATGATTAATTTGACATAAGATTTTTTTTAGAAAATCAAAATATCATTTTATTTAATAATACTTTTAGGTTTTTCTTAATATACTTTTTCAAATACATTTTTTTTTCAAAGCAGAAATCCAGGCAAAACCAAAATTAAAACTTAGGCACAAAAATACTTATTTTAAGTTAAAATTTTATTTTAGTTAATTTTTATTTATTTATTTATTTTTATTTTCATAAAAACCTGGGCTGTTACAAATCTACCCACCTTAAAAAGAATCTCGTCCCCGAGATTCGGTTGGCTAGCAAAGAAATGGGTTTTGATCTTACTCTGCATGGCTTGAGCTGATATCTGATTCAGGCGTCCCTTCATGAACTTCTTCGGTCCTCTATTTGCTGCCTGCATGTGGTTGGCAGTCGATGCTCCAGGGATACCATTCTTCGCTACCTGCTGCTTCTTGGGGCAATTGCTGGCGTAATGTCCCATCTCATGGCAGTTGAAACAAGTAATTCCTGCTGCAGGGTTCGGGTCCTTCAAGACCTTGTTGTCCTCGGTGTTGGGGGAGGGATCCATGGGAACTAGCTCTCCTGTTGACGACGATGGCTGAAACCTGTTGTTCTGTGGTGGAGCTCTTCTGGTCTTGGAGAAACTGCCGGTGTTCACATTTTGAGCATGCATCCTTCTCTTCCGGTTCTCAATCTCCAGATGCTTGGACTCCTCGCGAATCGCCTTGCTGACAAGCTGGTGGAAGTTAGCGTAATCACTGGAGAGAAGTTGAACCGATATGTCATCATTGAGTCCTTCCAGGGACCTTTCCTGTTTGGCTTCGTCGGTAGCGACGTCTTCTGGTGCATAGCGTGCCAACTGGTTGAACTTCTGCAAGTACTCGTTCACGGTGCGGCTTCCTTGGCGCAGTGCTCGAAATTCCCTTTTCTTGAGTGTGACGGTGCCAGTGGGAACATGAGCTTTACGGAAGTTCCACACGAACTCATTCCAAGTGATATCTTGAGCTTTGGTATGTGCAGCAGTGTAGGTGTCCCACCATTCTGATGCTGGTCCGTGTAGCTGATGCGAAGCAAATAACACTTTTTCCCGATCACTGCACTGGATGATGTCTAGCTTCTTTCCGATGGCTCTGAGCCAATCATCTGCGTCCATGGGTTCAGTGCTGCTGGAGAAGGTCGGGGGACGCAGGCGCATAAACTCCGATAGCCTTGATTGCGGAGCTTGAGCTGGCACAAGTGGAGCACGTTGTGCTGAGTTGTTGATGGTCTGTGTAAGAAGTTGAATGAGCTGGTTCTAGTTTGCCATCATCTGAGCCCAGTCAGGTTCATTTGCTCGAGGAGAGGTTGGAACAGACTGACTCCCTTGTGCTCCATTGATGCTGCCGTTGTTCCTTGTGTTCACCATCTGCTGGTGGCTTTTAGGAGAGAAGGGATTCAAGGCAATGGAAGAATGGGGGATATTTTGCGCAACCCAAAATTTTCAACTTTAATAAAACCTTTATAAATCTTTTAATAAGTTTTAGTTACGGCTGCCGACAAAAGAGAAAGCTTGCCAGCTCATAACATCATTTTATTAGCTAACCTAACAACTCATCCTAAAGGGGTAAGGGTCGTCTTGGGGTCATCCTGCGTGGTGCTCGAGGTACGAAGCATGATCCTTCGAGGCGAAGATTGAAGTGGCGATAGGGTCAAAGAATTCCAACTGTTTCCTTCTATAGTTGTTTTGGAACAAGGGAAGACGAAGAAATAGGTTTTTCAAAAATGGCATAAAGACGAGAAAGAATTGAGATAAGGATAAGCAAAGATTAAGGGGTAAGATAAGCAAACTTTTGAAATTACTATTTAGTAAAATAAGTCCTTAGGGTTTAACCTTTCCAATCTACCTACGGTCACGTCTTAGTGTCAACCTGGGTCTGATACCACCTTTGTCGGAACCCGGAGTAATGACTCCTAGATCCTCTGTGTAAATCGCACTAGTCTAGGATCAGCTAGTGCACACAGTACAACAAAGATAAATACCAAGCACAAATAACTTCTTATATTAATTAAAAGAGTACGACCTTATGGTCAAGTCTTACATCAACGCCCATTGGCAAAGGTAAATAAAGGAAATAACTGCGGAAGCAAACTGATAAAAGCGTAGCCCAAGCCTGCCCACAGGCAAACGACAGTAAGATGCGGCCTATTCGTCCAGATCTTCACCGTAGTCGACGTCATCTTCCTCTGTAGGGAGGGGTGCAAGGTGAGTACAAAATTGTAACATCCCAAAAATTCTCTTTCTAAAAAAATTTAAGTTCAAATTAATTATTTTAAAGTATTTGAGTTTTATTTGGATTTGCCCTGAATTTCTGTTTTTGAAAAGCTAGATTTGAAATGTATTTCAAGAAAAACCTAAAATTATTATTAAATAAAAAGATATTTTGAATTTCTACGAAAATCCTAATTCAAATTAATTATTTGGAGTTATTTGGCTTTTATTTGGTTTCCTGGATTTTCTGGAGTTTAAAACCTATTTTTGAAAATAAAAAGTATTTTAAGTATGAAAATTAAATACCAACATTAGTTGGAAGTATTTTTATTAAGTCCAAAACTTATCCAGGAACTTCTGTGAATTGTTCTGGAATTTTTGGAATTTATTTCATATTTTTCTGAGCTTTATTGGATTTTCTGGGCCTTTCTGAAAATCTGAAATCAAAAATCAAAAATTAAAATCCTCTCCCCG
The DNA here is from genome assembly GCA_017311315.1 of Dendrocalamus latiflorus. Lineage (NCBI taxonomy): Eukaryota > Viridiplantae > Streptophyta > Magnoliopsida > Poales > Poaceae > Dendrocalamus > Dendrocalamus latiflorus. Next base: position 48,304,591 of record CM029627.1, read on the forward strand.
CCCCTCCGGCCGCCACATGGACGGCCAGATAACTGTCCACGTCGCCGCCCGGATCCGCCTTCCCCTCTCCCGCGCTCGCCACGTGGCCGGCCCGGATCCTCCCGCCTCCCCGCCATCCGGCCCATCCGGCCGTCCGCCCTTTCCCTCCGCGCCTGCCGCCCGATCCTCCTCCTCTTCCCGCGTGGCGCCATCCTGGCCACCCGCTCCATCCCGCCTCCCTCCCCTCCCCGCTCACCACGTGTACAGCCCGCCTCATCCGCCCGTCCGCGCCTCGCCGCTCTCTGCCGTCCGAGGCGCGCCCCGGCCCATCTGGCCCGTCCGCCTTGTGCTCCTCCCTCGCCCTCCGAGCCCCATCCGGCCGCCCTCATCCTCCCCTTCCCTCTCTCTCGCTGCGCGTGGGCCCGGCCTGTCAGGCCGTCCCCTACCCCGCGCCGTCTCCTTCCTCCCGCTCGGCTGCACCACCCCGCCGGGATTCCTTTCCTTTTTCCGCCGCCCGTGCGACCCGCGCCTTTCCTTCTTCTTCCTTCCCCGATCCCCTTCCTTCTACGGCCGCCCATTTCCTTTCTTTCCCCCTCCGCAATCGCCGCCGCCCGCAATCTCCGGCGAGCCATCCTCGCCGATTGCCCCTTCCCCGACCCCTATAAATACCGCGCGCGGCTCCGCCTCTCCTTGCCCATCCTCCCCCGCCACTCCTCTCGCTCTCCCGAGCTTCCCACCGCCCTCGCGCCGTGCGGCTTCGGTCCCGTGCGCCGCCATCTTCCCCGGCGAGCAATTGGTGCCGCTCCGGTCGCCCTCGCGCCCCGCCGTCGCCTCCCTCGGCCTCCCCGCGCCCGTGCGAAGGTTCTCCGCCCCTCGACCGCGCATCTCCGCCGCCGGAACCACCTCGCCACCGATGCTCGAGCCACGCCGCCGCCTCTCCTCGCCGCCGGCGCAACCTCGGCCCCCTCTGGTAAAATGCTGGCCACCCCCGAGTTGCCCTCACCCTCCTCTTGCCTCCGGTGCCCTCGCCGTCCTCCGCCGTGGCCTCTGCCGCCGGCGACCCTAGGGGCCCGTGCGCTCCCGCCGGTGACCGCGCCACCTCAGCCAGCCCCCGCCAAGTTGGCGCCACGCCAGCGCCACCTCGCCCTGACCGAGCCCCGTCAGCGCCACGCCCCCACCCGTGCCACCTCACCGGTTTCCCGAGTCCATGGACTCAGTCCACATGGACCAGGCCCACTGTCAGTCCCTCTGAGGCAGGGCTGACGCCATAAATCCGAGTTTCTTTCAGGAAAATAATTCTTTTAATCCCTGCTGACGTCATAAATCCTTTTTCAGTAGAAAAATAATTCCAGAAATCAATCTTTTCCATTTTCTCTCTTTTCAAACTTCCCGGAGCCCGTTCTCCCTCGTTTTAACTCCGTTTGAGCCCATTCAAATTTCTAAATTCATCAAAAATTCCAAACTATCCATTTCTTCCAACCTTTCAAATATTTAAAATTTATTTGATATTTCAAATATTTAAATTTCAAATTCAATGCCCAGTTTAATTTCAAAGCCTCAGTTCCATTCCAAATTTTCTGTGCACTTTCAAAATTCAAATTCAAATCTTGCAAAATCTCCATAAAATCCATTCTATTTTCCTTGGTCCAAATATTGTCTCTGTAATTTCGTTTCCCAACCGATCTTCCAGATATTCGTTCTCCCTCGTGTGAACCCCAAATCCGCTGAATCGTTCTCCTAAATTCGTCTAAAATCATAATCTATCCAACTATGGCCTCTGTTGAATTTTTGGATTTTATTTGAATTTTTGTTTTTATTTATTTGCTTTGTTTGCTTCGTCTTTTCTCGCGTAGATTCCAACGTTGTCGACGATCCCTCTTCACAGCAACAGGAAGACCCAGAAACCCTGCAAGAAGGCAAGTCTCCTTTGATCATCTTGAACCTATGCTTTTGAAAATGTTTTAATTATTTTAAATTATGTGCATTGCTATTTACATAAAACCTTAGTTCAAATATTAAGGTAGTAGCTAATCCAAATTTTGTTATACCCTCAATTGGAGTTGAATGCCATGTACCTTTGTCACCCTAGAACTTCCTTTGTCTCAATAATGAGATTATTATTATGACCTGTGAATAGTAGATGGGTAGTTTAATGCTTAGTCATGCTAAATAATACCTTTGAAATATTGAAAATGGGAAATTATGATTTATTGTAATAGCCTTGTATTTACAAAGTGTAGTGGTAATTGGAGTTGCCACTGATCTTTCAAAATAAAATAAAAATGTGAAAGTTGGTTTAGATTAGGGTGGATGGCTGTTTGGGTTGGTGCAGTAAGCACGAGAACTTGTTAAGTGTATGTTCCACCCTAGTCAATTAAGGACCGACGCTTGTGTTTGTCCAAACTGAGCATTAACCGTACAACTACATGTCTATATGGGTACGACCTAGCTAACTAACTTATGATAGTCTGGTTTAGGTGCCACCAGTGGAAAGTGGATGCCAGGGATGGACTGGTTATTCACAGTGAGGGACAGAGATTTACTGTACTCATATGGCGCAAGAGGGGGCTTCGGTTCGGGCAGTTAGCCTACCTGCGGTGAAACCTCAGCGGGTGGTATCTAGCTAGATTAGAGTAAGGTAAAGGCTTTGTGATATTTTATCTGGGTCTCATGCCAAAGGAAGCGTGTTGACTTTTAGGATAAATTATCTCTTGTGGGTAAAGTTGTACAACCTCTGCAGAGTGTAAAACTATTCGAATAGCCGTGCCCACGGTCAAGGGCGGGCAAGGAATGCATTCACATGGTAGATTTCTTGTTTTGATTTTAAAATGAAAATTTTGTATTCCGAGAGTGGAGGGAACTCTCGGAAGGGAATCTTGGCGGATGGAGCCAGAGAGGGTGGATGGAACCCGCAGTTTAAAACTTGACCAATGGTAATTGGTTAGCTAGTGTTGGTAGTTGGAACCTTCACTAGAAAGTTAATTCTGTTAAAACATTTACTTCATTAAATTGATGCCTTCGAAAATAATTAGTAGTAATTTAGATTTCAAATATTGCTTTGTGCAAAAGAACCATATGGCCTTCCTTTGTTAAGCCTTGCATCTATGCATTTTTCCCAAGACTTGCGGAGTACTTTATGTACTCACATGCTACACTTAAAAATAAAATCTCAGAGGAAGTTGAAGCTCAAGAAGATGACTATGACTACTGCTTCGCTTGTGGCTGCGACGGATTCTTCCCGGAGGACTAGGTCGCGCTTCCCCAGTCAACTGCCTGTGGCATATTGATGGGTCTACTTTGAGTTTACTTTGCTTCCGCTGTGTTTTGATTGTGCGAGGTCTTGAAACCTCCAATGTAATAATGAGACCTAGTGGTCAGTACTCTTTATAATTGTAATAAATGCGTTGTTGGTCATGAATCATTTCTGTTTAACTGTGTGCACTAGCTTTGATCTGGGACTAGTGCAGTAATACACAGAGGGTCCGGGTTTGGAAATCCGGGGTCCCGACAAAAATTGTACTCCGCAAATCACACGGAGAAATGCAACATAATGATAAAGGCTTCAATGGAAGGCTTATAGGGTTAGTTTGCATAAAATAGCATTTAAGAAATACAATAATAGATTGAAAATGCGGAATTTAATACAATAAGTAAAACAGTACTTGTGTTAGAAAATAATACCGTCAGTGCAGGCTCCGACCATACACTAACCTATCCACGGGCATCCCACCCGGACCATCTTTTCGAGATATCTCGTATGGATTCCATCTGTCCACACGTTTCCAAACACTCGTGGATTCCATCCATCCACAAGCTTCCAATCTCTGTGATGGGTTCCATCCACCCACAAGGTTTTTATCCTCTCATGGATTCCATCCATCCATCCTATGACCGTGCGCACGGCTATCCAGGATAGCTTATACACTCTATAGAGGTTGTACAGCTTTACCTACAAGACACGATCATCCTTTTGTCCCACGCGAGTTACACACTTCCTTAGGTGTGCGGCAAGGAGTCGTGACAAGGCCTTTACAATGCAAAGCCTTCAACCTGGTCGAGCCAACTCTAAGGTTTCACCCCAGTAAGGAATCCACCAGACCGGGACCCCCTCTTGAGCCTAGACGAGACTTCTCATGGCTTAACCACGCTCGCCCAAGTGAGACTTCACATGACACCAACCACGCTCACTTTCAACCTACAACTTGACTCAGGTTGGGACTTTGCAAATTATTCAGCCAGGGCTGTCCCATACCAGCCATGTGGTAGTACGATTAGGGCATTGCAACAGTAGCTCACAGACCGGTCCTTAATCTGACTCAGGCCCAGCCACATACCCCCGTGCACGACAATCAACCACTTCGGCTCCAACCAACAGGGCATGCCTGCACCCACCAATCTAACCAATTGCCTAAGTCTAAACCAAGTTTGATATTTTGTTTTCAAAATATTTCATAACACTCCTTGACTCACCAAAGTCAAGAGTACATAACAAAAGTATATCATTTTATGTGAAAGGTTCATCAATTTATGTGAAAAGGTATCCCAAAACAAAATTATATGACTATGCAGGGCTAAGCATTTGATTAAACTCTCTAGCCAACCCTAATGTATTAACTAGAGTTTGATTCTAGGGTGACAAGGTATAGAGGAATTCAAATTCAATGGAGGAATTAACAAGTAGGCAATAACTAAATTTAAAACTGAATTGAAATACGTTGAATAAAAATATGCATGCAATATAATTTAAATCAACATAATTTCATTTTGAAAACTGGGATCAACATGATCAAGGAGTGTGACTTGCCTTGCTCTTCAAATTTGTTTGAATCTTCGTTGAAGAATTCTCCCGAATCGTCGAAGTCTACATGTGAAAATAACCCACCAAATTCAAATATATTCAAAATAAATTCAAAATGACGTCAAATATTTGAATTTAGAAATTTGAATGGGCCAAATCGGAGTTAGGACGATGGAGAACGGGATCCGGGAAATTTAAAAAGAGAGAAAATAGAAAAAGAGATTTTCTGGAATTATTTTTCTAAAGGAAAATCTGGATTATTGCGTCAGCAGGGAATTTAATTTCTGCTGATTTATTTCTCAACGGGAAAAGAGATTTATGGCGCCACGCTGACGTCAGCCAGGGGTGGGCCGGCTGACAGTGGGCCCCGGGTCCATGAACCGGGTCCACGGCCGAGGGGAGGCGCTGAGGTGGCGGGGTGGGGGTGTGGCGCTGACGGGGCATGGACGGGTGAGGTGGCGCCGACGTGGGGTGCCACGCAGATGCCACGCTGGCACTGACGTGGCCGGCCGATCGGGGTGGCGCCGGGGCACGGCGGTGGTGGCGGCGCTCTGGTGGCCGGCGGTGAGCGGCGTGAGGCGGAGGGGGAAGAGGGGGCCACAGGGGTCTCGGGAGAGGGCACGGGCTTACCGGCGGTGACCAGGGACGGCCGGCGGCGAGGAAGTGGCGGCGGCTGCTCGGGAGCTTCGGTGCGACGGCGGTGGAGTGCCCGGAAGGGGGAGGGAAGTGGTGGGGGAGGTGGAGCGAGGAAGGGCGGAGCTGGGGGAGTGGTTAAATAGGGGCGAGGGGGAGCGGGTGGCCGGGGATTTCTCGCCGGAGCGACGGGGTCATGGCGGCGGCTGCGGGCGGAAATGGGGGAGGTGGGGCACGGAGAAGGCGGGGGAAGGTGGGCTCGTGGGCGCGGGTCGTGCGGCGCACGATGGGACGGGGGCGGTGAGCTCGGGGAGTGGGGGAGGCACCGGTTAGGGCGGAGCGGCGCAACGGCCTGGCGGTGGCGCGGCCGGGGAAGAAGGGCGGGGTAGGGGACGATGCTGACAGGCAGGCCCAGCCTGTCAGCGGGAGAGAGGGCGGCTGCCGGGTGGGGTCCGCGGGCAGAGAGAGAGGCGGAGGGAGGGAAGAGGGGCGCCGACAGGTGGGCCCGAAGAGGAGGGGAGGAGAGGGAACGGGCAGCGCGGATGAGAGGAAGGGGAGATCGAGCGGAGAAGGATGAGGGTGGGGGCGGATGGGCTAGATGGGCCAGGGCGCGCATTGGGCGGCCGAGAGGGATACGGGGGCGGATGGAAGCGAGGGGGTGACGTGGCGGCCATCGGGAGGCGGTAGGCGGGGTGGAGTGGATGGCCGGAATGGTGGCGGCGTGGAGAGAATCTGGCTGTCCACGTGGCGGCCAAAGGGAGGAGGAGGGGAATAAATTTATTTTCTGATTTTTTTTGGGTTTTTCAGAAAAGCACATAAATTCCAATAAGCCTCAGAAAAATATGAAAGTACCTCCAAAAATTCCAGAAAAATTCAGAGAACCTCCTGGGCACTTTTTGGACTTAATAAAATTACTTTCAACTAATGTTGGTCTTTAGTTTTTTATACTTAATATTCTTTTTAATTTCAAAATACATTTTTAAACTGTAGAAAATCCAGACAAATCAAATAATATCCAAATAAATCCAAATGATTAATTTGACATAAGATTTTTATAGAAAATCAAAATATCATTTTATTTAATAATACTTTTAGGTTTTTCTTAATATACTTTTTCAAATACAGTTTTTTTCAAAACAGAAATCACTACAAGAGATGTTGGGTTCTATGGCATTTAGTTTATGTCATAATATCTGCAATTTATATCATAGATTAACATTTATGACACTCGAGTGACAAAAAAGCTTGCGTCACTAGTCATGCGCCTTAAACCATGTTCTATGTCGTTTACCTGTTGGTGTCATAAATTTATGACATTGGTTTTGATGTCACAAAATTTTATGACATTTGGTTTTAAGTCAACGTTCCTTGCACCATGCCACATAGATGACACGTAGGCAAATGCCATGTAGGATTAGAAACGTCATAAAATTGAATTATGGCCTGTTAAAGCCCACGTAACGAGCAGGCTTTTAGTGGGCGAAGCCCATTGTTGGGGCTGAATTTTGGCCTAGCCCATTTCTTGTTTTAAAGTTTTTTTGGCCCATATCTGAATTGTATTGATTCTGGCCCAACCTAACTTGTTTAGGCTGAGCCCACGCAAGGTTTTTGGGGCCAGCCCAGATTTTTTCCTGTGCTATTTGGGGCCCACACAAAATTTATTTGGGCCAGCCCACATTTTTTTGTATGCTGTTTAGGGGCTACCCAAAATTTATTTGGGCCAACCCACGTAGCTTTTTATTGGGCCAGCCAAACAACACAATTTCAAAACAAAAAATTTCCATATTCATATATGCATTCCAACAGATATAACAATACATAGATCCTGCATTTCAAATATAACCAATATACAAATCTTGCATTTCAAATAACATATCCATTCCACCAGCAAATATACGCATTACATTCAATGTTGTGAGTCTCCAAAATCAGAACCTTCATTGCCAATATGAGGACCAGAAGTTCACAGCCAGAACATTACCAGAACAGTGACCACACATAAGGTTCACACATAAGGACCAAAACATTACACGACCAGCACATAGGGTTCTCACATAAGGTGACCAACCCAAGTTTCTCATAGCTTAGATACATGCTAATCTGAGGACAGTTGCTGTTGAAGAGCTTACCAAAATCACACAAAAATCTCAAGGTCATCTCCAAAATTGCATACACGGCTAGAGCTTCGGTCACAGGTATGTGTCCATATCAAAATGACAGCCAAGACACTAATTTGAGGAAGTTTCGAAACTTACTGTGGGGCATTAGATGATGCAGAATTGCCACCAAAGAAAGAACGGAAGAAGCCATGCATTCACTTATTTGGTTCTTCAGCCTCTCAGTCTCTTCTTCCACCTTCCTTCTTGCATCCCTCTCCTCCTCTACTTGATTCCTCAGATCAACCATCTGAACTCAAACTTCTGGTGCTCCTTCCTTCTTAACAATTAGTTCACTCTCAATCTCATGTACACGCTTAGCAACTTCAGCAACTTCGACACTTTTCTTCGTTACAGCAGACACGATGCCAACATTTTGAAGGAATTTTGATCTTGGCATAACTTGAGCTACAGCTTGGGTTGGAGTCTTTGCAACTTGCCCTTCTTGTGGTGGTTCAGTAGCGATGGCCTCCATTTGAGCCTAGCAATAGAAAAAAGCAATTCAGGTTTCTCGCATCCCAATTTTTGTTCATCATAGTACAAAAGAAGAAAGGAAGATGTACTCACAATAGCTTTTTGTGCGTCCTCACTATAACCTGTCTTGCTGCTGCAATGTGTGTCCTTGAAAAAGTCAATCGCAGTGGGTGGGGCATCCTTAAATTTAGTCTTCTGAAACATGTAAACAACAATTTAAACAATTGAAATAGAAATTTAACAGCAATTGAAACAACAATTTAACAGCAATTTAACAGCAATGTGTGTCCTTGCTATTAATCAGTACTTCAGTATTGGTAATGATTAGCTAGTTGAGGCACAATGCATTTATTTATTAGTTACTAGTTCATAATCTGAACATGCAGAAACGAAACGATCCAGATCTGTACAGGTTATACGAAACAGCAATTTAACAGCAATGTGTATCCTTGCTATTAATCAGTACTTTACTACTGGTAGTGATTAGCTAGTTGAGGCACAGTGCATTTATTTATTAGTTACTAATTCATCATCGGAACATGTAGAAACAAAACGATCCAGATCTGTACAGGGTATACATTCATTCGCTGGCCTACTTTGAAGAAAGATTAATGGCACTACAGGACTGCACACAAGTAGTTAGGCAACATTTCAGCAACAATCTACTCCATACTAATCTGAAAATGCAAAAACGAAACGATCCAGATCTGTACAGGGTATACGTTCATTCGCTGGCCTACTTTGAAGAAAGATTAATGGCACTACAGGACTGCACGCAAGTAGTTAGGCAACATTTCAGCAACAATCTACTTCATCCTATGTATCTCTGCCCGAAAGAATTAGGCATGGAGCACCTTTCTCAATTGTCAGCAGCACAACTTATCATCCTTTATATAGGGAAAGTTTGATCATAATCATTGTTGATGTCTTTTTACGTGGGGGCATGTATTATAGCACATATGTTATATGTATCCAACAACTATATATGCTGTGTTTTAAGCATCTTTAGTTCTAACTAAGCTTTCATTATCGACCAAATGACGAACCTTTAAAAGGATATAAATTAAAACTAACCAAATTGCCAGCTTTGTCTATATATCCACCAATTTGAGACAATCGATTCTTTCTGATATCCAAAAGAATCCTAGCTGCCATTTCACTAATATCTAATACACTTTTTAATCATGATCGCTTAATGGAAAATTATTCAGACAATCATGGTAATAGAGATCTGCACAGGAAACTTGACAAGTAGTAATCTGAATGACAAACTTATTGATGCAGCTATACCAACAACTACCAAACAAAGACATGCATGGATCAGCGACTACCAATGACTCAATGTCCAGAGATGGACTAATTCACAACAGAGATATGATGACAAAGACATTATGTCTTACATTGTCCAGAGATTACATCACAGAAAAAATAGCAATTTGAGCAGCAGAAAAGTACTTCGTTGACACCAGAAAGCAGAAAAGTAGCTTACCGTAACATAACATTGAGCGGTATAGGACCGAGATCCTGTCTTCTGCTGGTACTTTACTAGCTCACGGCTATCCTTAGCTTTCAAACATTTTTCCTATAGAAAGGCAAACATTAATGGGAGAGGTGGTTCTTTTTTTAAGTCAACATTTGTGAGAGATATTTAGGAAGGATACCTTGTGCTTTGGGGTAGACCACATGTCTACGAGTTCTTTCCACTGCACATCTGTCATAGTGGCCAATGGTGAAGTGGTTCTCACTTGGTTTGCTGGTATGCCATTAAAGTATTGCTTCTTCAACAAGTATCTCATATTCCGCTGTCCTTTTTTGAGCAAATCAGCGCATGCATATTCCACTGACTTACTGGTTGTGTCAATGGAGAAATGACTCTGGACAAGAGCATGAACATATGGTTAAAAGGCGCACAAATCATGTAACTACGTTATGAGAACTAACATAGCATGCATATTTGAGAACTAATTCCGCTATGAGAACTAACATAACAGCTTGAGTAGTGCAGCCAAATGAACAAGCAGTTACTGGATAATCAGCCTTTTATATGATCTGCAGTGCATATGATCTAGCAAGTTACAGAATAATTCTACAGTGCTTATGATCTACACAAATAATCAAGCAGTTACTGAACAACAAATAGTACATCAAGATAGAAATTCCAAATATTACAAGAAATCAACAGCACACTAAAACTGCTGCTGAAAATGAACATACGTTGGCTCCCTTCATGTCTAAAGGACAGAACAAATTAATCTCATCCCAATTGCAATCCATTAAGTATCTAAACTTTGAAAATCTACTATGCTAAAGACATATCGCAACTTACTTTAGGTACTGAGAAAATCTAACTGCACAGTTACTCAGCACATTTTTTTTTGAACCAAGGCAGACCCCATTTCCATTACTTGAATAACAAAAATACAGCAGTTTTAGAGTAGTTTAGACAACACTTAAGATGACCAAGAGGGCAAAGAGATACACAGGAAACTGAAACAAACACAGGTTTCCTCTGATGCAATTTTTCTGTAGCATAGAACAACACAGGCTGGGTACTTACAGCAATTTTTCCCATGTAGTCTTCAACAAGATCCTTATTATTCTTATAATTTTTCCAGTGGGGGAGGATCGGGATATGGTCCCGCAAAGCAATACCAGCCTCTGATGCTAGTTTTGCAGCTTGCATAGGTGCCTCTGGCCGCCGGTTTCCATCAGCAATGTGCACTGCGATCTTGGTGTTTAACCCTCTAGAGATCCTATCCAATTCTTTGCCTACGCGGCGTATTTTCCTGATACGTTGACCTATCATGGCATTTCGGAATCAATTAGTGGAAATCATAGACCCATTAATATGCAAATATGTAAATCATTAATCATGGAGAGGAGCTACAATCACTTGCCTTCTTCAGTCATGTTGTTGTGGTTGTCAGATTGAGTATGAGCATCCAGAACTATCAACCCATCTTCTGTGGAACCGTCTTGTGGGTCTGTTGATGGAACATGGCAAAATTCATCAGCTGAAGATATTTCCCTTGTCCTCTGCCTAGTCATTCTAGTTGGTTGGTCTCGCTCCTGAACTGCCATCACTCGCTTTGATGCTCTTGATCCTCCGGTACTTGTAAAAGTCTGGGTAACTTCAGGCTCAAAATCCTGCATGGCGTCCTGCATGATACAAGAAATTAAAACAAAAAAATACTTCTGCATACTGAACACAAATAAGTAATCATAGTGGAACATTGCATATACCTTATCAACTACTCCTTGTTCAATGTCCTTGTCTCCAGGTTGATACAATACGTCGGAGTCTTCACGAGCAGCAACCGTGGGCTTTGCACTCACAAGTGAACGTAACTGTCCTAAACCAAGCCGCTGGAACATCCGATTTTTCTCGACAATGTGTTGCACCCTTTCCATCTCATAGTCAGTAATTGGCACCTCTGTACTTGCACGATATTAAAAAAACATGAATCAGTGGGAATGATGTATATGTATTGAACAACAACAAAAGCAAACAATTGTTATCCTGATCTTTGGAAGTGCACAATAATCAAACAGAATAAGGGATGGAGTGCTGGTAGATCAATGACATACAATACATCGACTTTATCATGTATATAATTGGCAACCTTGCCCAAGATTAGGCTTGGAAATGCCTGAAATCAGTGCAATTGTGCAAAGATGGACAGAATATAAATAAAAAAACTAGATAGGCAGATGGATAAATTGATGAATTGAGCTAACCCTGACTCCTAAGGACAAATAAACCAAATGAATTGTGCTAGCATCAATTTGGGACTTTCGATTGATTTTGACATCAAAAAGAATCCTAGCTGCCATTTCACTAATATCTAATACAGAATATAAGAAACAGTTACCCCCCAAAAAAAGGCACCTCACAAAGGAAACTCCAAATCATAATTTCTGTAGTGATGATATCAGAGACAACAAAGAAAACAGAAGAATAGACCATCAATCCTTAAAAGAATCTATGTCGCATATTCAAAACAAAGATGCAGACTGACAGAATAAAAGAAGCAGGTATCAACATATTTCATAACCATATTTAGTATGCATGTTTCCTACGCATATTTGCAACTCCATCGACACATATTTCCTACGCATTACCAAATTGATATCAACACCATAGGAATCATAGGCATATTATTAGAAATGTGGCATCAATTTTGAACTAAGAACTACCAATCTACATATGACTAGTAGGAACCAAAAAATTGTGACAACTAGCATCTGACAATATACCGTCTGCTCTACATAATGAACACAAATCAGACAACTAGCAACAAAAGTACAAAACACAAATCAAACTTACCTATTGGTTCACGGGTAGTTGACTTCCGGTTTCCGCCCTTCCTACCAGGAGCCATCTTGATGCGACGTCAGTGGGTGCGGACAGCGTCGTCGCAGGCGGCCGGCGTCGGAGGCTACGAATGGCGTCGGAGGTTGCGGACGGCTTCAACAGCTGCGGACGGCGTCGACTGGAGTTGGGGGCCGGATGCCAGAGTCGGACGGCGTAAGCGGGTGCGGACGGCCTCGCGGCGTAAGCGGCTGTGGCCTGTGTGGCGTAGGAGACTGATTTGGAACGTTTAGGGTTTGGGGAACAGGGAAGGGAATAGAGAATGACAATGGCGAAATTACTATAGTACCCTTGGCCTGACTAAGGCTGTTCTAGAATATGTCTGGACAAAAAGATCATTTTACTCCCAAAATTTTGGTCTGGCGGGGATGCACGCGCCCACAGCGAATTTCTATTCGCGCTCACAAGGCAACTTTACATAGCAACACCTTTCATATTTTAGTAATTTTGAAGCAGTTTTTGTGTGTCTTGGTATACTTCACTTGACATCCTGTATACATGTTTATATACGCAACTATACCCTTGGAACCTTATTTAGATCATATCTTTGTATATGCGTATAGCATGGAGGCACATTTATTCCTAATCAAAATAGCATCAATAAAATGGTGGTCAGAATCTTTGCTTCTTAGGAAGGATCAAGCCTTTATTCTTTGTTTTTGGTATTTTTAAAAACGTTTTTGACATTTAATTTGTGAAAAAAAGCGGCGGTAACGGAGTAGCGTATGAGAAGAGTGACGCTGAGGGGAATGAAACCCTGCGCATTCGGATCAAAAAAGAGGAGGAAAATGATTTGGTGGACAAAACATGCATCAGAAATTAATTTTTGCGCTCAGTATTGTGTTGTTTGGAGAAGAGTGTAGTCTACTATACTTTACCTATGGAGATCATCTACACATACTATCTTGTTATTAGATGCTCATTACTCATGTTGGTCTTATATATACCAAGTACTAAAAGAGTGTTGCAGCGATATACATAATTCTTTAAACGACTAAGTGATTCGCCACGGGGGATTCGCCGCGATTCCTGCCGTCCTCGCGCGTCCTCATTAGAGATGGCAATGGGTACCCGAAACCCGATACCCGGTGGGTTTTTACTCTATTAGGGCATGGGTCTGAATCAATTTCCTAACCCATGGGTCTCTTAATGGGCAAAAAGCTCAACCCATCGGGTCTGCTGGGTTCGGGTACGTTCCTATAGTACCCAAACCCGTAAACCCATGAGTACATTCCTATAGTACCCAAATTAATTTTGCAAATAAGTGTTAGAAAAAACAAAAAAAATTGTTCCATATAGGGGTCGAACCCAGGAACCAACGTTCAAAATTAGGATCCGAGCCCTTTTTAAGTTTCTGTCCCGTATTTAGATTAAGTTTTAGAGACAGACAACCTGGGAAGAAGAACTTCAAGCTGAATAGAGAAAATCAGATTGCAATAGATTGCAATAGCTGGTGGAACAGAACATCAGATTGCAATAGAGAAAATATATACACCACAGACCTGAACAGAACAACACATATCCAACATATCCAGTAAGATTCAGATTGTAATAGAGAAAAATATTACATAGAGAAAGATACATAACTGAATAGAACATAAGGATTGTTCAATAATCACACTGTTCATTAACCAAACTACAGTACAATATTTTTTAAAACAAGCATCCAAATTCTTTTAAAACAAGCATCCAACACAGCTACTCGTAATCGCTATCATCATCATCATCATCTTCGGGAGGGTTTGTTGAAAATTCATTATCACCGACATATTGCCATCCAGTTTCATCGTCCTCATCACTTAACTCATTTTGTTCAATTTCCTCTTCTCTTTGTCTACGGAGATCATCAACTACGGTAGCATCAACAGTATGAAGATCTTCATTGGCCGGCTGTTCATTTTCCAAAGTTCCCTCATTAAGTGCCACCTGAACACCACCTCCACACTCCTCATCTTGGTAGGACAATACCACAACATTGGGTATATCATCTTTGTCATTTTCAGCCACATTCCACAAGTGTCTATGTGAAAACTTCTGAACAACTCGCCACTTATCGTGGTACTTGGTGTCTTCCAGGTAGAAAACCTTTTTTGCCATGGTTGCTAGAATGAAAGGATCATTTTTGTACCAGAAACTGCCATGGTTTATGCTTCTAAACATCCCATCGTCTTTCATTCTGAACTTCTTTCCATGAGTGTCAAACCAATCACATCGAAATAGAATCACTGTCTGGTGATCACTAGAATTTGAGTTGTACCTTAGTTCAATTATTTCCTTCAAGCAACCATAAAAGTCAATATCCTCGCCGTCATGTGTACCATCAGCCAAAATTCCGCTATTTTGTGTTCTTCTATTTTTCTCACGGTCTATAGTGTGGTATCGGATACCATTAACAAGACACGCTGAAAAAATTTGAACTCGGAAATTAGGCTCACATGACAATGCAAATAACTCATCCTTTATGTCTTCTCCATCCACATAACGGAGTCTTCCAATCTGCCAAAAAAAAGTAAACCAACTTGACTAAAACCAGAACAATTGATACTGATCAAATAAATGGACAGCAAACCCACATGCTTCTTGAACCATGAAGAAAATTGCTTCTCAAGGGTTTTTTGAACATCAGGACATCCTTCATTCTCCAGCTCTTTCTTGTATATCCTGAAAATGATAGTGACTTCAAACATTAGGGCCAGGCTAATAATCTAGTTATATGAAACAACTAAAATAGTAAATGGGATGACATACTCAATATATGGCTCAACCTCCTCACAGTTGTTTAGCACAAACCAAACCATTTTTTCATAATCATGTTCAAGATATGTAATCCTTGGTGCTCCAAGAACCTCAACTCCATGCTTGAAAACAGAAATGTCACCTTTTCTCATATCAACACGCTCTCTATTCCTGCCCTCCCGATTGTGTCGTGTCTCAACATCATCACCAAAGTACCTCGAGCAAATAGTCAAGCACTCAGCAGCGACATATGCTTCTACAATGGACCCTTCAGGCCTTGCCATGTTCCTCACAAACCGTTTCAATGTAAACAACCTTCTTTCAACTGGGTACATCCATCCATACTGTACTGGACTTCTAAGAATTGCCTCTTCAGGTAAATGAACAGCCAAATGCAGCATCACATCAAAGAAAGAAGGAGGAAATATTTTCTCAAGTTTGCACAGAATGATTGGGATGTCAGCTTTCATTCTTTCCAACACATCTAACTTCAAAGTTTTTGCACAAAGTTGCTGAAAAAAGTTACCTAATTCAGCAAATGCTTCATATATGTCCTTGTGCATGATTCCTCGAACAGCAGCAGATAAAATCCTTTGAAGAAGAATATGACAGTCATGTGTTTTCAGTCCTTGGAGGCTGCAGCCATCAGCAGTAACACGTGTTGCTAAGTTGGAACCGTATCCATCTGGAAATTTTACACTTCTCAAAAACTCACAAAAATTAGCTTTTTGGGTTTTAGTCATCGTGTAGGGTGCATGAGGAACAGTGTATGAATTTCCATCACGGATCAAGTGTAAATGCTTCCTAATGCCCATGTCCTCCAAATCAAGCCTAGAATTTATAGTGTCCTTTGACTTCCCAGCAATGCCTAGAAATGTACCAAGGATGTACTCACATATATTTTTTTCGATGTGCATCACATCAAGATTATGGCGCAACTTCAAACTTGACCAATACGGCAAATCCCACAAACACGACCTTCGCTTCCAACATTGGCCTTCTTCGTCCCTCTTTCTCTTTTTGCTTTCAGGATGCTTTCCTGGTCTAACATCCTTAACCATCTCTAGTTGCTCCATCAGCTCATCCGTAGTAAATTCCTCTGGCTTCTCACAGTTTTCAACTTTACCATCAAACACCTTCCTCCTTCTCCATGCATGGTCGCTAGCAAGGAAACGCCGATGGCCAATATAACATATCTTATTCCTTATCCTTTTGGAGCAAGGATTTTTGTCACAATGCACACAAGCATAATAACCTCTTGTGACTCTACCTGACAATGTGCTCAAAGTAGGATAATCATGAATGCACCATATTATAGCTGCATGTAGATTAAACTTCTTCTCACTAAGTGCATCCAAAGTAGGGACACCTTTCCAAAGCTCTAGCAACTCCTCAACAAGTGGCTCCAAGAAGACATCAATATCCTTTCCTGGGCATTCTCGACCAGGGATAAGTAGGCCTATGATGAAGTTGGATTGCTCCACACATTCCCACGGAGGGAAGTTGTACGGGATAAGAAACACTGGCCACATGCTGTACGAGGAGCTCATTTTGCCAAATGGGTTGAAACCATCAGTAGCAAGGCCAAGTCTGATGTTCCTTGCATCTTCTGCAAACCACCCATAATTTCTGTCAAAGTCTTTCCATGCCTCGCCATCAGCTGGATGGCTGAGCTCATTCTCCACTGGTTTCCTCTTTAATTTGTGTCATTGCGCCTCCTCTGACATTTTCTTGGAAGAAAAGATCCTCTTCAACCTAGGAATCAACGGAAAATGCCGCAATACCTTCTCAGGAATTTTTTTCCATCATTGTCTTTCCATCTTGATGCACCACAAACTGGACAAACATCTTTTTCTGCTAACTTCTTCTGAAACAAAATACAATTATTCGGGCACACATGGATTGAATTGTATCCTAACCCCAATGCACGAATAAGCCTCTTTGCTTCCTGGTATGTTGCAGGAATAGAGCAATTTGGGAATGCTGATGATAACAACTTCAGTAGTGCTGTGAATGCAACACTAGAAATTCGGTAAAATGACTTGATATGAAGTAACTTCACCACAAAAGAAAACCTTGTACAATGAGCACCAGGGTAGAGTTCTTGCTTCATCTCTTCCAATAGAATTGCAAACATAGACTTTTTTTCCTTTACCTTCATCTTCAGCTATATACAACTCCTCTACCATATCACGAATTCCATCATCAGGGTCATCTTCTTTATCCACATTCATGCCAAAATCCTCATTGAGACTAGCATGTTCATCAACATGGTCCTCATTTTCATGTAATACAACCTCCAATGATTCTCCATGATGTATCCATCTAGTGTAAGTGCTAGCCATCCCATGAATATACAAGTGATCCTCCACCTGTCCTTTAGGTCTGCGAACTCGATTCAAACACCGACGACATGGACAAAACATCTCTTCATCGTCATTAAATCTCTCGGAAACAAAGGTCATGAACTCCTTCACCCCATCCACATGTTCCTTGCTGAACATCCTACTATTGACCCAAGATCTGTCCATCTACACCAAATCATGAGATAAATTGGTTCAAAATATTTTACATATGATAATTGACCAAAGTTATCTAACATTTGACATATGCCATGTATTTATAGCAAATCTGTATACAGTAGTTCAGCTAGCTTATCTCCAATAATGAAAAAATGAAATCTAGACCGAACTTTGTAATCCAAATAACCACTTATTATCTGTTTTATTTCTTGCCAAGCAGTGGCGGACCCAGATATATACCCAATATGATAAAGAAAATATTACTTCAAACTCCTTGTTCTATCATTGTATATATACCCACAAGAAAAAAAATTCTAGGCTAGTAGGCCCTAACCCCAAACTATGAAGCAGGCAGCAGAAATCCACATTGACCAGACTTCAAAAGCATACCACTGTTGCTACAACTCTAGGAATATATTTCCAATGTATCCTAAACATACTGTGAGCACCCACATACGGAAAGAGAAGGAATAAGATTAAAAACACATGATGTAGGAAAATATCATACTTTTGAAAGTTGAACCACAGGATGGAAGAATCCAATTAGTCACTACTCAGTACTCACTATAGGTGCTTACTAAAGGCAAATCAAGAAATTAGCAACTGAATTCAAATTTTCAAATCAAGAAATCGCCAAAAATCCTGGCCCTGCCCGGAATTACTATTCATCAACTGAACTCAAATTTTCAAATCTAAATGTTTCTGGGCCAGGATTTGTCCTCCTGGTACCTACTGTGTAAACCAGTTGCCGATGGAATTACACACATCATGCAAACATATCCACTTGTAAATTTTGCATGGGAATAGCTATGTCTAAGCAGTAATAGTAACATCATGGAAGCAACGGCAGTTGCAGACTAGTGGTGACTAAACTCTAGTTGCTCTCGTGTAGGGTGATACCGGTAACAACAGCATCAGAAAGAACTTACCTTGGGATGGAGGGAGGTGAGGCGGGCGTATGCGTCGGAGGAGGCGGGGATCGCGAAGGCAAGGAACGCAGAGACGGCGCGGGCGGCGAGGCGACGGCGGGGGGCGACGGTGAGGCAGACGGCGCGGGAGATCCGGCGGACCTCCTTGGATAGCGACCCGGCCTCAATCACCGACGCGATCTCCTTCAGATCTGGGGCACGCGCAACACATCAAGGCACGGGTGAATCAGAACGAATATGAGGAATTTTGCGGCGCGGGGAGGGGAGAGAGCTAGGGTTTTGGGGGGAGAGAGGAACGAGCTTACGGTGGAGGGTGGAGGTGGCGGCTCCTCCCTGGTCGCTGGCGCCGGCTCGCGGCAGAGGTGCCTCGTGCCCAGGATGCCAGGCGGCAGCGGCACCGAGCAGGCCAGCAGGGGGAGCGCCGGAGTGGTGGACCGCGACCGCCGGACCGGGACCGGGGAGACCGCCGGGTGGGAGATGGGAGAGGCCGAGAGGGAGTGAGCGACTGAGAGCAGGAAGCCGCTGCGGCGCCACCGGAGGCCGGATCAGGACGACGCAGGCTGCCGCGCGCCGCGAGCGCGACTGCGGCGAGGAGCCGCCGCCGGGATTTCGGCGAGACACCGCACGCGCGACTGTGGGAGATGCCGAGCGGACTGCTGTTGGCTCATTTTTTTTACCTGCGCGCACCCCTGCTACTAGTAGCTGCTAAATTGTAATAGATAAAAAAACAAATTGCAACAACTAACACAAGCGTCGCTGTAGCCCAATGGTATGTCTGCTCCTTCGGATCCCTGAGATCCTGCGTTCGAGCCATCCTGTTGGCTCATTTATTTTTTGTTAATTCCTGCGCGCGCGCCTGCTACTTGTCCTAATGGGCCGGCCCGCTGGGAGGAGTTCTGGGCCACACGAATGTGGAGTTCAGAGGGCTGGGCCACTTTGGAGTTGTGCTAGGTCAAATAGATGGGCTGAATACATGGGGAAAAAAAGAAAAAAATGTGCACATATAGGTGGCAGTTGGGCCCACATGCCACCTTGGACAACAATATTAAAAAAACAATAAAATAATTTATGACACACCATCCTTGTCATAGATTTATGACGATTGCAAATTGGTGTTTATGACATGACAAATATTGTCACGATATGGAATTTGACTACCTTTAAGACGTTTTTTGTGATGTGCATTTAGTTATGTCACTAAGTTGAAATGCCTCCAAAACAAACGTCATAAACTGATCGATTTAGTGACCTTTTGATCATATGTCATGCCATAAACGTCATAAAATGACACATCTCTTGTAGTGAATCCAGGCAAAACCAAAATTAAAACTTAGGCACAAAAATACTTATTTTAAGTTAAAATTTTATTTTAGTTAATTTTTATTTACTTATTTATTTATTTATTTATTTTTATTTTCATAAAAACCTGGACTGTTACACTGTACAACCTCTGCAGAGTGTATAATCTATCCTGGATAGCCGTACCCACGGTCATGGGCATGCTGAGTAAAAGTTATTCATGGATTAGATTTTGTTTTTCAAAAATGATTTTTGAAAACCTTGTGGATGGATGCAATCCACGAGAGAATGAAAACCTTCCGGATGGATGGAATCCATGAAAGATTGAAACCTAGTGGATGGATAGAATCCATCAGAGTTGCGCAGCGAAAGCGTGTGGATGGATGTAATCCATATGTGATCTTTTGGAAAAGATGGTCCGGGTGGTATGCTAGAGAATAGGTTGGTGTTTGGTCAGAGCCTACACCGATGGTATTATTTTCAATTACAAGTACTGTTTTACTTACTGTATTAAACTCAACAATTTCAATCTATTTACTATATTTTATTAAATGTTGTTTTATGCAAACTAACCCTATAAGCTTTCCATTATTGCCTTTATTATTATATTGCATTTCTCCATGTGATTTGTGGAGTACACGTTTGTACTCACCTTGCAATCTCCATACAGAGGAAGATGCCATCAACTTCGGTGAAGATCTGGACAAGTAGGCCGCGTCTTATTGTCGTTTGCTTGTGGGCAGGCTTGGCCTTCGCTTCTCTTTAGTTTGCTTCCGCAGTTATTTGCTTTATCATTGTTGCCAATGAGCATTGATGTAAGACTTGGCCATATGGCCGTATCCTTTATTTAATAAAGTTGGTCATTTGTGCTTGATATGTATCTTTGTTATAATGTGTGCACTAGCTGATTCTGGACTAGTGCGATTTACACAGAGGATCTAGGAGTTGTTGCTCCGGGTTCTGACAGAGGTGGTATTAGAGCAAGATCCAAACCTATTTCTCTGCTAGCCCATGCGAATCTCAGGGATGAGATTCTTTTTAAGGGGGGTAGATTGTAACAACCCAGGGTTTTATAAAAAAATAATAGTAAAAATAATTTAAAATAAAAATAAGTGTTTTGGTTGTCTAAATTTTATTTTTGATTTGCCCTGATTTTTTCTGCTTTTAAAAACACTGGATTATATATATATGCTAATGATTTTAACATTGCTAGCGACAGCGCATGAAATTCGATGAAAGTACATTTGATCTTGACAAACTTGCCGAAGTTCGAGAACATCTCTCTGAATTCTTGATGGTGGAGGTCATACACAAGAATGGAGAGTTTCACGCTGGTAATGATGATTAGATGTTGAAACATTTGATGTAATTGTAATCACTCAATTGAGCTTAATCAAACAATTCATTCAATTGTACTTCGTTTAGTTGTTTAATTCATTTGTGAGACCTGTGTAATGATTGTCATATGCTATATATGTCATCTATTTGCTTTTCAGAGAGCATGGGTATTTTGAGGCTAGCTGAAAAAGAAATAATTTAGCTATTAAAATAGCTATCATAGACGGTTTGTAACAATAAACTGTCACAGACGGTTTTTATATTAGCTGTCTGTGACATATAATATATCATAGACGGTTTGTGTTGTTAGCCGTCTGTGATATGTCAGATATCACTGGCGGCTATGTTTAAGAACCATCTGTGATATAACAGATATCACAGACGGTTTTTAGTATTAGCCATATGTGATATGTGAGATATTACAGACGACTATGTTTAAGAACCGTCTCTGATATCTGATATATCATAGACGGTTTTATTGAAAAAACCGTATGTATTTTAACTTATCACAAACGGTTTGAAAACCGTCTGTAATAACCACCTGTTATCACAGACACATAAATTCAGACGGTTTAAAAACTATGTGATGGTGATTTTAAACCGTATGTGATGACTCTTTCTGTAGTTGTGTGGTGTAGGGTCACATCTAGAAGAGAGGAGGACACGACGATCACAACGGTGCAAGCGCTGGGTCTAGGGGTGCACTTAGGTGGTTGGCAGCGAAGATAAAATGGCATCGTCAAATCGGTTCATGGAGGCGGTACGTGACGAAGCGAAGGTCCTCCAATGGAGCGAAGGCACACACGTGGTTGGTGAGAGGATGAGGTAGGTGATGGCATGGTCGATGGAGGTATAAGCTTACTGACAGCGACATATTTAAGCGATGGAAGAAACAGCGGCAGCGCAGTTGCGGCTCATTGCAACGGCAGGGCTCCAACAATCCTTTCATTGCAAGAACGAGCGCATGGGGTAGAACAGATGCAGAGAAGCTAGAGAGCTTAGTGGTGGAGGGAGAGGCTCACCGTGGGTGGAGGAATTAACGCCGGCGATGCACGGTCTAGAGACGGGGAAGAAACACTCGATCTCTACATCCACGTAGTGCTCCATTGGTGATAGTAATGGCAACGGCAGAGCGACTGTCGACGATTGGCGATGCAACGACAGTGTCTCCAGCGACGAAAGCTAGGGTATCGGGTTCGGTGGAACAGGGCACATGGATAGAGGATGGTCGGCTATTTAAAGTCTTAGGAGACGTGGGCGACACAGAAGCTGAGGGCAGCGGAGTCGTCTAGCCTGGACATTGTTGCAGCAGTGTGGCGCTGGTGGCGACGGCTGGGCCACATGGCGGCGTGGCCCATGGAAAATTAGGGTTTGAAAAAAATTGGCTGGCCGCCGAGGCCTGGCGGGGAAAGGATTTCGCCTGGCAGCCCAAGAGGGAGGGGAGAGGGCGAAGTGGGCCGAAGAAAGGATTCTACCCACAAGCCTTCCAGAATTTTAAATAGTTTTTTCATTCTTAGAAAATAGTAGAAATTCAAATAAGCTAAGAAAAATAGCAAATGAACTCGGGAAATTTTGATAAAATTTATAAAAATGATTTTTAAAAATAACTCAAATAGAATACTTTTTTATTTATTTAAGGATTGGTTTATTCATATTAAATCATTTTTAATTTCATAAAATTCAAATTAATCTTTAATTAATCCAAAAAATCATAAAAATTTTATAAACCTTTTTAAATAATGATTTTGAAAAATAAAAAATTGGAATGTTACATAGAGCCTTGGATCTATGACAGACAGTATCACTTATAGGTGGCCCCTATTTCTGCTAGGCTCAACAAAGCACAATAGCAGTACTTGCCTTATCCGGAATCCCTTCATCTGCTGTACATAGTCCCTGCCGTTGGAGTACCATAGGCATCCACCTGTTCCGTGGAAGTAGCTAGTGTAGGATGTATACTGAATCAATTGAACAAGTCGATCAAGTGGTTCAAGCGATTGATTATGTTATTCCTTGCATAAGGTTCCTATTCTTTAATGAGCTTTGGACAAGACAATCAACATCCTTGTCCGTAGGTACCTTTCAAAATATCACGCTCGGTGAGTGATCCACATTTCATACATCATCATGACCATAGATTCTAACGCATCAACTCGTGTTGGCGAGCAACAGTATGGCAAGTGATTATAGTTTTATTCTTCTACTACTATGCTAATCTAAAGTATACTACTCTAGCTCTAGGTTTATTAAGGAAAATCTGATCAAATTATTATCAAGGATGGTATGTAAACAATGTAATTTAAAGCATTAACTACTTAAGCAGGATTATTCAAAAGTAATTGTTAATAAATAGCGTTGACAAATAATTAATGCTGGATATAACCTATATATAATATACCCAACTAATAGATGTTCAATTTAATTAAAGATCGTGGCTTGCCTTGTAGCTTGAAGTCATGGTTCACTTCAACATAACCTTCTACGTCCCCTTCACTATGATCCCCGAGATTCACTCCCAACTCCGTCCTTTCCATAGAATCCTCCTGAATGCACATCAATTCCAGCTCCATCATAACCTTCAAGATTCATCATAGCTCAAGCTGTTGCTTCTCTTCTTGCATAACCTAACATACACGCATGGAAAACAACACCAAATAAAGCCTACTGGCACCAGTACAAACTCTTGCAAAAGAAAGACAGCACAAAAATGAGAGAAAAGAACGGAGCCGGAATACTGCTGGGATGGAAAATAAATGGCTGCAGGACGGTTCCAAAAACCCTAGAATTCACAAGGGATGTTGAACAGTGGCAATGGAGGGTCCGCCGTGGTCTAGGGCATGTCTACTGTGTAGAACAGGTGCCAAAACCCTGAGAACCCGTCTAAAACCTAGTGAACCGAGGTTAAAATCACATAAAATAACAGTAAACCGGATAAAACTGGCTTCAGACTCAATAGTCGCCACCTCCACGACCAGCTCTATCTCCACGACCACCTCTTCCTCCTCTTCCGGACTGAAACCCACGACCTCGCTGGGCATAGCCTCGTCCTTGTCCTCGACCATGGGACGCGCCGCGGCCAGAAGATGAGCTACGACCACGACCACGTCCTCCTCTTGATGTCGAGTCTGTACCTCAGTTCTTTGTGTCTTCTCTCAAGAGTAATGCTTGTTCTCCATTGTCGGCTTGATAACTCTTCAGAAGCTGTTCATGTGCTTTAAGCGCCCCGGCTACTTCCTCTATCTTCATCTTTGAGAGGTCTTGGGAGTACATGAGCGTAGTCACCACTGGAAGAAACTTTTCTGGTAGTACTCTTAAGTATTTCTTCACAGCCACCTCATCCTTTAGATCATCGCCAAGAGACTTGATCTCATTTACGACTTCGTTGAACTTCCCAGAGAACTCTTCCACAGTCTGATTCTTACCCATCTTCATTGCTTCAAATTCGCTCCGCAGTGTTTAGAGTCGAACTTCCTTTACTCGATCTACTCCTTCATGCATTGTCTGCAGAGTAGTCCAAGCTTCCCACGCTGTCTCCTTGCCGACCAGTTGCCACATCATCGAATTGGGCACAACCTGATAGATCACAGCAAGCGTCATCTTGTCTAGTTAGTCGTCAATGACCTTGCCTTTCTCCTTTGGATCAACCGCGCTCCAGACACCCTGAGCACACGTGTTGACACTACTACAAAAAAGGTCATCACAGACGGTTCAAAAACGTCATCACAGATGGTTTTGTGAACCGTCTGAATTTATGGATCAGTGATAATCGAAGGTTATCACAGACGGTTTTCGAACCGTCTGTGATTATCAGATATCACAGATGGTTTTTCTCTAAAAACCGTCTGTGATATTCTTTCCTACCCCTAAAACTATTTCTGTTTATTGGCTAGCCTCAGGAAATGCTAGCCATGCCCTCTGAAATAAGCAGATCAACATGTACATGTATACATACAATTCACATCTCAATCCATTTCACAAACATAAAACATCCAATTCACATCGCACTTCATTCACAAACATAAAGCATCCATTTCGCAAATCAATTCATTGAAATGAAATAAAATATCCATTAACATATACACAATTACAAAAGATCTACATTTCATTTGCACTTAGATGGTAACATTGCATTTTTTATTGCTCTATCACTCCGGAATCGAGGTCTCGCGAAAGGAACAGATTCATAATCAACGAACTTGTCCGGCTAAACAAGCTATACTTGGATGGTGCATGATTGCCATACAAGTATTGCTTGTGCAGCCGACAAGTTCGTTGATTATGGATCCGTTCCTTTCGCGAGACCTCGATTCCGGAGTGATAAGAGCAATAAAAAATCATTGTGCGCAGTGGAACTCTCCATCTGCTCTTATGACTTTAGTCCACAAAAACCAAGCGAACTCTCCTCGAATTTGTGCAAAGTCCGGCTGTGTCAATGCAGATGTAGAGATGGGCGCAGCCTGTCGATAGGAATATCAATGCGCGTACATATATAACCTGACAAATATGAAATAAATGTGGGAAGATTGACAAACCTTAGAATTGGTGATCTTCGAGGAATCGAGGAGTAGTCTCATATGGTGGCACACGTAGAATCTACACGGGTTGCCTGGCTGCTGCTGGTGGCACTGCAAAAAATAGAATGTATTAAATCAAAAGGTATTACTGCTAAGTGTTGTATAGGATTAATTAATGTGTAGCTAGCGAATACCCGAAAATTGCGAGCATGTTTCAAGGGCTTGGCCCTTGTCGTCGAGCCACGTGTTTGTTGAACGTATGTGGCGAACGACCTTCGTTATTCAAAAAAGTTAGATTAGTCATTCGGAAGGAAAGAAAGAGTACAATGTACAATGTACTTACCTATCGAGTATTCGGGCGATAGCTGTGTACTTGGATTTGTTCTTACTTTGAGAATTAAGGTATATAGCCTTGTTCCATTTTGGTATAATTACAATTAAAATCCAATGGAAGTGCTAATTGTATGGCATAAGAAGAAATTCCTTATCGTGGTGAGCCAGCAGTGTTGTTGTAATATAGTTCTCGACGAAGGATGCATCCTCGTTGATGGTATCAATGGCGACCAAGCGTGGGTCCAGGAAACCAATTGGTGATTTCGATGATCTAGCTTCGGTCAGTATGAATTTATATATATACACAGAAAAGCAACAAATTGTGACATATATCGGTATTACATGAACAGAGACTGTGATTGTACAGACTTACAGCGTCCAGCATCGAACGAGTGAGGCGTCGAGAGCGTTGAGCGTGAAAAGACCAAATATATCGTCAAAGGTCACCGCGAAGACACATTCCTGACTTTCGTGCTGGAAATGTTCCCGCTTGAATTTGACAGTGATACCTAAGTGCAGTTCTGCCTCTGGCATATTGGACTGTGCCATATACCAAGCGTGTAATGTTTGGCAACTAAGTCCTAGGGTTAGGAGGTGCTCTTCCGGGAATATCATCGGCTCACCTAGCACGAATTTGCGGGCCAATGGTAGGTACGGGATATCGTCATCATCCTTCGTCTTTGATTTGCCCTGGCCATTGCCTCGACTGTAGGTCGACTTTATGGTAGTCGACTGTAATGGTACAGACGGTGCAAGTTGCTTTGGCGAGAATAGCACCCATGGAGATAGCATCGGTGCAAGTAGCTCTACTTCGCACTGCCCTTGTGGAGATAGCACCAGTGCATTTAGCTCTGGTTCGCGCTGCCCTTCTGGTCCAGCCACCGGTGAAGAAGCCTCTAGGGAGATGTCGCATTTGGGCCACTGGATGAATGTTCCAATGGCCTGCCCTAGAGTCACGATCTCGTTGTTGGGGGCCTTCGGTAGCGGGACGACCTCAAAATTGGCATGCACACCATCCACATTAACTTTTGTGTAGCCTGGCACTAAAGGTTGACCGTGCACCATGGCCCTGATACCAGACTGATATGCCTGGCCCCAAGCATCGTACAAGGGAATGGAGGCACATCTCACTTGGAACCTGCACTTCGTAGGCTCCTACATAACGATACAAAATTAGCTATTCCAACAGGCCTATCAATGGAGCAAGCATTCGAGAGATAATAATTATTACCTTGATGTTGTCCACAGAAAATCTGGCCTCACATTCCGTCGAATTGGACGCGCAACTACTCGGACGGTTGTGCGGGCTAGCTAGCACAGGAGCGGCAGCTTGCTGACTTTCTGTATGTTTCCGCACCTCATCTCTGACTACATCAGCCAACTCACCCATTAGCTCCTCTCTAAGAGATGCCTTGATCTCTTCTCGTAGCCGCTCCTCACGCTCGGCTTTGGTTCTCTTCCTACACCGATACATTTCGGAGTCATCTTGAAAACCATGTTTCCAAGGAACGTAAAGCCCAAGGCCTCTCGTACGGCCCGGGTGCTCCTTGTTTCCCAGGGCCACGGAGAGCATATCATTCTCCCTTGTTCCTTGGAATGATCCCAGGGGTAGATTCAAAACTCAACTCTTCCTGCAAGAGCACGACATGTCATTTCAATTCGTACGAAGTTGTGGAGTAATTACAAGCTACGTAGTTCGATCGATATCTTACCTGGCACTGGGACACTTGCTGGTCTGCAGAGTTTCGAAAGGAGACTTCTGTAGGACCCCAGATTATACCATCCGGAATCCTCTGTGATTCCACCGCACTATTCCCTGGATCAGTAGATAGTGCTCATAGATTACAGTTCTGAATATCAAAAGTACATATCAAGCGGAAGCGTAAAATATAATAGTAAACTTACTCATGGGCCGATTAGGCCGAAATCAATAAATTGCAGCAGCGGAAGAACGAAGCACACAGGTGGGACCTTCAGGACATGCCCACAGGCAGCCAACTGGAGGTTCGCGACCTAGCCCTTGACATCTTCATCTTCTCTGCCAGCTTGACCAATCTTGTCGTTGAGATGAGGTGATTTGATTCTTGATTTTGAATTTTGTCGCAAAAGCGAGCGTGAGCACTCCGACCCCGTGCTCCGCGAGCCAATACACAGAATGCAAATAAATAGTATGCATGGCTAAACAAAGGAGAGGCTCGGGTTATTTTATTTGCCATAAAACGCGTTTAGTAGCATTTCTATCATTATATCATATTGTTATTTTTGTGACCTAAAGACTCCTCACCGCAAATGACATCATTGACTTAATCCACCAAAGACTCACGCTCTTTTTTAGCTGCTGTCTAAGACTCCCAACAGCGATTGCCATAATTGACTTAATCCACCGAAATTACACTTCCTCTATTGAGTGCTCTCTAAACTCCAAACAACATGTGTCATTCTCTATTCAATCCACCGATCATATTCTTTATGTATTGGTTGCTGTCTAAGACGCCAAACAGCAAGTGACCTCATCTAATTAATCCACCGAACATTCCCATCAAGATTTTCTAACAATCCAATCCTTTTTATTATTGATTCAACTCCACCAAGAATATCATCGATCAAGCCTACGATTCAATATTATATATCCACCAAGAATATCATTGATCAACTCTACAATTCATCATTTTATATCCACCAAGAATATCACTAATCAAGAATTATAATCCAATACTTGTATTATTCCTCCAAATTCCCGAAAATTCAATTAGATCATTTATCTAGCTTATCTATTCAACTGGACCCCACCAACTTATTTCTCCCAGAACCCACACTATCATTTCCTATTCATGATCGACCTGAATCCACCAATACCTTTATGTGTATACTACATACATCTATCTCCTTTACTCACGACCCTGTTTATTCCACCCATATTTTATTTTGTAAGAATAGAAATGCCACTATTTGAAATACAATACATAAAATTTCCTGAGACCTAGCAGCTTTGAAACAAATCATAATGTTCAAGGAATATTAACATGATTTTCCATACATATGGCATCACACCACATGCCTAATATCACCATAATCTTTCCATACATATGGCATCACACCGTATAACATCTTTCAGCGTTATAGCCGCTTAACTTACCACTGGGACGACACCCAGGACAACTCTAATCAGGGCTTCCCACTGCCCCCCACTTTTTCCACTTTCCCACAAAAAGGTTTTTGAAATAGAACTATATCTGGTTAAGTTCCCATGTCCGCCCTTGACCGTGGGCACGGCTATTCGAATAGTTTTGACTCTGCAGAGTTTGCACACTTTACCCACAAGAGACGGTTTACTCGTTGCCCCACATGATTCCTTAGACGTGCAGTTGAGCCAACCATCACAGTAACCGTTCAAAGTACCTCGCCCCTTCCATCATCTCACCCTATGGGTCGTTCCCACTTGCGGTGGGTCCCATACGTTGTGCGGGATGTTCTCCTTCTGAACGCCTAGCAGATGACTACCACACTGCTAGCACGCCACAGCAGAACCTCACCCTCCGCGGATGTCCCATTCAAGCCCGCCACACAGACAGCCGCTTGCACCACTTCACCCCTCCACTGATGATGATGACTTTCAGGGTCTGGTAAATTTACTAGGCCAAGTTGTACTTTACAGACTTGTGGTTGCACTTGTTTTACACAGGAGGTCATGACAAGATTCAGTCCTTAGGGTTATCTGGGCGGTTCTACCACAAACCACACTCTCGTGCACCCTTGCACCATACCCCCAAATCATCCGCCCAGATAGATAAGCAATGTGAGGTTTTTGGAAGTGTAAAATAATCATATCCAACATACACCAGTCATTACCACCATGACTGCCCAACCAATTTTCCTCAGGATTAAAAAGTGATGCTTGGGAGTTCTCACGCCCATGAGTATCTAAGCAACACTAAGCGTGGCATATAATTACGGACTTATTTTTGAAAGGTTACTATTGTAATTTTGCTAGGGCGACAAAGTTCACATAATCAAGTAATCCAAAGGATGTGTAATATTATTCAAGACAAGCAATTGGGCATATAACTAGAATCAATTAACCATGTATTTGCATATAAAATAACAGCATGCAATTTGATAATTTAAACAAAAATAATTTGCAGAAAATGTAGGTTCAACATGATCAAAGTATTGACTCGCCTTGCGCGGTTTACCGCGGTCTTGAGTTCACTCAAAGCTTTCTCCTACGATGGTTTTGAGCTTCCGGTCCTTATCTGCACCCTGCTCTTGATCACACTCGATCCATTGATTCTTCGGGGCTCCAGTTTCTAACTATGCGATAAGCGACTGAATCCAAATAAAAGCAAAGAACTCAAGAGATCCAAATAAATCCAAATACTTTAAATGCCCAGTTCAATTACACTTATTACGATTTTGAGAATAGAAGGATGATTCGGTTTAATGTGTTGCCAACAAAGTGGTAGCTGGATTTGAGCAAGAGTTCGAGTTATTTGAATAGCTTTACCGTGAGGGAAAATTTTGGGGTAATAAGAGATCAAAAGTGAGGAAGTATCTACAGGAATTTATTGGCTTTGGAAAAGATGTGGCCAAACATAGCCGATTGGAGAAAGGCGAGGTTCGATCTTTTACTTGACACCTTTCTTTTAATTTATTTACATTTATCAAGGAAGTTCCATGAGTCAGATTAGACCTATGAGTTGGTGTACAAATTTAACTGGGTATCATTTTATCGAGCGCTAATATTCCGGGATTATACTATATACACGATGTATACAAATTTTACCTTATCGGATTAACTCATATCATTAGTAATTTGATATGTAGCATTTTATGTGACCTTAATTAACCATGTTATTTGTTAAACATTTACTTCAGAGTGTTTACATATATGTTCGTGGGATTATTTCAACGCTTGGTGGCTTAGGGCTGTTATACTCTAGCACCTATATGCTATTATGATCCTTAATTTGAAGGTGCTCTGAAGATTACTGATATTGATATTTTATACCTTTATTAATCGAGCCTGCTACATATGATTACGTTTTGTTATCTTTACTAATCTAAGGCTACTATTTAAGGTTTCATGGTTGGCAATAGGTTAATGATGGGGTTTATATTTTCAATAAGGTCTAAGGTGCATACAAAGATTGCACGAATACATTTACTAAGGGTCTACATATATGTCATCCGCATTTTTCTAATTATTCATTTATTCACATACTTTTGCTTAGAAAATCCTCTAACTTTAAATGGACATCCTACTTCAAATACTTTTAATATTTTGTTTAATTCAAGTTCCTTGACTGGTTATTATTATTCACTAAGTGTAATGTTAAAACTTAGTTTATGGCTCATTATCTTTTTGTCTATACCTTAATTATAATTAGGCTTAGCTTTATTTTTATTCTAAGCTCCTTTACCTAGGCAAGTTTAGCACGCATGGTCATATTTTAATATTGCTATTTAATCAATTCTACCATGGCGATTTGTTTAGCGACGTTATATTAAATATTAGGGCATACATTGTATATTTTAATTATACCCTAGGGTAATCTTTATTAATTTTAGACATTCACCCGAATCCATCCTTTATTAGTGCTTTCAACTAGTAAGTGATCTTCTAAATAATTAATCAACCATATTAGTTAATCATATATGAACTATTCCAAATTTAAATCCTTAAATATTCTCATTTACACCCTAATTGAATTTGATTAGCCTTCCTGTATTATTTCTTAAATTTTTCATGATTTTTCTTAATTAAACTGGGTTATAACAAATCAAAATAAAAAGTGCAAGAAAATGGGGCGGACGCTGGATTTGACCTCGGGACCTTCGGGATACCTGCACTCTATCGCCGCTCAGCTGACCATCCGGGCAAACACCCTGTTGTGAATAGAGGGAGGAGGTAAATTAGATAATCAATGCATAAGCTGAGAGCAGAATGGAGCAAAAACAGGGGATTGGTCGGGCGCAGGGCAGGCGGCGGGCTCGCCGGTGGGGGCGGCCGGGAAGTCTTCGGCGATGGCAAAAACGGATTCCCTGGAGGGGGTTGAGCCCGATGGAGGGGAAAGCTCAGCTCGGGGCGGCGCCTTTGGTGGCCGGCGGTGGCGGAGGCGGCCGGGCGTAGGGGTGCTCTTGGGGGCGGCAGCGCCATGGAAGAAGAGAGAGGGAAATGGGGGATGCTTGAGTAGGAGGGAGTGGTGGGGGATCGTACCGAGTCATCGGCCGAGACGGGGAGACACCAGAGGGGGCCGGCGACGTGGACCTGTGGTGGCGCGGGAGAGCTCACGCCGCCGGCGAGCTAGGGTGGACGGCAGCTCCGGCCGACGGGTGGAATAGCTGCAGGGCACCCAGTAGTTGCTCCCACCGCGCCAAATTGATCTGGGATCGGGCAAGGGGTGCACGGCGGTGGAAGGGGCGGTGGCCGGCCGGAGATTGGGGTGAAGGGCCTGCGGCGAGCTCCGGCGGGATTTCTTCTAATTAAGCCAAATGGGAGGCGAAAGGGGAGTGGGGGCATGTCGGGGAGCGGTGGAATTGGCTGGGCCTTGCTGAAAGGCCGGAATGGTGTGGAAGCGCCGACGGCGGTTCTCGACGTCGGGCGGGAGAAGGAGCAGGGAGAGGGGGG
Source organism: Dendrocalamus latiflorus (assembly GCA_017311315.1). Taxonomy (NCBI): domain Eukaryota; kingdom Viridiplantae; phylum Streptophyta; class Magnoliopsida; order Poales; family Poaceae; genus Dendrocalamus; species Dendrocalamus latiflorus. The sequence continues at coordinate 48,337,302 of CM029627.1, forward strand.
GATTGGCGCAGGGAGCAATGGGAGGCGGGGAAGCTTCTTATAGCCACGGGGGATGCACTGTGGCGGAGCTGTTGCCGGCGACTAGTGTACAGGGCGACGGGACGGCGGTAAGGGCGTGGCGATGGAAGACGTTGAGGCGACAGCGGCAGGGCATGGCGTAGCGACGTGCGAGGCACAGGCGGTGAGCAACGAGGCGACTTGCGATGGGGGCGGTTGGCTGATGTCAAGCCAACGCGGGCGAGCAGGAGAGGATGGGCGGTGACGCGGGGCAAGCGCGCGCACAGGGGAGCGGGGATGAGTGACGCGAGCAGCAGCGGGCGGCGACGTGCGGGGGCGTGGGAAGCAGTGGGCGCTGTCGGGAGAAGGAAGGGGGAAGAAGAAAGCAGCGGCAGGCTGGCCCTAGGCGCAGAGAAAAGGAGGCGGGGCGCCAGGCCCAGCGGCACAGAGGAAGGAGGGGGAGAGAGAAAGAAAGGGTAGGGCCCACTTGCAATAAAGGAGGAATAGAGAGGGAAAAGAAATTAGAGAGGAAAAGACTAAGCAAAACTTTAGAATTTGGGCTTTAATTTAAATATCAATTTCATGCTTAAGATTATTGAAATAATCATTTGAAATTTTAATTTAAATATTGGTTCACATTTCTATTTACAAAATCTAATATTCCTTTACCATTGAAAATATTTGTTATTGTTGTTATTATTATTGGTGTAATCATTTGGAGATACATTCTAATATTCTTTTGTCTTAAATTTGAGCTTAAGATTTTGGTAATTTTGAATTCATGCTCGGTAACGACATCTTTTCATTTTTATAATCTATAACATTATTATTTATATTTAGGAGTTCTCTTGATCATTAATTTGTAGGGCACAAAGCTCAAACATATTTCAATTAAATACTCAGAAGAAATTTGAGCGCTAGCAAAATGCAAGAAAATTTTAAAAACTCCACATTTTTGAACACTTTGAAATTTCAGAATGTTACAACTTCCCCCAATGTCGTTGTAGATGACCTTGCTCTAATCCAATTTCGAGCGCGCTCATCCGAGATATTGGAAAATGGCGGGGCGATGTCCTGTTGGGCTGCCAGTTCATCCTCCGTCCTCCACTGCGGGATTTTACCCGCATACCCAGCTGTGCCAAGTCTGTGGGGGGTGTGTTTTTTGCCTGGAGGGCCTTGTGCGCCACACTTGTACTTTTGAAATCTTCGGTTGTCTTCATCGCCTTGAACTCTTCCCATTATGGTTCCAGGAATGAGTATTTATGAAAAGGCATTTCGTCCGTCTCCACGTTTTTCTTGACAAGCGTGCTCTTGAAGTTCTTCCATGCTTTGCACGCCGCTAGATAGGTTTGTCGTTGCACGGCGTCCTGGTGTTCTTCTGGGATCTCGAACGATGCCAAAATTTCGGTCCACAGCTCACGTTTCTGAGTCTCAGGCACGTTCTTCCACGAATTGAATGTGATCTCAATTCGTTCTCGTGCAACTATTCCGATCAATGTTTGGAATGCGCTTACTGCTTTGTGAGGAAGGCGAGGGACCCAGATGCATCGACCGCTGTGATGGTAAATCGGCCCTCAGACTTCTTCGATAGCCCTCTTCCTTGGCGTCTTGATGTTGGAGCGGACGCCTCCGGCGATGGTGTTGAAGAATGCGCGGATGACATGTTGCACAATTTGTGGGTCTATTAGGATAAGATAAGAAAGTGTCATACCATAAGATAAGAAAGTGCAATATCTATCTATTTCACTCAATATAGCCGATTACAATACATATATATGTGTATATACATACATACATATACATATATATACCTACATATATACATATATAATGGTAGCAATATGAAGCATCACATTTTTAATTACCAGATTAATGAGCTATTGTTTAATAGTGCGCTTTTTTACAAATTGATTTTTATTATGATGATCACATCTAAATTGTCCAGCAAAGACAATCATACCCACTCATAAGACTAGCAACAAGCTCAAGTTTTAATTGATTAATTTGTGCTCTCAAATTGTAGGTTGCACAAGATTAATCTTGGCCGTCCCACTACTAAATCATATACTCTTCCTTGATTGGTTATGCCAAATAATGAATTCAGTCATTTGAGCTCCAGATACAAACTCTACAATCTCTAGATCAATATATCCAGCATGTATATATTTAGACAACAGTATTTAATGAAGCAAATCCATCCAAATACAAGTTAACTTTCACTCAATGAATTAGTCTTTAACTTGTCAAAATTAATTCCTAACAGATCAGTATATGGATTTGCTATAATATGAAAATAGCAAGAACCGAATGGCACAAGAACAATATATCAATGTCTAGAGAATGTCTTCCAGAGTACAAACTTAATTGTGATAACAGAGTTGACAGTAATTAGAGCTCAAATACTAATTCAACCAATCTCAGTATATGATTTATATCATCATTGAGCAACAACCGATCCCACAAGCAATCTATGTCTCCCAGTGCCAGATAATATATGAAAGATCAACAAGCTAGCACAGCCCACAGAGATTGCACAAAAATGACAGATTCACTCACAAGACTGCTCGCCGAAGTACTGCTCACGCCGGCGAGTCGAGGTAGAGGAACGCCGCACAAGCACAGGAAAGGAGCCGGCCAAGCACCTTACCGGAGAGCACCAGGGAACTGAGGTCGTCACACACCACAGGCAAAACTCAAAGAGAGAGAGAGAGAGGAGGATGGCTCCGAGGGAGGCGGTGGCGACGGCTCAGGGGACGGGCCTGAGGGTGGCGGCGGCGGCGGCTCGGGGGATGGCCCTGAGGGAGGCGGCCGGCGAGGGCTCGGGGAGGCGGGCGGTGAGGGCTCGGGGAGGCGGCGGCGATGGCTCGGGGGACGGGCCCGAGGGAGGCGGCGGCGACGGCTCGGGGGACGGCCCCGAGGGAGGCGGCCGGCGAGGGCTCGTGGAGGCGGCGGCGACGACGGGCTCGGGATTTAGATCTAGATCGAATAACTGCAGCGCACACGAAAAACCCTAGCCAGAGGGTATATATAGGGAGGCTTATTATAGACGGTTCTAAACTTAGAACCGTCTGTATTTATTATCACAGATGATTCTAAGTTTAGAACCGTCTGTGATAATAAATACAGACGGTTCTAAGTTTAGAACCGTCTGTGATAAGCCTTTACCCGACTGTAGTTATTAAGACAAACACCAGCCAGCTGCATTCATGATCAACCAGCAAACAGCTGCATTCATATACAACACCAACCAGCTGCATTCACACAGTGTATTTCTTGATACATTTTGTCATTCTCGAAATTGACTACATAAATGGAAATTCACAAATACATCACACTGCAGCATTGTTCTATACATAAATGCCAATTCACATATACATCACACATATACATCACATATACATAAATGCTCAAAGGATTAGAGATTAACCGGGAATGCATTGTTCTTGAGAGGGTTTCTTGATTTTGAGAGAGGGAGAGATTGGAGATGAGTTGAGCCACCATGTAATCATCCCTTGTTCTAATGTCCATGCATATGGGGACTCCTTGTAATTCTTGGTTGTTTTGGAATAAAATTTCTGAGTTTATCTCCCGTGCTCCTATTTTTTGCCTTCGATGCCTCTTCTGTGGGTTTCTTGATATTTTTGTTTTCTTGTTGATTCTTGCTGAGTGGCAAAATGGGTTGCTCTATGATGGAATTGCATTTCTAGACCCTTTGGTCATCTAGTTCCAAGAGCAATATTGATCAATTTGCAAGAATCATGGTTTTGCCTTTTCTATGCCCTGGTAGTTCTCTGTTTGTTGTTCTAGGGTTTGAGGTGGTTCTTGATTTCCCTTGAGAGGTTGTACCCAGATTTGAGTCTCAGAATCCCAAGGTTATTCCCTAGTTAATCTCTCAGTTTCATGCTCAAAGGATTAGAGATTAACCGGGAATTTGGATTTTTGGGCAACTCTCTGTAAGTTTTAGGTTTTTGCCTCAAATCCTAAATTCTTGGTTTTGAGTTGGTCTCTTTTGGTTTCAAAGGTCTCTTGGTCTATTTGGGTCGTTGTCTCACTATTCTGGGCAAAGAATACCAGAGACACACCTAGATTTTCTCTGCAGTTGGAAGTATTGAGTTTTTGTCTGAAAATTCTGCTTGCCATCTGCTCTGGAAACCGAGGCCCGGTCAGACCGAAAAACGAATGGCGGTCAGACCGGCACTGCCCGGTTGGTCTGACCAGTGGAGGGGTGGCGGTCAGACCGGCCCTGAGCTGGCGGTCTGACCGGCCTTATTGCACCGGTCAGACCGGCCCTAGGTGTCTTGCTGCCATTTTTTGTGCTGAGCTTTGGGTCTTTCCTCTGCTGCTTAATGTCTTGTTCTAGTAGCCTGAGGATCCAGAAAGTTTGAATCTCTTCTTTTCATAGCTTGTGTAGCCTTGGAAGAGAAGAGAGTCTGTGGATACTTTCTTTGGCATCTCTTGTGTCTTATTCTCTTCATTGCAAGTTTGTTGGTTCCAGAAGGTTGCTTGACCTCTTCTTCTTCATAGCACTGGTTGCTATCGGAGAAAGTTTGAGGTGTGTTCTTTTGAGTGGTCGTTACTAAAAAGTCGACATTCACCCCCCCTCTGTCACCATTTCAGTCCAACAATTGGTATCAGAGCCGGTTAGCTCTTCTCAATAGATCTTAACCTGTCTCTAGAGCCATGGCGACGGGCAAGTACTCGACCAAGCCTCCCGTCTTTGATGGCATCGATTACCCCTTCTGGAGGAGCCGAATGGAGACATACATCCAAGCTCAGGGGTACGCCATCTGGCGTAAGGTCAAGGTCCGGTTTGTTGTTCCTGCCGATGAGAACATCAATGCTGGAAATATGCATGATGTTGAGGCAAACGCTAAGGCAAGAAACATCATAATCCAGGGCCTGAGTCGTAGCGAGTTTGACCGCATATCTCATCTTTCGTCCGCCTTCAATATTTGGGAGACCCTCAATGCTTACCATGAGGGCACCACCCAAATAAAAACGGTGCGACAGGACCAGTTCAAGCGAGATTACAACAAGTTTGAAATGCTCGCTGGCGAGTCCCTTGATGAGTGCTTTGCGCGTTTTCACAAGATTTTGAGCAACCTCCGAGCGGTCGGTCTTACATACCCTGACTCAGAAAACGCTCAACAGATGCTCGCTGCACTTGACTTGCGGGTTTGGGAGATGAAGGTGACTACCACAAGGACACCACAGACCTCTTGAATTTGACTCTTGATGCGTTGTACTCACGCCTCAAGACTCACGAGATTGACATTGTCTCTCGCAAGTCGAAGTCACAGTCGATGGCTCTAGTCACCGATCCCAGTTCGACTTTTGGTCTTTCTTCTGATTCGCTGTGTGGATTCTCCCTTGCTGCTCTCCGGACATAATTGATGATCAGTTAGAGCTGCCTCTGTTCCCTCGCCCTCATCTGATTGATTGTTACGTTTGTATTGGGATGCGATGCACACCGGACATACATGCATGTTTGCATACTCTTTACGGTAGAGGATACAGTCGTTCGGACATGCATGTATTCTTTCTACTTCCATTCCCAACGGACAAAGAACCTTCTTGGCTTTATATGGGGTTTTAGGCAACTCATTTCCCTCCAGAAGTATGTCTGCTAAAAGACCTAGCAGCGCCGTGAAACTCTTGTCGGACCAACAGTTGCTTGCCTTCAATTTCAACAATTCAAGCACGGCCGACAACTCGTGTACTTGCAGCACGTGAACAAAGGTTTCTCCAAGTCCTCCATCAAGCCCCGGAATTTAACATACTCTCTCTCATCATAGTTCTCTTCTACATCGCGAAGCATCTGATCCAGATTATCATCGTGCAACCTATCCGAATCACAATCGACATCATCCGGCGGCATGTTGACATTCACTTCACCGGCGATGTCATCCGACAGCATATCATTCACTTCACCGGCGATGTCATCCGGCGGCATATGATCATTCACTTCGCCATGACTGGTCCAACACGTATAACCCTTTTTGAAACCCCTCCGAATCAACTGCGCTTCAATTTGCCCTCGGTTCTTAAACATCTTTAAATTCTCGCAGTCAGTGCATGGACAGTGCATATATTCCACCCCCTTATTCAACATATCCTCCTCGGCAGCTCTTGTAAAAGCAGACACGCCATTAATGTACTCTTCACTCACACAGCTCGCGGCATACATCCTGCTTTGGTCCTACGTTACGTACATATATAACAACTTAGTATTAAAAATTAAATTAACTAATTATTACTACATATATACCGACCACATGTATTATATTGAGGCTTAATTTGCTAGCTCAATTCATATTATAAACACAACAGCTATTATACAACCAACAATTTTGCAAACCATCTTCAATTAATAACACTCACCAATTACTTAGATCTAAATTGTAATGCATGCAAAGAAAAATAAAATTGCTCAATCTCTGCCTCCTCCCACCAAATTAACTGGCCTGAAATCGCATAGCTTGCCTCCTGAGCGAAAGAGTGCGTAGCAGCGGCTAGATCTGGATCAAAATGAAGACAGATGCGGTCTAAGCAGCGCAATAAATGCCTACTGTCATTATCACAGACGGTTTTTGATTAAAAACCGTCTGTGACAATCTGGGATTATCACAGACGGTTTTTAATACAGACCGTCTGTGATACTGAAGTATCACAGACGGTTCATCGGTAAGAACCATCTGTGATACTCCTTTTCTCCGACGGTGCCAGCACAAACGGTGTCCAAATTAAAACCGTCTGTGTTAGTGTTGGTCACAGACGGTTTTGTCAAACCGTCTGTGATTGGCCGTCTAGTCTTAGGCTTTCTGTAGTAGTGTGACCTTCATCTTCATCACCCAGACTGGATGATTATCCGAACTAAGGAGTGGATATTGCTCCCATGGCTCTGATACCAAGTGTTGGAAGTCTTACGACTTCCCTAGGATCTTTACGACTGCTCACGATCGATTACGACCAGTTCCGAGTGCTTACGACCGGTTCCAACTGCTTACTATTGATGTACAACCACTCAGGAAGCCGTTCAACTGCTCTTCCCTGCCGCTGCGCTGCCCTCTCTTCAATAATGCTGGAGTTACCGTGATCGCAACCTTCTACGATCATGCAATGATGCTGGCGATCAATGTTCACCGTGGTCGAACACCCCTTCGACCACGTTCACTTCCTTACAACGTGGTTGGAGTCACTTCCGACCTCGTTCAGGTCTTCTTGGCGTAGTCGCAGCTCCTTCCGACCACTCTCACCATGGTCAAAGCCTTCGCAACGTGGTCGAACGCTTTATACCGTGGTCGATAGCCCTTACGACCACGTTCAGCGCTCCTTCAACGTGGTCGAACGCCTCTTCGACCATGTTCAATACTGTCTTGTCGTGGTCGTAGCGCCACTCGATCACCTTTGCCGATGCTTTGTCGTGGTCGTAAGTCCTCCCGACCATGTTTGTCGTGGTCGTGAGTATTTTCAACCACGTCTTGCAAGATTACACGATGAAATCAACGCTTAGGGATTTCTTTTTCTCTTCTCTATTACTCACAATTGCTTGGTACATCTTGGTTACATGTCTGCACCCTTTTTATACCTGGTTATTCGACTTTAACTTGGGTTCGACTACGATTACAAAACCAACTCCGACTCTGACTCTAGTTCTAACTTTCAACTACGACTTCTACTGACTTTTGACTTCAATTACAACTTCGTTTCTGGTCTGACCGGTCCGGCTGGAAAACTCTATTTCAGCTACGACTTACGATTTTGCCTCCGTCTTGACTTCGATCACTTCCAAAACTTGTAAAAACAAGATTATTTACAACATTCTCTCCCTAATGTTGTTTTTTGACTTCAACCATGCCGATTTTCCTCCTCATCTCTGAAAACTTTATTCGCCCCAGTGGCTTTGTCAGTATGTCTGCCTTCTGCTCCTCTGTACTGATGTACTCAATCACAATCCTTCCTTCTTCGACACAATCTCTGATAAAATGATACCTGGTGTCTATATGTTTGCTTCTATCATGAAGGACCGGATTTTTGCTCAGCGATATAGCAGATTTGTTGTCTACCTTGAATGTGACCTCCAGGACTGCTTCGTCCGACAACTCGCTTAACAGGCGTGCCAACCAGACTCCCTGACACGATGCTGCACTTGCTGCTATGTACTCTGCTTCACACGATGACAAGGCCATCACTCTTTGCTTCTGAGATTACCAACTGACTGGGCTTCCTCCCAGCACAAATATCACGCCTGTTGTGCTTTTCCGATCGTCAACATCTCCCGCCATATCACTGTCACTGTAGCCCGTCAACTGCAAACTCTTTTCGCCTCCATTCCTGTACTAAATCCCGAAGTTCAGAGTACCGTTTATATACCTTAGAATATGTTTGACAGCATTCATATGCTCCTGAGTCGGCTTCTCCATGAAGCGACTCACATACCCGACTGCGAACGAAATGTTTGGACGGGTGTGTACCAAATACCGCAGGCACCCGACAATACTTCTGTACTGAGTGGCGTCAACTGGAGATCCTGGGCCTGTCTTGCTTAACTTCAAATGATTTTCCATTGGGACTTGACATGGATTGCACTCTCCCATACCACATTTCTCTAGAATTTTCTGAGCATACGCAGACGAGCAAATTGTAATGCCGTTGTCGGTTTGTTTTACCTCAATGCTGAGGTAGTAACTCAGAAGTCCCAAGTCTGTCATCTTGAATAGCTTTTTCATCTCTTCTTTAAACTTCATAATCTCCTTTGGATTTGTTCCGGTGATGATCAAATCGTCCACGTATACACCCACGATCAGCCTTGTCTTCTCATCTCCTCTCGTGTACATGGCATGTTTAGAGTTGCTCCTCCTGAACCTGAGCGATGTCAGACTTTTGTCGAGTTTCAAATTCCAAGCTCGAGGAGCTTGTTTGAGCCCGTAGAGGGCTTTGTTTAGCTTCAACACCTTCTCGGCTTGTCTCTTGGACTGGAACCCCATTGGTTGAGATACATATACCTCCTCCTCAATGTCTCCATTCAGAAAATCCATTTTCACGTCCATGTGGTGAATCTCCCATCCACTGTTTGCTGCCAAAGCGAGGAGTACACGAATTGTCTCCATGCGAGCTACTGGCGCAAAGACTTCCTCATAGTCCACACCATGTTTCTAAACATACCCTTTAGCCACAAGTCGTGCTTTGTGCTTTACGACCTCTCCCTGAGAGTTTCTCTTCACTTTGTAAACCCACTTCAGACCAATAGCACGATGACCCTTCGGTAGGTCGGTGAGTTTCCAAGTGTTGTTGTCTTCGATCAACTTCAGTTCTTCCCGCATAGCAGCCCTCCAATGTTCATCTTTTTTTGCTTCTTCATAGCTCTCAGGCTCTTCAACCGTGGTGTAAAGCAACAATTCTTTAGTCTACACCGGCTTAGTTTGCGCATAGATTTCGTTAATTCTCCTCATCTTCGGTATTCTCCCATTTGAATCTTCCTCATTAGAGACTTTTGTTTCGGATGAAGTCTCACGAGTCTCAGCACCTGTTGGACATGAGCCCTGAGGTGTGGTTGGAGCTTTGTCTTCCTAGCCTGCGTTGTCACCACCAGCAACGTTGAACGTCACCCAGTTCTGCACATCTTTCTCCATGCTCTGATGTTCTTCCCACTCCCAGTGCTTGTCTTCTTGAAAGATAACATCTCTACTCACATGTATCTTCTTTTCGACCGGATCATAGCACCTGTACACCTTGGTGCCTGGCTCAGAGCCAAGATAAATCATCCTTCTGCTCTGGTCGTCCAACTTCTTCAGGTAAGTGGATGGCTTCACATGAACTAAGTAGCCGAAAACTCTTAGATGCTTGATGTTTGGCTTTCTCCCCGACCACAGTTCGCATGGAGTGGTCCCATCAAGTGATCTTGTGGTGGCACGATTTAAAAGAAAAACCGTGTGTCTCACTACTTTCGCCCAAAACCATCCGGGTAGAAATCGACTCTTTAGTAAACTCCGAGCTGTGGCAATCACGGTTCTATTCCTTCTTTCTATGACTCCATTTTGTTGAGGCGAATACAGAGCTGTGAAGCATCTTGCAATGACTCTCTTCTCACAGACCGAGTCGAATTCTTTTGAGAGGAATCCCCCCCCCGATCTGATCTGATTGCTTTCACCCTGTGATCGACTTCGTTTTCAGCGAGTGCAATGAACTTCCAAAAACTGAATTGTGCCTCGTATTTGCTCTTCAGCATGTACACCCACATGGCTCTTGAGTAATCATCAACAATTAGCATGAATTATTGATTACCAGCATCAGTTCAAGGTGTGATCGGTCCACACAGATCGATGTGAACTAGCTCAAGTGGTTGAGAAGCTCTGAATTGTGTCTGATATGGAAAACTGTTGCGAGTTTGTTTAGCCACCAGACAACCTTCGCAGACTTACTCCGGGTGGTCGATCTTTGGTAGGCTGATGTCGGATCCCGGAGCAACGACTCCAAAACACTCTGTGTAAATCGCACTAGTCCAGGAACAGCTAGTGCACACAGTAAAACAAAGATACATATCAAACACAAATGACCAAATATATTAAGCAAATGAGTACGGCCTTATGGCCAAGTCTTACATTGATAATTCAAATAAGGGAAACTAACAGCGGAAAATAAATTGATAAACAGCGAAGCCCAACTGCCTTCCCACAGGCAGACGACTGCAACACACGTCCTACTCGTCCTGGTCCTCACCGTAGTCAAAGACGTTCTCCTCTGTGATGAGATAGCAAGGTGAGTACAAACATGTACTCTGCAAGTCATACGGAAAATGCAACATAATGATAAGGGCCACAAAGGAAGGCATATAGGGTTATTTGTGGGAATACATCATTTAAAGAAATATAACAAATAGATTAAAAATGCTGAATTTAATACGATAAGTAAAACAATACTTTAGTCAAAATTAATACCGTTAGTGCAGGCTCCGATCATACACTAACTTATCCGCGGGAATCCCTCCCGGACTATCTTTCCCAAAACATTCCATATGGATTCTATCCATCCACATATTTTCTTTACACTCATGGATTCCATCCATCCACAAGGTTTTCGTAAATCATTTTGTAAATCAAAGTCTAATCCATGAAAAAACTCTTGCCTAGCATGCCCGTGACCGTGGGCACGGCTATCCAGAATAGATTATACGCTCTGCAGAGGTTGTACAACTTTACCCACAAGATATGATTTTCTCATAATGTCGGCCAATACACGCTTCCTTAAGCGTGCGACTGAGTCATCATAACAAGGCCTTTACAATGCAGAGCCTTCAACCCGGCCAAGCCAGCTCTAAGATTTCACCCCAGTAAGGAATCCACCAGACCGGGACCCCCTCTTGAGCCAAGTGAGACTTCTCATGGCACCGACCACGCTCACCTTAGCCTACAACTTAACTCAGGTTGGGACTCCGCAAATTATTCAGCCAGGGCTGTCCCATACCAGCCTTGTGGTAGTACGGTAGGGCTTTGCAACAGTAGCTCACAGATCGGTCCTTAATTGACTTAGGCCCAACCACATACCCCTGTGCACGACAATCAACGCTGTGTCTACAAACTACAGAGCATGCCTACACCCACCACCTTACCATTAGCCTAAGTCTAAACCAGGTTTTGTATTTTGTTTTGAAATAGTTTGTAATCCCTCTTGACTCACCGAAGCCAAGAATACTTTTCCAAAAACTTGTCATTTCATGTGAAAAAGATGTCCCAAGCCTAAGTTATATCTATGCAAGGCTAAGCATTTGCTACAAAATTCCTCTAGCCATTCTAGTGAACTAACTAGAGTTTTGTTCTAGGGATACAAGGTGTCAAGGGATTCAATATCTACGCAATAAATCTAAAGTAGGCAGTAACTAGAGTTTAAACTGAATTTAAAGTACATTGAATAAAACTAAGCATGCAATGTAATTTAAAACAAAAATAATTTTATTTGCAAACTGGGTACAACATGGTCAAGGAGTGTGACTTGCCTTACTCCACGAATTGGGGTGATCCGTAGTCGGGAAATCTTCGGAATCGTCGTAGTTTACACGTGAAAATAACCCACCAAACTCAAAATAAATTCAAATAAACTTCAAAATTCAAATTAAGGCCAGAAATGGATAGAGGGGAATTTTTGATGAATTTAAAATTTTGAATGGGCTCAATCGGAGTTAGGATGAAGGAGAACGGGCTTTCAGAAGTTTAAAATCAGGGAAAATGAATAAACTAAATTTTTGGAATTATTTTTTCTAAAGGAACATGGGAATTATGACATCAGAAATGATTTTATTTTTGGCTGAATTATGGCGTCAGCCTTGAGATGGGCCGACTGACGGGTGGGCCTCGGTCATGGACCAGGTCCACGGGAGGGGGTGCTGGCCGAGGTGGCAGTGGGAGGTGGGGTGGCGCTGACGAGGCGGGGTGGTGCGGAGGTGGCGCTGACGTGGCACCGCGTGGTAGCCACACAGGCCCGAGTGGTAGCGCCGGCCGGAGGTGCTCGGAGACGGCATGCTCACCGGCGACCGGCGGCCGGCGATGGTTGGAACGGGGAGAGGAGCGCACGGGGAGCACGCTGGTACCTTCGGCGGAGCTTGGCGATGGGTGGAGGCGGCCGACGTCGAGGGGAAGGCGGCGGAGGTGATCGGGTCCCCGGTGCGGCGGCGCTCCGGTGGCGTTTGGGCCCGGAGAAGGGGTGGGGAAGCTCGGGGTGCCCTCGGCGGAGCTCGGGAGGCCCTACTTCGCCGGCGTTTGCTCGCCGGAGGAGGAGGCGGCGCTCGGGGAGATGGGCGCACGGTGTCGGGGCTCTCGGGTGCTTTGGGGCCGAATCGAGGAGTGGGGCGAGGTGGTGTGAGAGATGGCGGTGCTCGGGTGGGGTATTTATAGGGTCGAGGAGGTGGAGGCGCGGCGGAATTGCTTGTCGGAGATTTCAGGAGGTGGGGCGGCGGTTGCAGCGGTGAGGCCGAGTGGGCGCGTGGGAGAGTGGGCGTCGTGCGGGAAAGAGGGGGAGGCGTGGGTGCGGGCTTGCGGCACACAAAGGAAGAGCAGCGCGCGGGCCAAAAAGGGGAGGAGAGGCTGGGAAGGGCGGGGCGGTTGCGGGCGGCAGCGCGCGGATGGGGAAGGAGGCACGGGGGAGACGGGTCTGACATGCGGGCCCGGGGTGCAGAGAAAGAGAGAAGAGGGGAGGCGCGGGAGTGGTTGGATGGAGATCGGAGGGCGAGGAAGATAGGAGGCGCGGGCGGCTGGGATTGCGCCACAAGGGCGGGGGTGAATTGGGCGGCTGGATGGTGATGGGGGACTCAAGTGGAAGGGGGCGGCCAAGATGAGAGGGTAGGGATCGGACGGCTGTGGGGTTTAGAGGGGTGCGGACGGGTGGGATAAGCCGGGGCGACTAGGCGAGATCCACCCGCACACGTATCGGCAAGAGAGGGGAGGAAGGTGGGTTTGAGCGGCGGTCGGATGGCGGCAACGTGGGTGGATCTCATCCATCCACGTGTCGGCTGGAGGGGGGAGAGGTATTTCGTTTTCTTTTAGATTTTCAGTAAATCCGAGAAAAGAGATTTAGGCCTAGAAAATAGCAGAAAACTCCAAATAAATCCCAGAAAATTCCTATAAACCTAGAAAAATGCAAGGAACTCAAATAAAACTATTTAAACTTATTTTGATCACAATTTCTCCCAATATTAATATCTTTTAATTAGGGAAAAATCAAAAGGAGGATTTTAAAATTCCAGAAAAATAAAATTAAATAAATTGAAAATTTGGGATGTCACAAACCAACTCCCCTTAAGAGAATCTCGACCCCGAGGTTCGAATGGGCTAGCGAAAGAGGTGGGGATGGTTGGCCTTCAGTTCTTCCTCTCTTTCCTATGTGGCTTCATCCTCTGTATGGTTGCTCCATTGCACTCGACAAAAATGGATGGTCTTCCTTCTGGTTTGATGTTCTGCTGTCTCAAGTATCTTGATTGGCTGTTCTCTGTAAGTGAGGTCTCCTTGAAGATCAAGGGTCTCTAGCGCTGCTTGCTCGGTGGGTACCCGAAGGCACTTCTTCAATTGAGACACATGGAAAACGTCATGTATCCCAGCCATGGTTGATGGCAATTCCAACTGGTATGCTACCTCACCCTTGCGACTCAAGATCTTGAAGGGTCCCATGAACCTTGGTGCAAGTTGTCCCTTGGTTTGGAACCACTTGACTCCTCTAAGTGGAGATACCCTTAGATACACAAAATCACCCTCTGCGAAGGCCAGGTCTCGTCGATGATTGTCAGCATAGCTCTTCTGTCGAGACTGGGCTATTTTTAGTCTTTCCTTGATCTTTCTGACTTTTTCTTCGGCGTCTTGCAGGAGATTGGGTCTAGGGTCTTCAGAACTTTCTGGCTGTTCCCAAAACAGTGGTGTTCTACACTTTCTCCCATATAAGGCTTCAAAAGGGGCCATGTGAAGACTGGATTGGTAGCTATTGTTATAGGAGAATTCTGCATAAGGTAAGGCTCGATCCCAACTGTCCCCAAGATCTAGGGCACAAGCTCTCAACATATCCTCCAACACCTGGTTAATCCGTTCAGTTTGGCCATCAGTTTGAGGATGATAAGCGGTACTGAAGTTTAGCTTACTCCCTAACTCCTCATGAAGCTTCTGCCAGAACCGGGAAGTAAACTGGCTCCCTCGATCTGACACAATCTTCTTGGGAACTCCATGAAGGCACACAATCTGGGACATGTACAACTCTGCCAACTTACTCCCAGTATAGGTAGTCTTAACTGGTATGAAATGTGCCACTTTGGTCAAGCGATCTATTATTACCCATATGGAGTCATATCCAGACTGGTTCTTGGGTAATCTGGTGATGATGTCCATACCGATTTCTTCCCACTTCCAATCGGGGATAGGTGAAGGTTGCAAAAGTCCAATGGGTTTCTGATACTCCGCCTTGACCTTCTGACAGGTGTCACAAGCATCTATATACTTGGCAATTTCTCTCTTTATGCTGACCCACCAATACTTTTCCCTGAGGTCTTGGTACATCTTGGTACGACTTGGGTGTATGGAGTATGGGGTGTCATGGGCTTCTTTCAGAATCATATCCTTGATTTCTTTGTTATTTGGTACACAGATACGACTCCCGAACCAGACGGCTCCATGTTCATCCTCGCTGAAACCAGGGGCCTTGCCTCTTCTCATGTGCTTCTGTATCTCCTGAATATCCTCATCTATTTTCTGAGCTTATCTGATTAGCTCGGGTAAGGTGGGCTGGATTTCCAGAGTCGTGAGGATACTCTGGTTCATGGGTTCCAAACTAAGACGGGCAATTCCCTCCTGAAGTCGGGTCTGAACCTCTTTTGACCAAGTGCAGTTTGCATAAGCCTTTCTGCTCAATGCATCGGCCACAACATTGGCCTTGCCCGTATGATAATGAATTCCAAGGTTAAAATCCTTGATCAACTCTAACCATCGTCGCTGCCTCAGTTTGAACTCTACCTGGGTGAAAATATACTTTAAACTCTTATGGTCCGTATATACCTCACAACGGTTACCAATGAGGTAGTGCTGCCAGATTTTCAATGCATGAACTACTGTGGCTAACTCCAGGTCGTGAGTGGGGTAATTACCCTCATGAGGCCATAGCTGGTGAGATGCGTAAGCTACCACTTTTCCTTCTTGCATCAACACACAACCAAGCCTTTGCCGGGAAGCATCACAGTACACCCCAAAGTCCTTATGAATATCTGGTAGGGTGAGTACCGGAGCTGACACCAGTTTGTTCTTGAGTGCCTGGAAACTCTGCTCACAAGCCTTCATCCATTCAAATTTCTTTTCCTTCTTTAGGAGCTGGGTCATGGGTCTGGCTAGTTCGGAGAATTCCCCTATGAAGCGACGATAATATCCAGCAAGTCCAAGGAAACTCCTGACTTCTGTTACTGATGTGGGCTGCTTCCAGTCCATTACTGCCTCAACCTTGGAGGGATCCACGGCGATTCCTTCATCCGTCACAATGTGACCAAGGAAAGCTACCTCCTTTAGCCAAAATTCACACTTACTGAACTTAGCATAAAGTTGGTGTTCTCTCAGCTCCCCTAGGATTATCTTGAGATGTTCCTCATGATCCTTCTCATTTTTGGAGTAAATGAGGATGTCATCAATGAAGATCACTACAAACTTACCCAGATATTTCAGAAATACTTTGTTCATCATAGTCATGAAATATGCCAGGGCATTCGTCAACCCAAAGGACATGACTGTGAATTCATACTGACCATAACGAGTTGTGAAGGCAGTCTTGGGTATGTCCTCTTCCCTAATTTTCAGCTGATGATACCTGGATCTCAGATCTATCTTGGAGAAGACACTTGCTCCTTTCAACTGATTAAAGAGATCGTCGATCCTAGGCAATGGATACTTATTCTTGATGGTGGCTTCATTAAGTGCCCTATAATCCACACACATCCTCATGCTACCATCCTTTTTCTTGACGAAGAGAACGGGTGCACCCCAAGGTGATGAGCTAGGCCGGACATAGCCTTTATCTTCCAACTCCTGGATCTGCTTCTTAAGCTCGGCTAACTCATTAGCGGGCATTCGGTACGGCCTCTTGTAGATAGGGGCGGTACCAGGGACTAAGTTAATTATGAACTGAATGTCCTTGTCCGAGGGCATCCCAGGTAGGTCCTCCGAAAACACGTCCAGGTATTCCCGCACTATTGGCACTTCTTCCAAGACTTGGAGGTGGGCAAGGGTACACTGGTTCATCTTGGGTATTTTGGTTGCAAAGGTCACCTCTACTCCATGATCATTTGTGATGGTGATGGATCGGGAAGCACAGTCTATTTGGCCTTTATTCTTGGACAACCAATCCATACCAAGGATGACATCCAACCCGTGAGAGTGTAGGACGATCAACTCGGCTAGGAAAGGTACTCCTTCTACGAGTAACTCCACTTTCGGACACAGGGTCCGGGCCCTCATCTCGATTCCAAGGGATTGGACCATCATGGGGCTACTAAGGGGAACAGATCTCAACCCATTTCAAACCAAAAAAGCTTTGGAAATAAATGAATGGGAAGCTCCAGAATCAACCAAAACGGATGCCGGGATTGAGTTTACCAAAAACTTACCTAGGACAACATTTGGTGAGGCTTGGGCTTCCTCCGCGGTGACATGATTCACGCGGCCCTTGATAAAACCTTGAGGCTTCTTAAAGGCTGCCCCTGAATTTTGTTCTCCTGTAGTGGCGTTGGCTTGCAGCTTCTTGGGGCATTGCTTGGCAAAGTGCCCTGCCTCCTTGCAATAAAAGCAAGTCGCTCCATCGGGCTGGACCGAGGTCCTCTGAGCTGACCAGCTAGAAGTAGGCACCCGTGCTGACTGCGATGGAGGGCAATTGGTTTGGAAAGTCGGGCACTAAAAAGTTGGCCTGGAGCTGCCAGGAGATGACTGGGTGTGACGAGGTTTGGGGAAACCTCCAGAATTGGCCTTCTGGGTGGCCATCCTCTGCTTGCAATTCTCCATTTCCACATGTTTGCCCTCCTGGTGAATTGCCTTGCTAACCAGCTGGTGAAAATCAGGGTAATCATTGGAGAGGAGCTATACAGAGATGTTGTCATTGAGGCCCTCCAAGAATCTCTCTTGTTTAGCTTCATCCGTGGCTACGTCCTCGGGTGCATAACGCGCCAACTGATTGAACTTCTGGAGGTACTCACTCACAGTACGACCTCCTTGGCACTAGGCTCGAAACTCCTTCTTCTTCAGGGTGACGAGACCAGTTGGGACATGGGCCTTGCAAAACTACCGAGCAAACTCTGTCCAAGTGACGGCTTGAGCATCGGGTTGCGAAGTGATGAAGACATCCCACCACTCTGCAGCAGGTCCATGCAACTGGTAGGAGGCAAAGAGAACACACTCCCAATCAGTGCACTGCAGCAATTCCAGTTTCTTGCCGATGGCTCGAAGCCAGTCGTCAGCATCCATAGGCTCGGAGCTACTCGAAAAGGTTGGTGGGCGCATCCTCATGAACTCTGACAGACGGGACTGAGGCACCTGAACTGGCTGCGGTTGATGGGCAGGTGGTGCAGGGTTGGCGACGGTCTGGGCCAGCAGCTGAATTAGTTGGTTTTGGTTGGCCATCATCTGTGTCCAGTCGGGTCCATTAACTGGCGGGGGTGGCGGGGTAGCCTGTCTCTCTTGCGTCCCATTGAGGTTGCCGTTGCTGTTGCTCCTTGTGCTCACCATCTGTTAGTGGTTTCCAGGGTTTAGAAAAGAGGAGACAAAGATTACTAAGGGGGTTCTACTTGTTCCATCCCACACACAAAGACAAACAAATAAAGCAAACTTTTTCAAAAGCGAGAAACATTTTTTATTCATTTCATTCTGATAATTTTGTGGCTGTTGACAAGGGGGAGTACAGCTCACAAATGTGTTCTAACTTAGCCTAAGGCCTACATCTAGCCAAAATATCCTATTGGGCTGGTTTGAATTGAGCTAAGTTGCTTTTTATTGCCGGTATGATGTCTCTTAGGTGCAGCCTCAAAGTTGTCTCCTGTGACTGAGGAAGAGCAATCTTCTGCCCCTTGGAGCATGGCTAGCTCCTCTTCTGCCCTCCGGAGCTTATAGGCGGTGTAGCTCAACTCATCCAACGCCATCTCATAAGCACCATCCAAAGCCTAGGTGAGTTCCACCTGCTGCTTGAGCCGGGGGTCATCCTCGGAATCGGTAGATGCATAGATGCTGAGTGAACTCGCCAGGTATCTGCGGGGGTAGAACTAGAATGCAGTGCCTTTGAGCTCGGGTGCGTACATCTCTCTCAGTCGTCAAATGGCCTCCCGAGCAGCATCCTGGATACCGGTAAGGAAGGTGTCTCGCCTCTGCGGGGCATCGAAGATGTGAAAGGCAGCTGAATCCCCCACGTTGGCGTAAATCCAAACTTCCACACACCAGTACTCTCTTTCTCCAATGGTCTGCTGATACCCTTGATAGACAGGGCGGCCCTGGAAGCCTATCTCTTGCAGAAGACTCTGAAGGCATGAAGTTAAGTGACCAGCTTGGGTGCCAAAGGTAACTTGGGTAGGGGTCTCAGACATCTACAATTTGAAGAAGGAAAGAGGTTAGAAAGCAAGTGGAAGGAAAGCTGAGCAAGGAAAAGAATAGACAAGTTTTTACAAGAATTTCTATAAATTATTTTTAAAGAAATTATGTCCTTAATGGTTTCCATTCTATTCTACCTACGGTCGCGTCTTGGAGTCATCGCGGCTCTGATACCATCTTTGTCAGATCCCAGAGCAACGACTCCGAAACCCTCTGTGTAAATCGCACTAGTCCAGGAACAGCTAGTGCACACAGTAAAACAAAGATACGTATCGAACACAAATGACCAAATATATTAAGCAAATGAGTACGGCCTTATGGCCAAGTCTTACATTGATAATTCAAATAAGGGAAACTAACAGCGGAAAATAAATTAATAAACAGCGAAGCCCAACTACCTTCCCACAGGCAGACGACTGCAAGACACGTCCTACTCATTCTGGTCCTTACCGTAGTCGTAGACGTTCTCCTTTGTGATGAGATAGCAAGGTGAGTACAAACTTGTACTCCGCAAGTCACACGGAAAATGCAATATAATGATAAGGGCCACAAAGGAAGGCATATAGGGTTATTTGTGCGAATACATCATTTTAAAAAATATAATAAATAGATTAAAATGCTGAATTTAATACGATAAGTAAAACAATACTTTAGTCAAAATTAATACCGTTAGTGCAGGCTCCGACCATACACTAACCTATCCACGGGAATCCCTCCCGGACCATCTTTCCCAAAACATTCCGTATGGATTCCATCCATTCACACGTTTTCCTTACACTCATGGATTCCATCCATCCACAAGGTTTTCGTAAATCATTTTGTAAATCAAAGTCTAATCCATGAAAAACTCTTGCCTAGCATGCCCGTGACCGTGGGCACGGCTATCTAGGATAGATTATACGCTCTGCAGAGGTTGTACAACTTTACCCACAAGATATGATTTTCTCATAGTGTCGGCCTATACACGCTTCCTTAAGCGTGTGACTGAGCCTTAATAACAAGGCCTTTACAATACAGAGCCTTCAACCGGGCCAAGCCAGCTCTAAGATTTCACCCCAGTAAGGAATCCACCAGACCGGGATCCCCTCTTGAGCCAAGTGAGACTTCTCATGGCACCAACCACGCTCACCTCAGCCTACAACTTAACTCAGGTTGGGACTCTGTAAATTATTTAGCTAGGGCTATCCCATACCAGCCTTGTGGTAGTACGCTAGGGCTTTGCAACAGTAGCTCATAGACCGGTCCTTAATTGACTTAGGCCCAACCACATACCCCTGTGCACGACAATCAACCCTGTGTCTACAAACTACAGACACTACTACAGAAAGCCTAATACTAGACGGCCAATCACAGATGGTTTTGCCAAACCGTCTGTGATCGACACTAACACAGACGGTTTTAATTTGGACATCGTCTGTGTTGGTGGCGTCAGAGAAAACCTGTATCACAGACGGTTCTTACCGATGAACCGTCTGTGATACTTTAGTATCACAGATGGTTTGTGTTAAAACCCATCTGCGATAATATGGAATTATCACAGACAGTTTTTTATTAAAAACCATCTATGATAATGACACTACACATTTATTGCGCTGCTCAGAACCGCATCTGTCTTCATTTCGATCCAGATCTAGCCGGTGCTTTACTCTTTCGCTCAGGAGGCAAGCTAGGCGATTTCAGGAGGCAGAGATTGAGCTTTGAAGCAAACATTGAGCTTTGAAGATTCATACTTTCCTGGTTGCTCTAGATATGGTTAGTAATAAAATTTATTTTTCTTTGCATTTACAATTT
Organism: Dendrocalamus latiflorus; assembly: GCA_017311315.1. NCBI lineage: Eukaryota > Viridiplantae > Streptophyta > Magnoliopsida > Poales > Poaceae > Dendrocalamus > Dendrocalamus latiflorus. Next base: position 48,358,169 of record CM029627.1, read on the forward strand.
AGATGTAAGTAATTGGTGAGTGTTATTGAAGATGGTTTGCAAAATTGTTGGTTATATAATAGCTGATGTGTTTATAATATCAATTAAGCTAGCAAAGCCTGAATGCATGTGGTATATATATATGTAGTAATAATTAAATAATTGAATTTTTAATACTAAGTTGTTATATATATACATAACGTAGGACCGAAGCTGGATGTATGCCGCAAGCCGTGTGAGTGAAGAGTATATTAATGGCGTGTCTGCTTTTGCAAGAGCTGCTGAGGAGGATATGCTGAATAAGAGGGTGGAATATATGTACTATCCATGCACTGACTGCGAGAATTTAAAGATGTTTAAGAACCGAGGGCAAATTGAAGCACAGTTGATTCGGAGGGGTTTTAAAAAGGGTTATACGTGTTGGACCAGTCATGGCGAAGTCAATGATCATTTGCCGCCGGATGACATTGCCGGTGAAGTGAATGATATGCCGCCAGATGATATCGCCAGTGAAGTGAATGACATGCCGCCGGATGATGTCGATTGTGGTTCGGATTCGGATAGGTTGCACGATGACAATCTGGATCAGGTGCTTCGCGATGTAGAAGAGAACTATGATGAGAGAGAGAGTATGTTAAATTTCGGGGCTTGATGGAGGACTCGGAGAAACCTTTGTTCACGTGCTGCAGGTCAAAGTACACGAGGTTGTCAGTCGTGCTTGAACTGTTGAAATTGAAGGCAAGCAACAGTTGGTCCGGCAAGAGTTTCATGGCGCTGCTAGGTCTTTTAGCGGACATGCTTTCGGAGGGAAATGAGTTGCCTAAAACCACGTATAAAGCCAAGAAGGTTCTTTGTCCGTTGGGAATGGAAGTAGAAAGAATACATACATGTCCGAACGACTGTATCCTGTACCGTAAAGAGTATGCAAACATGCATGTATGTCCGGTGTGCAACGCATCCCGATACAAACGTAACAATCAATCAGATGACGGTGAGGGAACAGAGGCGAAGAAAGGACCTCCTGCTAAGGTGGCATGGTATTTTCCTATAATTCCCCATTTGAAAAGGTTTTTGGCAAATCCAAAGGAAGCAAAACTGCTGCGTTGGCACTCGGAGGAGCGCAAGAAGGATGGAATGCTAAGACACCTTGCTGATTCCGCCTAGTGGAGAAACATCGATAGGAGTTTCGCAGACTTTGGTGCAGAACCAAGGAATATAAGATTTGGACTGAGTACAGATGGAATGAATCCTTTCAGTAGCATGAGCAGCCGACATAGCACATGGCCTGTGACTCTCTGCATCTATAACCTTCCTCCTTGGTTGTGTATGAAGCGAAAGTATATTTTGCTGTCGATACTTATCCAAGGGCCAAAACAACCAGGGAATGATATCGATGTGTACCTACAAGGAATGTATCTTCGCGGTGACCTTTGACGATATATTTGGTCTTTTCACGCTCAACGCTCTCGACGTCTCACTCGTTCGATGCTGGATGCTGTAAGTCTGTACAATCACAGTCTCTGTTCATATAAAACCGATATATGTCACAATTTGTTGCTTTTCTGTGTATATATATAGATTCATGCTAACCCAAGCTAGATCAACGAAATCACTAATTGGTTTCCTGGACCCACTCTTGGTCGCCTTTGATACCATCAACGAGAATGCATCCTTCGTCGAGAGCTATATTACATCAACACTACTGGCTCACCGCGATAAGGAATGTGTTCTTATGCCATACAACGAGCACTTCCATTGGATTTTAATTGTAATTATACCAAAATGGAACAAGGCTATATACCTTGATTCTCTAAGTAAGAATAAAACCAAGTACACAGCTATCACCCAAATACTCGATAGGTAAGTACATGTTCTCCATACATAACTATATTGTACTCTTTCTTTCCTTCCGAATGACTAATCTAACTTTTTCGAATAACGAAGGTCGGTCGCCACATACGTTGCACAAACATGTGGCTCGACGACAGGGGCCAAGCCCTTGAAACATGTTCGCAATTTTCGGGTATTCGCTAGCTACACATTAATTAATCCTATACAACACTTAGTAGTAATGCCTCTTGATTTACCACATTCTATTTTTTGCAGTGGCAACAGCAGCAGCCGGGCAACACGTGTGGATTCTACGTTTGCCACCATATGAGACTACTCCTCGATTCCTCGAAGATTACCAATTCTAATGTTTGTCAATCTTCCCACATTTATTTCATACTTGTCAGGTTATATATGTACGTGCATTGATATTCCTATCAACAGGCAGCGCCATCTCTACAACTGCATTGAAACAGCCGGACTTTGCAAAAATTCGAGGAGAGTGCGCTTGATTTTTGTGGTCTAAAGTCATAAGATCAGATGGAGAGTTCCATTGCGCACAACGATTTTTTATTGCTCTTATCACTCCGGAATCGAGGTCTCGCGAAAGAAACGGATCCATAATCAACGAACTTGTCAGCTGCACAAGCAATACTTGAATGGCAATCATGCACCATCCAATTATAGCTTGTGCAACCTGACAAGTTCGTTGATTATAGATCTGTCCCTTTCGCGAGGCCTCGATTCTGGAGTGATAGAGCAATAAAAAATGCAATGTTACTATCTAAGTACAAATGCAATGTAGATCTTTTGTAATCGTGTATTTGTTAATGCATATTTTATTTCATTTCAATTAATTGATTTGCGAAATGGATGCCTTATGTTTGTGAATGAAATGTGATGTGAATTGGATGTTTTATGTTTGTCAAATGAATTGAGATGTCAATTGTATGTATACATATACTTGTTCATCTGCTTGTTTCAGAGGGCATGGCTAGCATTTCCTGAGGCTAGCCAATAAACAGGAATAGATTTAGGAGTAGAAAAGAATATCACAGATGGTTTTTAGTTAAAAACCGTCTGTGATAGGTGATATATCACAGACGGTTTTTACTTAAAACCATCTGTGATAGGTGATATATCACAGACGGTTTTTAGTTAAAAACTGTCTGTAATATTTGCACCACAGACGGTTCGAAAACCGTCTGTGATGACCTCGTATTATCACTAACCCATAAATTCAGACGGTTCACAAAACCGTCTGTGATGACATTTTGGAACCGTCTGTGATGACCTTTTCTGTAGTAGTGAGAGCATGCCTGCACCCACCACCTTACCATTTGCCTAAGTCTAAACCAGGTTTTGTATTTTGTTTTGAAATAGTTTGTAATTCCTCTTGACTCATCGAAGTCAAGAATACTTTTCCAAAAACTTGTCATTTCATGTGAAAAAGATGTCCCAAGCCTAAGTTATATCTATGCAAGGCTAAGTATTTGCTACAAAATTCCTCTAGCCATTCTAGTGAACTAACTAGAGTTTTATTCTAGGGATACAAGGTGTCAAGGGATTCAATATCTACGTAATAAATCTAAAGTAGGCAGTAACTAGAGTTTAAACTGAGTTTAAAGTACAATGAATAAAACTAAGCATGCAATGCAATTTAAAACAAAAATAATTTTATTTGCAAACAGGGTACAAATGGTCAAGGAGTGTGACTCGCCTTGCTCCATGAATTGGGGTGATCCGTCGTCGGGGAAATCTTCATAGTCTACACGTGAAAATAACACACCAAACTCAAAATAAATTCAAATTAAATTCAAATTAAGGCCAGAAATGGATAGAGGTCGAAAAAAGGGGAGGAGAGGTCGGGAAGGGCTGGGCGGTTGCGGGCGGCGGCACGCGGATGGGGAAGGAGGCGCGGGGGAGATGGGTCTGACATGCGGGCCCGGGGTGTAGAGAGAGAAGAGGGGAGGCACGGGAGTGGTTGGATGGAGATCGGAGGGCGAGGAAGATAGGAGGCGTGGGTGGCTGGGATTGCGCCATGGGGGCGGGGGTGAATCGGGCGGCTGGATGGTGATGGGGGATTTAAGTGGAAGGGGGCGGCCGAGATGAGAGAGTAGGGATCGGACAGCTGTGGGGTTTAGAGGGGTGCGGACGGGTGGGATAAGCTGGGGCGACGTGGGCGAGATCCACCCGCACACGTGTCGGCAAGAGAGGGGAGGAAGGCGGGTTTGTGCGGCGGTCGGATGGCGGCAACGTGGGCGGATCTCATCCGTCCACGTGTCGGCTGGAGGGGGGAGAGGTATTGTCGGAACCCGGAGTAACGACTCCTGGATCCTCTGTGTAAATCGCACTAGTCCAGGATCAGCTAGTGCACACAGTACAACAAAGATAAATACCAAGCACAAATGACCAACTATATTAAATAAAAGGGTACGGCCTTATGGCCACGTCTTACATCAACGCCCATTGGCAAAAGATAAATAAAGCAAATAACTACGGAAGCAAACTGAAAAGAAGCGAAGCCCAAGCCTGCACACAGGCAAACGACAGTAAGACGCGGCCTACTCGTCCAGATCTTCACCGTAGTCGACATCATCCTTCTCTGTGTGGAGATATCAAGGTGAGTATAAACTTGTACTCCGCAAATCACACGGAGAAATACAACATAATGATAAGGCTTCAATGGAAGGCTTATAGGTTTAGTTTGCATAAAACAGCATTTAATGAAATATAGTAGATAGATTGAAAATGATGAATTTAATACAGTAAGTAAAAACAATACTTGTAATTGAAAATAATACCGTCAGTGCTGGCTCCGACCAAACACCAACCTATTCACGGGCATCCCACCCAGACCATCTTTTCCAAAAGATCGCGTATGGATTCCATCCATCCACATGCTTTCACTGCGCAACTCTGATGGATTCCATCCATCCACCAGGTTTCAATCTCTCACGGATTCCATCCATCCGCAAGGTTTTCATCTCTCGTGGATTCCATCCATCCACAAGGTTTTCAAAAAATATTTTTGAAAAACAAAGTCTAATCCATGAAAAACTTTTACTCAGTATGCCCATGACCGTGGGCACGGCTATCCAGGATAGATTATACACTCTGCAGAGGTTGTACAGCTTTACCCACAAGACATTATCATCCCATTTTGCCACGCGAGTTACACACTTCCTTAGGTGTGCGGCGGGGAGATCACGACAAGGCCTTTACAATGCTAAGCCTTCAACCTGGCCAAGCCAACACTAAGGTTTCACCCCAGTAAGCAATCCACCAGACGGGGACCCCCTCTTGAGCCGAGTGAGACTTCTCATGGCCTACGCCACGCTCACTTTCAATTAACCTACGACATGACCCAGGTTGGGACCCGCAAATTATTCAGCCAGAGCTGTCCCATACCAGCCTTGTGGTAGTACGTTAGGGCTTTGCAACAGTAGCTCACAGACCGGTTCTTAATTGACTTAGGCTCAATCACATACCCCCGTGCACGACAATCAACCCTGTGTCTCCGAACAACAGAGCATGCCTGCACCCACCACGCAACCAATTGCCTAAGTCTAAACCAGTTTTTACATTTTATTTTCAATATATTTCATAAACCTCCTTGACTCACCAAAGTCAAGAGTACATTTGAAAAGCTTATCATTTTATGTGAAAAGGTTGGTCATTTTATGTGAAAAAGTATCCCAAAACAAGATTATGTCTAAGCAGGTCTAAGCATTTGATTAAAACTCTCTAGCCAATACTAGTGTACTAACTAGAGTTTGATTCTAGGGTGACAAGGTATCGAGAAACTCAATTTCAATAGAGGAATTAACAAGTAGGCAATAACTAAATTTAAAACTGAATTGAAATACGTTAAATAAAAGTATGCATGCAATATAATTTAAAACAACATAATTTTATTTTGAAATCTGGGATCAACATGGTCAAGGTGTGTGACTTGCCTTGCTCCATGGTTTGGTGTGAGTCGTCGTCGAATTCCTCTAAATCGTCGCAGTCTACACGCGAAGAACCAAAGCAAATAAATTCAAATAAAATATAAATAAATCCAAAAATTATAAAACATATATTTACGGATAGATTATGATTTTAGATGAATTAAGGAGAAAGAATCAACAGATTCAGAGTTCGTATGAGAGAGAACGAATATCTGGAAGTTTTGGACATCACATGAAATGATAACCAAATCTAAGAATTATCTTTTGAATAGTACGGTGCCGGTTGGCTGCGAGGTGGCCGGCGAATAGGCAAAATGGAATCCTGGCAATGAGGCAAAGGTGGTGACACAGGTACGGCAGCAATCACCGGCGGTGAGAGAAAACGACAGTGACGGCGTGGTAGCGACGGCTACAAGTTGGAGAGAGATAGTAGCGGGTATGGAAAGTGGAGATGTAGGATGAGCATGGGGTAGAACATGGTATGGTGAAGCTAGGAAAATTATTGGCTAAGCTGAAAATTAATCGGATGCGATACAATCGACGTTTGAATGATGACAGTGGGGAAATAGGAAAACTTGATATCTTGGTGCTCGGTGAAGCGAATCCAAAACCATTTGAAAGGTAGCTACCTGAGATGGTTTGGCACGATATGACGCGAACGGATTGGGGAAAACATCACCGAATAGATGGGGACACGAGATGCCATTGGCGGCTATGGCGAGGTGTCAGAGGCAAAAATTTGTGGAAGCTTTTCAGGGAAACGGAAGGGAGCATGGCGTAGAACGTGGCGAGGCAAGTCTAAAAAAATTACAGCATGGCCAAAGAACATCGGATGGTGGCGGAACACGGCAGAGAAGACTTTTAGCGACCGGCGAGTTGACATCGGCGTTCCGGGCAAACGGAGAGGAGTTAGCAGGTGGGGTTTGTGGCGAAACGAAGAGGAGAACATGGGGAACGCAGTGCTCACCTTGGTTGTGATGGAACATGCACGGTCGCCCTGCAGCAAGGAGAGAAGCGGCGGCACGGTTTGGCCATGGTGCTCCGGCGATGCTCCAGCGAAGCTCCGGCGAACGCGAGGGGGCACCATGTAGAACGCGCGAAGGCGAAGCCAATGGTGTGGTCAAAAGTGGTGGAACTCCACTGTAGGCAGCACAAACGGCCGAGGAACGCCGTTTGGTTGGCGAGAGAAAAATACCGATTGCGGCTAGGAGGAAGGGAGAGAGGCTTTAAGATTTTCGATGGTGAATGAGGATGAGAAGGGCACCCGGTAATCCCTTTTATAGGTGCAGAGGTGGACTAGATGAGGAGATCCGCGAGGGAATGTCTTTCGGTGGCATGGCATATTTCCGAGAAATGTACGCACGAAATTGGGGGCTAAGGCCGGGAATGGAAAGCTCTTGATGAGAGTATTCGAATACATTTTGTTGCGCAAGAAATGGTTGAGAAAATCTCGAGTTCTAGAAGCTTCAAAATCCCGTTATGGCGCTGCGCGTGCGTGCTCTCTGGAGAACATTCACTTGGAAGATGAATAGTGGCAGGAGAGAGAAAATCAAAAGAGAAAAAAATAGTTTTTTTTTCAAAAATAAAATAAATTCCAAAAAATTTGAAAAATTTTACGAAAATCCTTGGAACCTGAAAATATCAAATAAAATAATTTCGGATTTATTTGAAGTATATTTTAACCATTTAAAATATTTTTATATTTTAAGCTTTAATTTAATTCAAATAAATTTTGAAATATACTTTCCAAATTTTAAAACAGGATATAGATATATTAGAATTTTTAAAGAATTTAGAAATTTAAACGGACTTAATCCGAGTTAGGATGAAGGAAAACGAGCTTTTGGAAGTTTAAAACTAAAGAAAAAGGAAAAAGGAGATTTTCTGAATTATTTTTGTACTGAAAAAGAAAGATTATGACGTGGGATCAAATCTGGTGGCGTAGATTGAATCCAGGCCATCGGATGAAGATAGAGTGGGTTAAGTGAAGATGGATGACCGATATTTAATCAGGTGCGGAAGATTGGATCTAGGCGTGACACTTGTCAGCTTGAGAAGAGAGAGGGATTTCAAAAACACTTAGAAAAAATAAAGTCTAAAAATTCCAGAAAAATTCACAGAAATTCCTGGAGATGATTTAGACTTAGGAAAAATATTTTCAACTTAAAGTTGGTCTTTAATTTTTACACAAATACTTTTTAGCTTTGAAATTGATTTTTAAAATCCAAAAAAACACAGGAAATCCAGATAAACACCAATGCTTCCAAATAATTAATTTCAAATAGGATTTTTATAGAAAATCAAAATATCATTCTATTTAATAATAGTTTTATGTTTTTACCTAAATTACTTTTTAAATCCAACGTTTTTAAAAGCAGAAAAATCAGGGCAAACAAAAAATAAAATTTAGGCAACCAAAATACTTATTTTTATTTTAAATTATTTTTACTATTATTATTTTTTGTAAAAACTTGGGCTGTTACAGGTATTTATTTTTCTTTTAGATTTTCAGTAAATCTGAGAAAAGAGATTTAGGCCTAGAAAATAGCAGAAAACTCCAAATAAATCCCAGAAAATTTCTATAAACCTAAAAAAATGCAAGGAACTCAAATAAAACTATTTAAACTTATTTGGATCACAATTTCTCCCAATCTTAATATCTTTTAATTAGGGCAAAATCAAAAGGAGGATTTTAAAATTCCAGAAAAATGAAATTAAATAAATTAAAATTTTGGGATGTCACAGTCGATCACCATCTCCTTCTTTGCCATGGTTTTTAAGCTTTAGAAATTCATGTGTCCGAATCTTGCATGCCACAACCAGGCCGAGTCAGCTGTAGAGCTTTTCAAGCATTTGGGTTTTGCGACTTCAATTGGGATCTTGTACAACCGGTTCACCGTCTTTTGCACTTTCATTAGCAACTGTTCTGAGTGGTCGAAGACCTTCAGGTGGTTGTCTTTGAGCTCGATCCGACAACCTTCTTAGGTTAGTTGTCCAAGACTTATGATATTGCTGCGTAGGCTTGGTATGTAATACACATCCGACAGCCTTCTCTAGCTTCCATCCTTGCATTGCATAAGAATCGAGCCTTTCCCTTTGATCTGGACCATCGAGCCATCCCCAAATTGCACTTTACCGAGCACATTCTCTTTCAACTCATGAAACATCGAGTGTGTGCCCATCATATGGTTGCTAGCTCCGTTGTTGAGGTACCAGTTTGCAGACTACTTCGGTGTCTACTCTCCCTTCTCTATCAATCTTGGAAAAACACTCCCTTCATTCAGCAGTACCATTGTTGGTACATCTTCAGTGCAGAGCGACCATAGCAACGTCGGTTCTTTGTGTTCAGATGTTTGAGCCATGTTGACTTCCTCCACTTTCTTCTTGCTTCTGCAATTTACTGCGTAGTGACCATACTTCTTGCAGTTATGGCACTGAATGTGGCTCCGACATTCGGCAGTGTAATGGCCGAATTTTTCGCACTCGTAGCATTGGACGTTTGATTTGTCTGGCTGGTAGTCGCCACCTCCACGACCACCTCTTCCTCCTCTTCCGGACTGAAACCCACGACCTCGTTGGGCATAGCCTCATCCTTGTCCTCGACCATGGGACGCGCCGCGGCCAGAAGATGAGCTATGACCACGACCACGTCCTCCTCTTGATGTCGAGTCTGTACCTCGGTTCTTTATGTCTTCTCTCACGAGTAATGCTTGTTCTCCATTGTCGGCTTGATAACTCTTCAGAAGCTGTTCATGTGCTTTAAGCGCCCTGGCTACTTCCTCTATCTTCATCTTCGAGAGGTCTTGGGAGTACATGAGCGTAGTCACCACTGGAAGAAACTTTTTTGGTAGTACTCTTAAGTATTTCTTCACAGCCACCTCATCCTTTAGATCATCGCCAAGAGACTTGATCTGGTTCTTACCCATCTTCATTGCTTCAAATTCGCTCCGCAGTGTTTAGAGTTGAACTTCCTTTACTCGATCTACTCCTTCATGCATTGTCTGCAGAGTAGTCCAAGCTTCTTGTGCCGTCTCCTTGCCGACCAGTTGCCGCATCATCGAGTCGGGCACAGCCTGATAAATCACGACAAGCGCCATCTTGTCTAGTCGGTCATCAATGGCCTTGCCTTTCTCTGTTGGATCAACCGTGCTCCAGACACCCTGAGCACACATGTTGACCTTCATCTTCATCGCTTAGACCAGATAATTATCCGAACTGAGGAGTGGATACTGCAGCATCACACTCTCCTTAGCCTTTGATGTTTCTCCCATGGCTCGCTTACTGTTGCTATATGACCACTCAGGCAGCCGTTCGACTACTCTTCCCTGCTGCTGTGCTGCCCTCTCTTCAACTGTGTTGGAGTTACCATGATCGCAACCTTCTACGATCACGCAGTGATGCTGGCGATCACTGTTCACTGTGGTCGAACACACCTTCGACCACGTTCACTTCCTTACAACGTGGTCGGAGTCACTTCTGACCTCGTTCAGGTCTTCACGGTGTAGTCGTAGCTCCTTCCGACCACTCTCACCGTGGTCGAAGCCTTCACAATGTGGTCGAACGCTTTATACCGTGGTCGATAGCCCTTACGACCACGTTCAGTGCTCCTTCAATGTGGTCGAACGCCTCTTCGACCACGTTCAATACTATCTTGTCGTGGTCGTAGCGCCTCTTGATCACCTTCGCCGATGCTTTGCTGTGGTCGTAAGCCCTCCTGACCACGTTTGCCATGGTCGTGAGTATTTCCAACCACGCTTGTGAGATTACACGATGAAATCAATGCTCAGGGATTTTTTTTCTCTTCTCTATTACTCGTTATTGCTTAGTACATCTTGGTTACATGTCTGCACCCCTTTTTATACCCGGTTATTCGACTTTAACTCGGGTTTGACTACGATTACAAAACCAACTCCGACTCCAGTTCTAACTTTTGACTACGACTTCTACTGACTTTCGACTTCAATTACAACTTCGTTTCTGGTCTGACCGGTCGGCTGGAAAACTCTATTTCGGCTACAACTTCCGATTTTTCCTCCATCTTGACTTCGATCACTTCCAAAACTTGCAAAAACAAGGTTATTTACAACATAGCTAGGCGGCGTCGACACAGGCTAGCCTTCTCCCTTCTTCTCCTAGTCTTCTCTTAAGATTGCCAAGCAATCAAAGTCCCAAAGCCTTCTTCCTTATCTTCCGAGCACTCAACGACAGAGTCTTTTGACCAGAGCCCTCGACCAGTGGCAATCTTCCCCTAGTCTTCTCTAAAGATTTCTGAGCAATCAAAGTCCCAAAGACTTTCTTCCTTATATCCCAAGCACTTAGCTCTGACTGGGTCTTCGACCAGAGCCCTCGACCAGTGGCAATCTTCCCCTAGTCTTCTATGAAGATTCCCGAGAAGTCGAAGCCCTAAAGTCTTTCTTCCTTGTATCCTGAGCACTTAGTTGTGACCTAGTCTCCTTACTCGAGTGCCAGCCACCAATATTTGCTCAAAGCCCCGATTGTTCCCTAGTTCACTTCGCCATATCGTGCACTGCCTTCTCTATCCTGTGCTAACCTTGTTTCCCATCGCTCCTTGCTATCTTCGTGCATGGATGCCACGTCACCAAGTTAGATTACCGTTGACACGTGGGACCTGCGTGTCACCCACGAGCATGGGAGAGCTGAGTTCGAGAACCTGTCTGCCCTTGTCTCACTTTACTTCCCTTCTCGTTTTCGCTGAAGCTTGAGCTCTTCATCATCGCCTCCCTTCCTCACTGGTGGTCAGCTCGCGCTCCTATCGCCAGGAGTTATCGAAGCCATGCCGCTTACCTAACTTTTGGTACTGCAAGGAAGGTGCCCTTTTATCCCCATACACCCTCGCACTTTCAGTTCTCCTTCTACCTCAATTCCAGTCTCCCGGACCATTTTCAGTCATGTTCCTTTATGTTTTCTTGTTGAGTTTTGTTTGCAAGTCTTGTAATTATTGCAATAGGCTTATTCGGTGTTTTGTATGTTACGCTAGATTACAACTGGACTGCCAAAGCCTCAAGAGCTGGAGGAGGAGGTCTCGAGGACTACTCTATAGTGAGCAGTGAAGGTTACGATTTCCAACGCAAGTTACGAACCCTTGATCATGTTGAATCCTAGTAGTTGGGTATATTCTATATCGGATTTCTTTCATGTCCTTACATGCAAATGTTATTTGTTGACAATTACTTTCAATTAATCTAGCTTAGTTGTTCTCCTCAATTTAATATGTGTTTATATTGCCATCATGATAATTGTTCCATCCTAACATATTTTGCAACCATTAGGATTAGAATATTAGTCTTTCGACTGGTTTAGTATTGAATGAAATAAAAACTATAATAGTTGCTATTGCCTCACCTGCACTCACTAGTTGATGGGTCGAGATCTATTCCAAGTGCTCCAATGTTAGTGGAGCATGGAGAATTAAGTTGGATCACTAACCTAGAGTGGTGTTCTTGGTTGTTGTTGGCCCTGGTGTAGTATGGTTGCTCCAATGACTATGGTCAATGGTGATTGACGTCAAGAAGTTGGTGGTTTCCATTCGACCAGTGGCAGAGCGGAAGTATAATGTTGTGGAAAAGACATAGTTATCATACAACCACAAGAACAGCCCTGTCGGACCTAACTCGACTGGTGTGGTAGTTTCATTGGGTGCCCAAGGGTAAGTTTGGTGTTGGTTATTTTCATAGACCAACCATACCACAGTATGACCCCTAGGAACAAGCAAACGGCTACCCAGACCTAGGCCTAGTCGGGGCTGCTGTTGAGAGGGGACCTATCTCTATACTGCACGGCACTGGTCTCATGAATCAGTCATGAGTTATGTTATCCCAACTCTAGCTAAGTCGAGGTAGCCTCTGGATAAAGCTGGGTACTCTATGTAGAGATTTGGAACCATTCGAATATGTTGTACTCCTGGTAAATAGAGTTGTGTCAAGGGGTGATTCCCAAACTGATCATGAAGCTGATGGGTTAGTGGTCATTTTGCATAAGCGAGCTGATGGGAGGTGTTGTTGTGCTCTGGTATGAGCATCATTGGAAAGAAGTTGAGAATCCCCTAATGAACCTTTTATTAAATCAGCCTTAGCTTAACTAAAATGCTTTACAAAGTAACTTAATGGGATACAATACTAGTCAGAGTAGTTTTTGTTAAGCCCACCTTGGTATACTATCCTTGAATCCTTACAATGAGTTATAAAAGTTATTGTTATAGTTTGTTAAGTACTCCTGTGGTTTTAGTTCAAACCATGGGTAGGTTCTTTTGAGATGTGGTTTTGGCTTTTGGTTTTTAAATTCTAGTGGTTTGCGAGAGATAGTACGTAGAGAGAAATAGTCACATGCAATTTTGGCTAATATATCTGAACTCGGTACAGTATCTACTATAATCTTCCTGTAGATCTCACCTTGAAAAAGCGTACCATTTAAAAGCTAGTTATTGTAGCAACATAAGCCAAAGCCTAAGTATAAGTGGAAAATAACCCACCCCATGAGTAATATGAAGAAGTAGCTGTAGGTGAAGACTACTTCATCGGAGATGGTTTCACATCCTAGGTACATAGTGCCTAAACTCAAGTATAGTCTGTGGAGTATTAATCGGAGCTACCGAGTTCCTTGTACTTGGGACCTCTAAGCAGTCCTGTGTCTTCAAGTTCTCTATGTTTTGACTTGTAACCTAAGTAAATTTAGCCCAAGGACCCCTATAAAACTGCTTGTTACTACTAAGTCATACTTTTTTATCAAACTCTAGTATACTAATGTATTCGTGAGTTGTGTATTAACTCTATGTATGTGCGATCGAATCCTCGAGTCACCATGTAGACACCCCCACAACACTTTATCGCTAGAAAATACCACTCCAAAGACTAGCGTGTATAAAAAATCCACTTGAAAAACCAAAAGTAATATGAAAAATGCTATTTTTCAATTTTGAGCTTCTTTAGTCTTTTCCTCCTTGTGAAATGGCTATCTTAGGTGACTTATTTTGTCCTAGTTGGTTCAACCATACAACTTCCCAACCTAGTTCCTACCTCCCACCCTAATGCACCAGACAATTGGGCAGGTTCAATTTGACTTTGAGCTGGCTTTGGCTTGTATGGACTACAATAACTAGCTTTTAAATGGTGCATTTTTTCAAGGTGAGGTCAACAAGAAGATTGTAGTAAAAAGTGCATTGAGTTCAGCTGTACTATTCAAAATTGTATGTGACTATTTTTCTCTGCGTTCTACCTCTTGTGAATAGCCAGAATTCAAAAATTTAAACCATAAGTCACAAGCCATAGCCCAAAGGAATCCACCCAATATAACCAAAGCCCCAACCCAACTAGGTTATCATCTTCCTTACATCAATTTGCAATCTTGGTGTGGGGGCGCTAGGGCCGCCCCGAGTGGGGGATTGTCGCATGTGTTCTGTACTAGTCCTATGATCAGTAGCTATTACACACATTCACATCATTGAGATTACATCCATACACATCACACATAAATAGCTTACAACAAAAGGATAATATATAAGCGAGGCATAAAGGAGTATATAAATAAGGCCGACCAGCTAATTAACATCAGAGTCTTGAACAAAATGCAGCGGAAGTCTAATAATGAAAGTATCCAGTTATTTGCCCTCATAACATGTAGGCAACTGACTGGAGTCAAACCCTAGAAAGATCCTTCATCAAATTCCCCAGTGCCAGGAGCGAAATACGCATCGTCAGGCACATAATCTTCATCCTCTGATCAATAATAATTTAAGCAAGATTCAATACATTGTGTACTCAGCAAGACTTGTAGTGTATTGCAAATTTTATATATATGCAAGGCTGTCAAAGAATGAGATTCTATACTAAGTTGTTTTCAGCATAAAGCAGATTTCATTTAGCAATAAGTAATAATTTGCAAGCAGAATTGTAAAGAGCGTTTGACACGTAATTGAAACAAAATTTATATAATTTTGATAACAATAGATCAAAACCATGCACAGCCTTCCTCGGCTGTGAACACATCCACTCGTAGCTCTCCTTGGCTGTGATCATCGTATAATTCTCACCCATGGGCATGACACATGATTGCGTACATGCCATCCCATATGTTCAGTGAAATAGTTTTGAAAAGAAAAACTATTCCCTTTGTAGTTACATCCAAGCTTGCTCATGACCACGAGCACGACTGTTTAAATAGTTTTTAACACTCTGCAGAGGTAGTTCGGCTTTACCCACACGAGATAATCAATTATACTATCGGCAACTACACGCTTCCTTTAGCGTGTGATGAAAGCTGATTATCATATAGCCTTTAGATTATCTAGTCCTAATCTTGCACCAGGCCAAATGAACATCGAACCTCTCTTAGGTGCACCCCTAAAAGAGCATTTGAATCCTCACTTAGGTACACCCCTAAGCGAAGACCCTCACTTAGGTCCGTCCCTCAAGTGGGCATTCATCGTTGCATTAAAGTTTTGGCCCAACACCTTGATGAAGGGAGCTCCTATGAGCAAACCTAACCAAAGTGCTATTACTACATCTGTGCCTACCACAATGTAAGGCTAGACCTAGACAACATAATTAGCTAAATACCAGAGTCCATATAGCACATGTAGTTGTATGATGTGACTTATATGTGTTGCAATAGCATTCAGTCGTTAATTGACCCAGGCGAGAGTCTTCTACTATATACATGCAAGATTCCCTCTTACATTTGACATAGTATCATACAGCTTGCCCACGTCCAAAAACTAGGTTTTCCATTTTATTTGATACCAAAATAACAGAGGTTCCCCCTCTGGTCAACATTTTGGAACCATCATACCCACGTATAAACTTGTTCAAAAGATCAAACTTAGCAGAAACTAGTGCTTGGATAAGCGCCTAAAACTTGTACTCGAAGTAATATACCCAAATTTCGACACTAGCTATATCTAACCATGTCCTAAGGGTTACAACAGTGAGTATATCAAATTTACAAGGAAGACTCAATGCATTCGAGCAGTAGTAACTACTATTACCCACAGTATAGCAAATTTTACTGAAACATACACGCATGCATAATAGATTTTTGCAAACGATATACAATAACTAAAATACTGAGATCAACATGGTCAAAGGGGGTTCTTGCCTTGCTCTTGTTGTTCGGAGAATGTTACCGAGGCGTTCTCAGCATTGTCTGGCGCGGGGTCATCTATCCGATAAACCCAAATAACAGCAAATAAGAGCCAAATAAACAGAGATAAGACTACAATATTTTCATTTAATCAAGAAGTTCATGATTTTAGAAGAATTTAGAAATAAAGATTACTAAATTCGGAGTTCGACTACAAAAGTTATATGTGTTCGAGTTTTTGAATTATTCCTTCTCGGTGAGTACAAAACTCTTTACGACTACCAATTTTTCTTCGGTCACTACGGAGCTCGGACGCTTCGAGTACCGCTCCACCGACTATGGAATTTCGACTACATGGGTCTTTGAACTATCGCAACTTTGGTCGTACCGCTTTCACAGAGCCAGTACTACCGGTCTTTGACCACGAAGGTCCTTCAAGCGCCGAACGGTTACTGCAGCACAAGGCTATCAACCACGTTATGTAGTTTACGGCTACCAACTACGTCCTGTGTCTTATGGCTGATCCAATGTATGTTACAACTGATCTACTCTATTTACAACTTATCTACTTCTACTTACGACCGATGCATTCTATTTACGACCAATCTACTCTATTTACTATCGATCTAATCCATTTACGATCAATCTAGCCTATTTACGACCGATCTACCCTATTTACGATCGATCTATTCTATTTATGATCAGTCTACTCTATTTACGATCACCAATTACTGACCATGGCACTTCAACCACACAGGTCTTCGTCCACGCTGGTCCTAATGCACCACCGGTCGTACCACTCACACAGAGCCAGTACTGTGTTTTATGACTACGGTTTGAGGTCAAAGTTGATGACTACTACAGTGGTTGAAGGTTTTGACTACGGCTGCAATCGAAGATTTCGACTATGGCTACGGTTGAATATTTCAACTACAGCTGCAATCGAAGATTTTGACACGGCAGCAATTGAGAGGTTCGACGCAGCAGCAGTCGAAAGGTTCGACACAACATCGATCAAAATGTTCAACACAATAGCGATCGAAAGGGTTTGACACAGTAGTGGTCGAAAAGTTCGACAATGCAACGGTCGAAGAGTTCAACATAACAGTGGTCGAATCATTTGACACCGTAGTAGTCGAAGAATCAGTTTGACTCAGAAGAGTTTGAGATATCTGTATTTGAGGTGAACAGTGTTTGGGCTCTGGCATATAAAAGCCATGGATAGGCCAAGTGTTTTGGCTGTGGCTTTGAAGGAGCTTTTTGTGCTAGGGTTTTTAGGGGGTGCTTGTGAGGGCAATTTATAAATCCTCAGAAATCTAGCCATAAAGAACATCTTGAATCAATTTGGTTCATGATGTGTTGAAGTGTTCTAGTGATTGCTGGTGCAACTGGATCATTCAACTACGTGCAAAGCTGAGCATGGATGTGTCGATCGATCTGTCAAATTCTTCGTCGACTACTTGACAAGTTGAAAAGTGGAGGCAATAATTCACCCCCTCTGATTGTGCCATACGATCATATAGGTAGGAAACGACAACGGATAACCCATTTTATCTGATATTTGTATTCGAGAAAACGTGAATGTGGTAAGCAAAATCCGTAGTTGAAAATGTTCATATTCATATTTGAGAATATTCTTATCCATGTTTGATAATATTCATATTCACATTCATATTCATATTCGAGGCTATTCGATTCGTATTTGATCCGTTTCCTATGCCTATAGTCGGTAACGGGTCAAAAACCAGTGGAAAACCGGCAAAACCGCTAGAAATTTGTTGTATCAAGATTTGTTACAGAAGTTATAGGAGAATATTCGTATTTAATCCAATTAAGTATATATTTGATTTGAATTTGTATCCATTACGACATTCAATTCATATTCATATTCGAGAATATTCGAATTCATATTCACATTCATTTTAAAAATATGGATTTGTATCCATATTTAAGACTATTTGATCATATCCAATCCATTTTCATCCCTAACGGCAGAGCTTGCCAAGTATTCATGCTCAATTTCAAGTAACAAATCAACACTTTCCAAGAAGATGTTGATGTGACGACCATTCGCATTGATGCTTTGGAAGGGAACATGAATACTCATTTCACACAGCTTGAACAATCTATTGATGTGCGATTTGACACTGTGATTGCTTCTCTACAGCATTTGGAAGCAAACCTAGGTGTCCAATCAGCCGTACATCAACCATAACGACGTCTTGAGGTAAGATATAATCCATTGTTTAATGATTTTGATGACAATAATTTTGGTGTGATATCCAATGGAGCTTTTGACGGACACTGCAACAACTACAGTCATCGACATGGATTCAATTATGAAAATCATGGTGATGTCCATATGTGAAGAGGCACAAACTTTGAAGCATTGGCAACAACAATGCAATGGAGGATGTGTACGTGAGGAGGATGGTTTAGATAAGCTTGATCCTATCTTCAATGGTAGAACCAACCCCGAAGGGTATCTTGAATGGGTGATGAGAGTTAATCAAATCTATGATAGGCAAAACTTCACTAAAGAAAAGAAGGTACATGCTGTATTCATTGAATTCACTGGATATGCTTTATTTTGGTGGGATCAATTAAATAGGAAAGGTAGAAGATCAAATATTTGGAAAGCCATGAAAGATATCATGAGAGAGCGATTTGTGCCACCATATTATGTTCACATAATTCATACAAAGCTTCAATGTCTTAGATAAGATAAGCTCTCTATTGGTGAATATTGGAAAGAGATGAATATGCTTTTGATTCATGCAGGTATGCATGAACCCGAGGAGGCTACAATGGCACACGTTTTTGGAGGGCCTTAATACTAAAATTCAAGATCATGTGGAGATGCATCCATACACCAATTTCCAAGAGCTAATACATCAAACTTTGTGTTGTGAGCGACAATTGCAAAGAAAATCATAAGGTAGCTGTCTATGTGCATGTACATCCAAATTTCAGGCATTTTCAAGAACAAATCAACAAGAGGGAGATGCTGAAAATGCATCAAAACAAGCATTTAAATCAAATTCTGCACCTACTTTGCAAAAGAATGCTTCAAATGAGGTGAGTAAGGTAAGAAAAACTACATCGAAAGTTGAAAGTACTACTTCTAATGCTAGGAGTAGTAATATTACTTGCTTTAAATGTTAAGAAAAAGGTCAAATGAATGTTCAAATAAAATATACTATGATCATAAGAATACCATCTAAAAGTAAGCATGATGACACTAAATTTGAAGATAGTAATTCCAATGAAGAAGTTGATGCGTTGAATTATGAAAGCAAAGAAGTACTCACTGTTAAGAAGGTATAAAAAGTAGAAGATAGTGAGCATCTTGGCTCAAATCTACATAACAACATATTTCATGTTGAAGGTAAGATCAAGAATAAGGTATGCACTCTAATCATTGATGATGGCAGTAGTCAAAATCTTGCTAGCCTTGATATGATTAAGACATTAGGATTATACATGTTCAAAAAGACTAAAGCTTACCAAACTGAATGGTTGAATGAATATGAAACTCTTAACGTTACACATGATGTTCAGGGTACCATTTACTATTTGTAATTACAAAAATGAAGTGATTTGTGATGTGGTACTAATGAAAGCTTGTGATGTTCTTTTAGGTCATCCATGGCAATATGATTATGATTCTATGCATAATGGAAAACATAATTGACACACTTGTTCAATTAAGAGGAAAACTTATAAGACAAAAACTGCTATGCACTCACCTTTATGGTGTACTCACCAAGCATTTAAACTAAAAAATTTCTGGATGTACTTCATGGTTTACTCCACCTATATATATAAAATTTCAAGTTCAAATTCAATCTATGTTAAGAGTACCAAAAAAGAGAAAATTCTGACAAATTTGAACTCTTAACATTTGTCAGATTTTTCTCTTTTTGTTACTCTTAACATAGAATAAATTTGAACTTAAAATTTTATATATAGATAGAGTAAGTTTAGAAATACATGTAGAATTTTTTTTACCTAAAAGAGGTGTACCTAATCATAGCCCACTATATGTACACACACATAAACTAAAGTTGAATTTAATTTTTTTTTCTATGTTTGATATCTCAAATACACTTTGTTATAGGTATGTGAAGGCACCCATGTCAAATGTCGCGAATCTCAAAGTACATCAACGGGTATTGATTTTGGTGCTTAGACACCATGATGCATGAAACACTTGCCTATGTGTGTGTGTGACTGTTACAATCATACAACAAACGTAGCTATATTTTCAAAGGAATAGGAGATTTCTAGCGAATACAATATGTTATAATATTTAGCCGTGTAATTATTCCGCTAGTTATAAGAAATTCACACTTTTCAAAAGTTAAATGGTTGTGCTTGGCGATTTCTTTGTCTCCGTAGAGTCTGGA
Organism: Dendrocalamus latiflorus; assembly: GCA_017311315.1. Lineage (NCBI taxonomy): Eukaryota > Viridiplantae > Streptophyta > Magnoliopsida > Poales > Poaceae > Dendrocalamus > Dendrocalamus latiflorus. The sequence continues at coordinate 48,378,435 of CM029627.1, forward strand.
ATGATAATCCACTTAATATTAGTTGGTTCCCAGCTTTTAGCGAGGATCGGGGATTAATTATGTTTTATATATCTGTCACTTGCACAGTCATGCTTAAAGAGAAGTTCTTTGTTGAGATCGACGTAGTCTCAATACACACTTACGCACAAGACGGAAAAAATTGTTAGGAAACCTGAACTCTATCCAGAGTCCTGATCTAATTGGGCACCCCACCGTAGACTATAAATAGGGACCTAGACCCCCCTCATTATGTACACCCGATGCAATCTAAAGCAATAAAGAAAGACCAGGAGTTCTCTCTACCTCTCTGTGTTCAATCTATTATTCTGTGATTCTGTGATTGATTCGTTCTTGTTCTAAGCAGAGGAATCGTTCGGACTGGTCGCCAGCGACGGTTTCTCAACACGTTATCAGCACGACTTCGCTCCGGTGAACGAGGTAATCATCGAAGCACAGATTGAATTTTCTAGATCGCTTTTGAATCTGTATTTTCTTTTCGCGTTCTAGATTGAAATTCTACGGTGCAAATCCGCCCTAATCTACCGCGAGCAGACTTGAAGTCGCCGGCACAATGCCGATCGGTAGATTGTGAAACGGGGTAGATGTTGATTGCGCTGTAGAACGATGCAAATCCGCCCTAAATCTACCGCGAGCAGATCTGAAGTCGCCGGCACAATGTCGATCGGTAGATTGCGAAAAGGGGTAGATGTTGATTGCATCCTAGATTGAAGAAAAAAAACGAAATCAGAAAAATCTTGCATGATCCCGCATGATCACTGCACAAATTTTTGCATCTGTTCTTTTGTTGGTGTTTGGTTTTTGCTTGGCCCCTGCACGAAAAAAAACACAAACAAACACAACACATGGAAGATTGGGCGCTGGCCAGAAGCCACCGCCGGGAAGCCACCGTGCCGCTGGTCGTCGTCTCCCGCATGAGACACCGCTGTCACCGCGTCTGCATGCGCGGCCGCCGGACGGCAGCTGGCTGAGGTGCCCGGAGCACACCGCGCCGCCCGGCCGCCCCGACTTCCGTGCACGCGACGCCGGATTGGGTTTTGCGCTCGCATGCGCCGCCCTCGGATAGCGCGTCCCCGCACGGGCCGCCGCCTCCCGCACGAGGCGCCGCCGCTGTCGCCGGACTTCGCGCCCGCATCGCACATCGCCTCCCCTTGGCTCGCGCCCGAAGCGCCGGACTGCTGCGCCGCCCCACCAGCCGTCCCCGCTCGGCTGGCCGACCCACGTCGCCTTGCGCATGCGGCTGACGCCCGGCTTCTCCGCCGCTCCCGCCATGGCCGACGTCCGCAGCCTCGCCCGGCCACCCACGCCCTGCATGGCGTCGTCGCCGCCGGGCTCCGCCCGCTCGTCGCCCTGAACGGCGCCGCCACCTTGCGTCATGCGCCGCCCGCCTTGGCCGCACCACCGCGCGCCGCCAGGTCCGTCGTGCCCCGAAGTCGCCGGCCGTGGAAGCGATCGGACGTTGTCTCCACACGGGCAAGCCTCGCACGGCACCGTGTCTCGCCTCGGCCTGCAGCCGGCGTGCCTCTGCCGTGGCGACGCCCGGCCCCACCGCACGGCCGTCGCGCCCGAACAAGCCCCGCCTCCTCGCCTCCCGCCGCCGCATCGGCTTCCGGCTCCGCCGCCGCATCGGCCCCCGGACTCCGCCCGCCAAGCCGGCCTTCGCTCGCGCCGCGCCATGGCCGACCATCGGCCCCGCCCGCGCGCCGCCGCACGGGCCCTCCCTGCCGCCGCCGCCCAAGTCGCCTGAAGTAGCGCCGCCCCGAGTGGTGGAGTGGCTAGGGGAAACCCTAGCCACCGGATTTTATTGGGCCGGCCAGGGGAGGTGGGCCAAACGGGCGGAGGGAAAGGCCATATGGCCCAAAAGAAGTTGGGCCGGGGGGGTGGGGGAAGAAAGTCCGGCCGGGGGGGAGTTAATTTTGCAGATAAGCCCCCGAAACATGCAAAATTACCGAGAGGCCATTAAAATTTACATTTGGGTCCAGATTCTTGCAAAAAGGGCCTCGTAGTTCTGAAAATTACGTATAAGCCCTCAAATTTACGAGTAGGTCCAAAATTTTACAGAAAACCCCTCGGTAAATCAGAAAATTGCGCGAATTTTTCTCTGAATTGAAAATTTGCGTAAAACCCCCAGAAATTGCAGAATTTGCTGAAATTTCATATTTTAGCATAAAAGGGCCTCAGGAATCCGAATTTTGCATTATTTTTAGCATTGAAGCTTATTTATTTATGCCATTACTGTTTTATGTATTTTCTGTATTTATTTACTGTTTTGGTTAATTGTAATTGTTTAAATTGCTTTTAATCACTGAAATCAGCAGTAAAATTATAGAAAATGCATAGAAAATTATGAAACATTACGAGAACCTTTTGTACCATTTATTTACCCGCAGTGAATTATTCCGTGCATGTCTACCAGCAGTAGACTTACACACATTTAGATGACTAGCATCACGAACTAGAAGTTCGAGGAGCTGGCCCAGCATGGACAAAACTATCTGACGTAGGCATCCGATGTCGAGATTGTGCTTGGAGTCAGGAAGCTCCGCGCGACTATTGGGATTGGTGGACTGAATGACGCCCAACCCATGCCTAAAGAGAATGATCAGGCATTTCATTTTCTCAGGCACCACCTCTGCCTAACTCTCAAGAATGAGTATATGGTGGAGAAAAGCGCGCTAGCACTCTGGATCGCACTCAAGAAGCGGTTTAAGAGGCTAAAGTACATCATTCTTCCTCAAGCAGAGTATGAGTGGATCAGACTGAGGTTTGCCGACTTTAAGACGGTCAGGGAAAACAATTCTGCCTTGCACAGGATTTGTACCCGAAAACAGAAAATTGAGAAAATCCTTCCACCCCAATGCAGTACAATCCGCACGCAACTATCGTCAAGATGGCTATGAGGAATACGCCGAATTGATTGATATGATGCAGTTGCGGAGGCTCAGGATGAAGTTCTCCGCAAGAACTAAGTCACTCAGCCATCTGGGAGCTCCACTGGCCATGAAGCCAACGCTGGGAGCTACAAGGTGCGAAAGCCCTTTATGAAGAAAACGGGAAGGAAGGGTATGGCCGTAGCCCAGAAAGGCAAAATTAGATGCTCCACGTGAGAATAAGGCTAGCAAGCCAAAACGGGATGGTAAAGGGCACATGAAGTCCACTCTGCATCGGTTGAGGGGGAGCATTCTGAGCAGCTGCCTGCGTTGATGGTGTTTGAGACCATTACGATAGCAGCACCCCTCTCGACCTAGAAGCAGCCAATGCCATGATTTCTCTTGAAGAGAATGTCAACCCGAAAAAAAAAATAGCAGAAGAAGTCTAGTGCACTGAATGCATTTCGACTTTAATTGTCATTTATTTTGTGTGGAAGAATATGTTAGAATTTGCATGGATGGTACTTAAGAATTGTTATCTTCTCGTGATGGTTGGATGATATTTGAAGAATTCATTCATTTATTCAGTTTATGATGGCATGATATGTTCTGATATTGGAGTATTTTATTTATGTGTTGATTGCCTTCTCATACATGTTAATAAATACCCTATATTAGAACACGTGTAGCGCCCTATGAAGGAAGTGTGCTTAGCTAGCAGCGGCACAAGGAATATCATCTTAAGAGAGACTAAGTTTTTCAAGTCGATTCGTGAGAGCACTGGCAGCCTTACGACAATCGCCAGAAGCGATGCATGTATAATTGGTTCAGGAAGAGCCACAATGGGCACAACTTTGGTCATTGAAGAAGCCTTATTGTACCCAGAATCGATTTGAACTCTCCTAAGTTTTAAAAATATTTGCGCCACCAGTTTCCACGTTGAGACTAAAAAAAAGAGTACGGTAAGGAATACCTACTCATTACGAAGCGCGAAGAGAATGGCAAAAGAATATTAGAAAACTTCCTTCACTTGAAACTGGGCTATATTATACCAACATTAAGGCGCCTGCAGCGTACACTGTCCTGAAGACGGTATTTAAAAGCTCTGAAGTCTTCTGTCTCTGGCATGACAGATTAAGCCACCTAGGTCTTAGGATGATGAGAAACATAATAAATAACTCGCATGGGCATAATATTAATGAAGAATTTCCCAATCATGAAGATTTTGTGTGCCCTGCATGTGCACCGGGAAAATAATAACTAGTCCCTCCACTCTGAAAGTGAAGGATGAAGTCCCTGCATTCCTGGAACGCACCCAGGGAGATATTTGCAGTCCCATTCAGCCCATCTCAGGGCCATTCAAGTATTTCATGGTGCTCATTGACGCTTCTTCGAAGTGGTTATATGTGGGTTTGTTGTCTACGAAAAACCACGCCTTTGCAAAATTGATCTCGCAGATCATTCGCATCAGAAATGTGTTTCCAGATCATCATATCAAGTCCATCAGAATGGACAATGCCGGAGAATTTACTTCGAAGGCATTTGATGATTATTGCATGGCGATGGAAATTACAGTTGAGCATTCGATACCGCATGTCCATACCCAGAACGGTTTGGCAGAGACTTTAATTACAAGAATCAAGTTTATTGCCCAACCCTCTTGCATAATTGAAATCTAGCAGCTACATATTGGGGACACGTAGTCCTTTATGCAGCGAATCTCATCAACCTTAGACCTTTGGCCTACAACATCCATTCACCTATGCAATTAGCGTAAGTGTCACCACCGAAAATTTCCCAACATTAGGGGGAGGAAATCAACCCCTTGATGAAGAATGTCGGGAAATTATGTGGCAAGCCTGGGGAATCCATGCAGATGACCCGCGCACTAGAGAAGTCCAGAAGACATTACATGGCAAGCCACGGGAATTCATGCAGATGACCAGCGCATTAGTGAAGCAAAAAGAGAAGTCCAGAAGACAAGAGAAGTCTAGAAGACAATCGATTTGCAAGAACTAGCAAATCAACTACCTAATCACTTTAGTGATTTGAAGAGCGTGACTAAATCGCATGTGCCTGCATGCACTGCACCAGAGAGGGTTGAAATACCAAAGAAAGCAGAAGGTATCCCTAATCTCGTCCAGAGGCCTCAGAAAAATAAAAAAAGAGGACGAGAACTCCGGTTCCTCGAATCCTTAGTAACCGGGGACGCCTGGCGAAAAAGGATAAAAGGGATTTATCACAGCCGATCATTGAAGTCCCCCAGAATGAGAAGGGGAGCCAGTTGAGACCTGGCACAAGTATGACACCTTCCGAAAAGGACATACCGGATCTGAATATCCCCATCGGCATGGATGTGTGCGCACACATCGGAGCCGAAAAACTAAAGGGACTTGCCACCGCAATTGAAAGAAGCGATGCGCAAGGCGAAGCTCCAGAAGAAGCAACTCATGAAGAAATAGCTATAAATTATGTGCACACGGGAGAGTCCCTGAATAGGACAACAGCTAATATCGATATCTACTTCGCAAAGAAAATTGTCACCATCATCGATCTTGATCCCAAGCCTGCATCGCTCGCTGAATGCAAGAAAAGATCAGATTGGGAAGATTGGAAGAAGGCAATAGCAACTGAATTGCTATCTCTGAATAAAAGAGAGGTGTTTGGGCCCGTATGCCGCACACCTCCCCACATACACCCCGTTGGGCACAAGTGGGTATTTGTTCGAAAGAGAAATGAAAGAAATGAAGTAGTAAGATACAAAGCAAGGCTGGTAGCCCAAGGTTTCACTCAACGCCCTGGAGTTGATTATGAAGAAACCTACTCCCCAGTCATGAGTGGAATTACCTTTAGATACTTGATCTCAATGGCAGTGAACTTGAATTTGGAAATGAAATTGATGGATGTTGTGACTGCATACCTTTACGGTAACTTGGATTCGGAGATTTATATGAGAGTCCCTGAAGGAATCCCTCTCCCGAACCAAGACAGAGCAAATAGAAATCTGTACAGTGTGAAACTCAGAAAGTCACTGTATGGACTGAAACAATCTGGAAGAATGTGGTATAATCGCTTGAGCGACTTTCTCGGCAAGAAAGGCTACACGAACAATGAAGACTGTCCTTTGTGTATTTATACGGCGATCCCAGAATGGATTCTGTATAATCTCTGTGTATGTAGATGATCTGAATATCATCGGGACAGCCGAAGACATAAAAGAAGCAAGCTCCTACTTGGAGTCAGAATTTGAAATGAAAGATTTGGGCAAGACCAAGTTTTGCTTAGGCTTGCAGCTTGAGCATGTCCCTGAAGGAGTCTTGGTACATCAGTCGACCTACACCCAGAAGGTGCTTGAAAGGTTTGACTTCGAGAAGGAATTTCCCTCGAAAGTACCGATGATCGGTAGGTCTTTACAGCAAGAAAAAGATCATTTCCGACCTAGGGAAGAGGGGGAGGAAGTCCTGGGACCAGAATTCCCATACTTGAGTGCAGTGGGAGCACTCATGTATTTAGCAAACTGCACCAGACCGGACATTGCATTTGCCGTAAACCTCTTAGCAAGGTACAGTGCAGAGCCCACCAAAAGGCATTGGCAGGGCATAAAGGACATTTTCCGGTACCTCCAAGGTAGCAAGGACCTCGGATTGTTTTACAGAAAGAATCAAGATCTGAACTTGATTGGCTATGCAGATGCTGGGTATATGTCAGACCCGCATATCGCTAAGTCACAAACAGGCTATGTATTCCTGTGTGGTGGAACTGCAATTTCATGGAAATCGTCTAAGCAAAGCCTGGTAGCTACTTCGACGAACCACTCAGAAATTATAGCACTGTATGAAGCCACACGAGAGTGCGCTTGGCTCCGCCGAATGGTTCACCACATCCAGCAGTCATGTGGGATGAACATTGTGCAAACCCCTACAATTATCTATGAAGATAATGCCGCTTGCGTTGCACAAGTGCAAACGGGCTATGTGAAGAGTCATCTCACAAAGCATATCAACCCCAAGTTCTTCTATGCACATGAATTGCAAAAGATGGACGAGATTAAAGTACTGCATACTAAGTCATGTGAAAATCTCGCAGATTTATTCACTAAGTCACTCCCCGCATCTAGCTTTGAAAGGTGCGTGCGTGGAATTGGAATGATGAGACTTAGAGAAGTGCAGAATTCAGGGGGAGAATTCTCACAAGCCCGCTAATAAATCTTGATCATGAAGATTAAGTACCCAAAAATAAAGTCTTGCAGACCAAATGAATTTGGGTGAATTGTACTCTTTTTCCCTTGACGAGTTTTCCATGAAGTTTCTCGACCAAGGTTTTTAATGAGGCAATTCGTGCATCGCAGCATCACATGTATCATGTACTCTTTCTCCAAATTTTTCCCACTGGGTTTTTATGGAGTTTTGACGAGGCATGAGCATGTTGGGTGAGTGCCCAAGGGGGAGTGTTAGGAAACCTGAACTCTATCCAGAGTCCTGATCTAATTGGGCACCCCACCGTAGACTATAAATAGGGACCTAGACCCCCCTCATTATGTACACCCGATGCAATCTAAAGCAATAAAGAAAGACCAGGAGTTCTCTCTACCTCTCTGTGTTCAATCTATTATTCTGTGATTCTGTGATTGATTCGTTCTTGTTCTAAGCAGAGGAATCGTTCGGACTGGTCGCCAGCGACGGTTTCTCAACAAAAATAACACCACACTCATGTCATTTGAAGGTTTATCCACTGAAATAACCAACGACATTTATTCAAACAGATTATGTACTACTATCAAATTATTTCTGGCACTCCATTGCAGATTTGCAGTGCCATCATACTAGGGCTTGAAAGTCGGCACCCTTCTCACTTTGGTAGCTTGCTCGAACGCATAAGCCATCTCAATCAGCCTCGGCTCGTAGCCTTTGAGCCCACCAAAGCATATCGCGAAGGGGACTCCCTGCTTGTCGTACCCCGCCGGCACGGCGATGCCGGGGAAGCCGCCGATGGCAAGAAAACTGGAAGCGGCGGAGTCGGGAGTCACGATTGCATCCAGCTGGTGTTCCTTCATCAGCTTCTCCAGCCCATTGGCGGACAGCTCGTGGAGCCGCCGGATCGCAGCTCTCTCCACGGACCCAATGCCATTGGTATTTTCCGCCGCTATAAGATCTGCCTGCCCAAAATCTTTTAGCCTCTCCTGCAACGAAAATGCAGCAAGGATTTTGAAAACTAACTGCAATTACTTGTTGATTCTGTAAATTGCAGTTAGTTTTCGAAGATATAAGAACTCGAGATGAAAGATTCAATAGCGTTTATTGAATGCTGTAACTTACCTCTACAGGATGTGCATTATTAAATGCTATGACTTCCGCAAGGGAGCGAACTGGGGAGTACAATAAGTCTGACAGATAAGAGTTCAGACTTAACTTGAACTCTGCATTCATTGCAATCTGCTCGTTGAGCCTAAGATCAGTCAAATTTGTTTCGATGTCAAGATCCACGACCAAGATGGCTCCGTGTTTACTACGATATAGAGTAGGAATTGATTAGTGATAAACGTCAGGTTAATTTACAGTACTCTACGAGAAGGGGAAATTTGCCCTTAGGAAATATCCAATTAATTTGTAGCCTCAGCTTACCAAATATATTGGTCAAATTTGGTCGATTCGATCTAGTTTGGCTTACATTTGATTCGCAAGGAAACTTCAAATTTAAGTACACAAATACGGTCAGATTAATTGCAGTCTACATTTTCACGGTTCAGTGACAAATTTTGTGGCAACCAAACCGAATGATCCATATTTGGCATGACAAAATCCTTGGGTTGTTACCTCGCAAAACAAACCCCCCCCCCCCCACCCCTTGGGCTGTTCTATGTGGGAAAGATCAAATCCAACATGCATATACTGTCTCTAACGAAGCATGGACAGCAAATTTGGATGTATTAGGGACAATTTTGACAGATTATGGCGTAAATAAGATACTGATTATGCTCGTAAAAAAGATAAGATGCTAATGAAATCCATTCCAAAATTACTACCTCTAGTCAAAACGGTTAAGTGACGTTTTCTTTACTTTTTAGGGTCAGACATGATTCAACTTTGACCATTAAATGTTATCCACCATTTCAGAAGTTTAATATTGCGAAAGTATTTTTGGTAACAAGTTTACCTATATCATTTTTACATGTCCAATCTTTATACTTGTCTGGATATCTTAGGTCAAATGAAATATTGTTTGACACCTCCTAATTGCCGAAGCTAGTACCTCATTGTGTCGAGACGCTTCTCGTACACCCTCAGTCGCTTCTTTCCAGATGGTTCGAAAAAGCCATTAGGGATGCCAATTCTCTTGCCCCTCAATCCATCGATCTTTAAGAATTGCTTGTACCCACCAGGAGGGATGAACTTTGATGCTGCTCCCGTGGCTGCAGCATCAAGCGGATCAAAGCCGACAATGGCATACAGCACACTGTACGACACATTGGTCTGCAGTTCAGAACAACCAAAGTTAATTACTGTGTACGCTCCCCCAATCATTCAGAACCATGTGGGAGACGTTGTATCCTGCGAGAATACACGTTTCCTTTCGTACAAAATTCCTATGAAATTTTAGCCTTTCAAATGGATTATAGAAGGAAACTAGGATGCTGTTGCTGTTGCTTACCCAACACTGTCCTGCCTAGGGGTGATGGGGATGACGCCGGCTCGGCTTGTCAGCCCAAGGGTGGGTTTGATCCCGACCACGGAATTATACGCCGAAGGGCAAAGTATCGACCCGTCGGTCTCCGATCCCAGCGTCACCGCCGCCATGTTCGCGGCCGCAGCGATCCCCGGCCCAGAGCTCGACCCGCACGGGGTGTACGACAGAACGTACGGGTTCTTCCGGTGCATGCACCATAGATATTTCACTTACCATATATATGATACGCCATGAAAGAGATACAAAACAGCAGCGAAGTTATCATTACCCGCGACTGGCCGCCGCGGCCGCTCCAGCCCGCATCGACTTGGCGGAAGTTGGACCACTCGGAGGGGTTCGCCTTGCCGAGCACCACGGCGCCGGCGAGGCGGAGGCGGCTCGCGACACCGGCGTCCCGCTTGACCACCGAACCAAGCAGCGCGAACGACCCGGCCGTCGTGTTTAGTCTGTCGCGGGTCGCGATGTTGTCCTTGAGCAGGACGGGGATGCCGTGGAGCCCGCCACAGCCGTTGGGGCACCGACCAGACGACCTCTCTGCATCTGCATGCGCCGCCTGCGCGAGCGCGTCCGGGTTGACCTCGATGACGGCGTGGAGCAGCGGGTTGAGACGGCTGATCTGGTCCAGGTAGAACCGGACGAGCGCCGTCGAGGTCAGGCTGCCGTTCTTGAAGCCGAGCTGGATGGCGTCGACGGTAGCCTCGTGGAACACGAAGCCGCGGCAGAAGCTGGCGGCCGCAGCGAGAGCCAGGACGGCGGCGGTCAGTTTCAGCCGCAGCTCAGCCATGCTAGCTAGCAGTGCCAGTTCGGTTGCTGGCCTGTCCTGTTTTCTCTAGCGCTTCTGGGTCGTCTCTTCCACGCATGTGTTTGAACTTCTCGTACAATTGCGCCATCTCTTCCACGCGTCTGTTTGAACTTTTCCTACAATTGCGTAGCTAGAGACTATAATTCATATGTTTATAATTAAAAATAGAGTTGTATTTGTTATATACATATTTAATCTGCATCGTTATAATTTAAGCATATCACAATTGATGATGTAGATCAACTTTTTCAAAATTTTCATATTGATTATATACCTGAACTGACTGGGTCGCACCGGTTACCCTATAAGGGTAGGAAAGGTTAGGTTTAGGGTTAGGAGCGTAGTGGGTACTATATATGATATTATGATGTAACGAGGTGATGAGAATGATATGATTTGATGTCTTCGAAGAAATGACAAATATGAGAAAAAATCAAGCAACTTACTATTGAGTTACATACACCAATTAATTTATTCAAAAGATTACACTGATGAGGTCTATCAGGAATTAAACGTGAGCTTGTGGTTGGCCACAATTATTATTATTTACTTTGCATAGCTAGGTCTTGAACTCATGGGCTCTTGGCTCTAATAGTATGAGTTGCATCCACCAATTAATTCACAAAAAATTTAAACTGATAAGAAAAGATAAGCAAAAATATACTTAAGCACTTGTCGATGGACGTTGCTTTTTTTGGTCTTTTGGTCTGTTAGCATTTTTCATATAGTCCATGAGGTCATTCTGAGATAGAGACCGGGACTGCATGAGTGACGCCTCCGTTACCATCTAAAGGTGTAATATTGGGCCGTTTCTCTTTATTAAAGTGATGCCCTGTTATGTTACAGGAGTTTACTCGCAAAAAAAAAAGTTATAGGAGGTAACCTAATTCAGCTGTTGTCTTTGTTGTATGATTGTCAGCTTGTCATGATAAGTTATATATAGGGCCTGTTTGGGAGAGCTCCACCAACTCCAGATTCACGAAAAACGTGGATCTGGAGCTGGATTCACCGTGGAGCAGCTCCATGGTGGATCTGGGATTCGTCAAAGTGTTTGGTACAGCTCCACCTCCCTCTCTATCTCACTTCCACCTGGTCTCAGGTGACAACGGCGACGGAAATCTCGGTGAATGGCGACGGAAATCTCAACGATTTGGGGCCTGTTCGGCGCAAGGCTACTCTCACTCCAAATCGTCCCTGGTCTCAACGAGCCGCCCCTGTTTTCATGATCTGTTTTTTTTTGCCACAACCGCTGTGGAGTCGTGTGCCTCGTGCCTGACTGAGCTGACTCATTCTCTACAACAGGAAGAAGTTAAATGAAGGTAATGCCCCTAATTAATGGATGGTTAGATTTACTGGAGGTGTCAGCATCACCCACACCACTACATGGACCAAACAGGAGCTCTTATATTTAAACATAGAGTTATATATATTATATACATATTTAATTTGCACCGTTATATTCTAGACATAACACAATTGACGATGTGGATCAACTTTTTTCAAAAAAATTTCATATTGATTTTATGCCTGAACTGACTGGGTATAGGATAGGAAAGGTCAGGTTTAGGGTTAGGAGTGTGGTGGGGTATTATGGTGGTGATCATTTGGGCTTTTTTTTGGTGGCTTATGGCTGAAAAGCACTGTAGCTGGCTGAAAAAACACTGTAGCTGACAGAGGCTTATTTAGCATAATTAAATTTAAAAAATTAAAAAATATAAAAAATATGTTAGCCCATTACGTATAATACAAACAAATACGAGAAAAAAAGAACCGGCAAAAAAGCTCAACAAAAAGCCAAAAGTTCAGTAAAAGACAAAATTTATGAATAGTGCAAAATAAGCCGGAAGCTAAAAGCTGAAGCCCAAATGATCACCACCATAACGAGGTGATGAGAATGATACGATTTGATGTCTTAAACAATTGACAAACATGAGAAAAAAATCAACCAATTTGTTATTAAGTTACATACACTAATCAGTTTATTTAAGAGGTTATACTGATAAGGTCTATCAGGCATTAAACGTGGGCTTGTGGTTGGCCACAATTATTATTATTATTTACTTTGCATAGCTAGATCTTGAATTCATGGGCTCTTAGCTCTAATAGCATGGGTTGCATGTACCAACTAATTCACAAAGAAATTTAAATTGATAAGATAAGAAAAAATGGGCAAAAATATACTTACAGCTTGTCGATGGACGTTGCATTTTTTTTTTTTGTCTTTTGCTCTGTTAGCATTTTTCGTATACTCCACGAGGTTATTCTAAGATAGAGACCGGGACTCAAGGTGTAATATTGGACCATTTCTCTTTATTAAAGTGATGCCCTGCTATGTTACAGGAGTTTACTCGCAAAAAAAAGTTATAGGAGTTAACCTAATTCAGTTGTTGTCTTGTTGTATGATTGTCAACTTGTCATAGTAAGTTATAGCAGTGCAACCGCTACATGCATCATGCACGACGTGAGATCTGGCGGCGACCACAATGCGGAGGTTGGTGACAATAAACCCCACGTCATGCAACTTCAGTCGTAATAAATTAATAGAAACTAATGGCCTCAAAGAAAATTTATTGAAAAGAACAAAAAAACCTATTCACTATTGACTGCAGTTTTTTTATTAGGCTAGCAGCTCAGACATTCACTAAGGGTCTGTTTGGTTACCTGCATGGGGGTGGCTCGCACCAGCGTATGTAGGGAGATGGTGTTTGGTTGCCTGCATGGAGGAGAGAGTCTGCACGAGTGGATGCAAAAAATCAACTGGAGCCAGGCTGAGGAGAAACGTGGTTGAGGAGCTTCCCTCCTCAGCCTGGCCACGCTCATGCAGCTGCATGAGCACATACAGGCAACCAAACAGCCCCTAAAGAGGGGAGTGAGTACTTGGTGTATCCTAGGATTCGAATGAAGGTGGGGTTAGTCAACAAACCATGTGCCTTCTGATATGCGTAACATGTACGGTTGTTATTTTAGCACTTATCAGCTTGCCAGCGATTTTATTATATAAATTTTTTCTAAGTCACTCTATAATTTTTGTAGTGAATTCTCCTAAATTACCGAGTACTCACTCTCAAAGCTCGAAGCTTACGAGTTACTCGAGTTCAACTCGTTCTAGACCCGATTCAAACTCGGCTTGAACTTTAAACGAGCCGAACTCGAGCTTGATGTCAAGCTTGCGAGCTTCACTGAGCCGAGCTCGCATAGCTCGCGAGCATCTATTTGAGCTTAAATAGTGATACATATTAACTCTTACCAAGTTTACTTGAGGCGAACTCGAGTTCGAGTTTTTCTTATTGTTGAAAATTAGTGTATGTTTGAATTATTTTGACTGCTATCGAGTTTACTAATTACTAGAGCCGAGCTTTAACTAAAAATTTTCTTATTATTAAAAAATAGTGCATAGTAAATTATTTTAATTGTTATCGAGTTTCAACGAGCCGAACTCGAGTCTGGAAGACCAAACTCATGAGCTCAACTTATTTATAGCCCTACCTCTCGGTGCGATCCGTGGGCGTGAGCTCACATTTTGTTTGTGGCAGAAATAACAGGCTTCGTGTCTGGGGCGTGTGGGAGCGTGAACGGTGAAACAAGCCCATGTATATGCTTACATGGTTACCATTCTATTATATGTTAATTCACAAGCTCAAATTCAAATTTGCCCGGTTTTTCCTTACTGGTTTGCTAGCTAACATGGGGTCACTGGGAATTCCCTCTATTTCATTGTATTTGACATTTTGATACAAAGAGGTAAAAATGTCAGATTTGGTAATGGTGATAAACTGAAAGGAGACAATGAAATGGTTATCCCTCTATTTCATTGTATTTGACATTTTGATTTCTCCTTGTTGTCGAGACGTGACTTTGATCGTTAACTCAATATATCTTAAGGAGTTCTTTGTAGTACTACCTCTATTCCCTTTTATGTGTCATTTTAGAGATCGACATAGTATCAATACACACGTACCAACAACACGGGCAAATAACACCGCACTCATTTATTCAAACAGTGGGTTTCTGTTGCTCCACTGGAATAACCCACGACATTTATTCAAACAGAGGGACAAAGCAGATACTCCATTGCAGCGTCGTCATACTAGGGCTTAAAAGTAGGCACCCTTCTGACCTTAGTAGCTTGCTCGAACGCATAAGCCATCTCAATCAGCCTCGGCTCGTAGCCTTTGAGCCCACCGAAGCTTATCGCAAAGGGGACTCCCTGCTTGTCGTACCCCGCCGGCACGGCGATGCCGGGGAAGCCGCCGATGGCAAGAAAAGGGGAAAGCTCGAAGTCAGGTGCCACTATTGCATCCAGCTGGTGTTCCTTCATCAGCTTCTCCAGCCCATTGGCGGACAGCTCGTGGAGCCGCCGGATCGCAGCTCTCTCCACGGACCCAATGCCATTGGTGTTTTCCGCCGCTATAAGACTTGCCTGCCCAAAATCTTTTAGCCTCTCCTGCAACGAAAATGCCGCAAGGATTTTGAAAACTAACTGCAATTACTTGTTGATTCTGTAGTTTTCGAAGATATAAGAACTCGAGATGAAAGATTCAATAGCGTTTATTGAATGCTATAACTTACCTCTACAGGATGTGCATTATTAAATGCTATGACCCCGGCAAGGGAACGAACTGGGGAGTACAGTAAGTCTGACAGATAAGCGTTCAGACTTAACTTGAACTCTGCTATCATTGCAATCTGCTCGTTGAGCCTAAGATCAGTCAAATTTGTTTCGATGTCAAGATCCACGATCAAGATGGCTCCGTGTTTACTACGATATAGAGTAGGAATTGATTAGTGATAAACGTCAGGTTAATTCACAGTACTCTACAAGAAGGGGAAATTTGCCCTTAGGAAATATCCAATTAATTTGTAGCCTCAGCTTACCAAATATATTGGTCAAATTTGGTCGATTCGATCTAGTTTGGCTTACATTTGATTCGCAAGGAAACTTCAAATTTAAGTACACAAATACGGTCAGATTAATTGCAGTCTACATTTTCACGGTTCAGTGACAAATTTTGTGGCAACCAAACCGAATGATCCATATTTGGCATGACAAAATCGTTGGGTTGTTACCTCGCAAAAAAAAAACCCTTGGGCTAGCTGTTCTATGTGGGAAAGTTCAAATCCAACATGCATATATACTGTCTCTAACGAAGCATGGACAGCAAATTTGGATGTATTAGGGACAATTTTGACAGATTATGGCGTAAATAAGATACTGATTATGCTCGTAAAAAGATAAGATTCTAATTAAATCCATTCCAAAATTACTAGTTCTAGTCAAAACGATTAAGTGGCATCTTCTTTACTTCTCAGGGTTAAACATGATTCAACTTTGACCACTAACTTTTGTCCACCATATATTCAAAAGTTTAATATTACGAAAGTATTTTTGGTAACAAGTTTACCTATATCATTTTTACATGTCCAATATTTATACTTGTTTGGATATCTTTGGTCAAATGAAATATTGTTTGACACCTCCTATTTGACGAAGTTAGTACCTCATTGTGTTGAGACGCTTCTCGTACACCTTCAGTCGCATCTTTCCATATGGTTCGAAAAAGCCATTAGGGATGCCAATTCTCTTGCCCCTCAATCCATCGATCTTTAAGAATTGCTTGTACCCACCAGGAGGGATGTATTTTGATGCTGCTCCCGTGGCTGCAGCATCAAGCGGATCAAAGCCGACAATGGCATCCAGCACATGGACGGCATCTGACACTGTACGACACATTGGTCTGCACTTCAGAACAACCAAAGTTAATTACTGTGTACGCTCCCCCAATCATTCAGACCCATGTGGGAGACGTTGTATCCAGCGAGAATACACGTTTCCTTTCGTACAAAATTCCTATGAAATTTTAGCCTTTCAAATGGATTATAGAAGGAAATTAAACTAGGATGCTGTTACTGTTGCTTACCCAACACTGTCCTGCCTAGGGGTGATGGGGATGACGCCGGATCGGCTTGTCAGTCCAAGAGTGGGTTTGATCCCGACCACGGAATTAAACGCCGAAGGGCAAAGTATCGACCCGTCGGTCTCCGATCCCAGCGTCACCGCCGCCATGTTCGCGGCCGCAGCGATCCCCGACCCAGAGCTCGACCCGCACGGGGTGTACGACAGAACGTACGGGTTCTTCCGGTGCATGCACCATAGATATTTCACTAACCATATATATGATACGCCATGAAAGAAATGCAAAACAGCAGCGAAGTTATCATTACCCGCGACTGGCCACCGCGGGCGCTCCAGCCCGCATCGACTTGGCGGAAGTTGGACCACTCGGAGGGGTTCGCCTTGCCGAGCACCACGGCGCCGGCGAGGCGGAGGCGGCTCGCGACACCGGCGTCCCGCTTGACCACCGAACCAAGCAGCGCGAACGACCCGGCCGTCGTGTTTAGTCTGTCGCGGGTCGCGATGTTGTCCTTGAGCAGGACGGGGATGCCGTGGAGCCCGCCACAGCCGTTGGGGCACCGACCAGACGACCTCTCTGCATCTGCATGCGCCGCCTGCGCGAGCGCGTCCGGGTTGACCTCGATGACGGCGTGGAGCAGCGGGTTGAGACGGCTGATCTGGTCCAGGTAGAACCGGACGAGCGCCGTCGAGGTCAGGCTGCCGTTCTTGAAGCCGAGCTGGATGGCGTCGACGGTAGCCTCGTGGAACACGAAGCCGCGGCAGAAGCTGGCGGCCGCAGCGAGAGCCAGGACGGCGGCGGTCAGTTTCAGCCGCAGCTCAGCCATGCTAGCTAGCAGTGCCAGTTCGGTTGCTGGCCTGTCCTGTTTTCTCTAGCGCTTCTGGGTCGTCTCTTCCACGCATGTGTTTGAACTTCTCGTACAATTGCGCCATCTCTTCCACGCGTCTGTTTGAACTTTTCCTACAATTGCGTAGCTAGAGACTATAATTCATATGTTTATAATTAAAAATAGAGTTGTATTTGTTATATACATATTTAATCTGCATCGTTATAATTTAAGCATATCACAATTGATGATGTAGATCAACTTTTTAAAAATTTTCATATTGATTATATACCTGAACTGACTGGGTCGCACCGGTTACCCTATAAGGGTAGGAAAGGTTAGGTTTAGGGTTAGGAGCGTAGTGGGTACTATATATGATATTATGATGTAACGAGGTGATGAGAATGATATGATTTGATGTCTTCGAAGAAATGACAAATATGAGAAAAAATCAAGCAACTTACTATTGAGTTACATACACCAATTAATTTATTCAAAAGATTACACTGATGAGGTCTATCAGGAATTAAACGTGAGCTTGTGGTTGGCCACAATTATTATTATTTACTTTGCATAGCTAGGTCTTGAACTCATGGGCTCTTGGCTCTAATAGTATGAGTTGCATCCACCAATTAATTCACAAAAAATTTAAACTGATAAGAAAAGATAAGCAAAAATATACTTAAGCACTTGTCGATGGACGTTGCTTTTTTTGGTCTTTTGGTCTGTTAGCATTTTTCACATAGTCCATGAGGTCATTCTGAGATAGAGACCGGGACTGCATGAGTGACGCCTCCGTTACCATCTAAAGGTGTAATATTGGGCCGTTTCTCTTTATTAAAGTGATGCCCTGTTATGTTACAGGAGTTTACTCGCAAAAAAAAAAGTTATAGGAGGTAACCTAATTCAGCTGTTGTCTTTGTTGTATGATTGTCAGCTTGTCATGATAAGTTATATATAGGGCCTGTTTGGGAGAGCTCCACCAACTCCAGATTCACGAAAAACGTGGATCTGGAGCTGGATTCACCGTGGAGCAGCTCCATGGTGGATCTGGGATTCGTCAAAGTGTTTGGTACAGCTCCACCTCCCTCTCTATCTCACTTCCACCTGGGCCCCACGCGTCAGGGGGCAAAATGAAAAAAAAATCCCGGTGGCGCAGGCGCGGCAGCGGCCGGCGGCCGGCAGGCGAGGCGAGGCGGAGAAGAGGAGGAGGCGGAGCGGCCGGCGGGCGCAGGCGCAGGCGAGGCGGAGCGGCGGCTGGGGGGCGGGCGCGGCGCAGGCGGAGCGGAGCGGCCGGCGGGCGAGGAGGAGGCGGAGCGGCCGGCGGGCGAGGAGGAGGCGGAGCGCCCGGCGGGCGAGGAGGAGGCGGAGAAGAGGAGGAGGCGGAGCGGCCGGCGGGCGAGGAGGAGGCGGAGAAGAGGAGGAGGCGGAGCGGCCGGCGGGCGCAGGCGCAGGCGAGGCGGAGCGGCGGCTGGGGGGCGGGCGCGGCGCAGGCGGAGCGGAGCAGCCGGCGGGCGAGGAGGAGGCGGAGCGGCCGGCGGGCGAGGAGGAGGCGGAGCGCCCGGCGGGCGAGGAGGAGGCGGAGAAGAGGAGGAGGCGGAGCGGCCGGCGGGCGCAGGCGAGGCGGAGCGGCGGCTGGGGGGCGGGCGCGGCGCAGGCGGAGCGGAGCGGCCGGCGGGCGAGGAGGAGCGGAGCGGACGGCGGGCGAGGAGGAGGCGGAGCGGACGGCGGGCGAGGAGGAGGCGGAGCTGCCGGCGGGCGAGGAGGAGGCGGAGAAGAGGAGGAGGCGGAGCGGCCGGCGGGCGCAGGCGCAGGCGAGGCGGAGCGGCGGCTGGGGGGCGGGCGCGGCGCAGGCGGAGCGGAGCGGCCGGCGGGCGAGGAGGAGGCGGAGCGGCCGGCGGGCAAGGAGGAGGCGGAGAAGAGGAGGAGGCGGAGCGGCCGGCGGGCGAGGAGGAGGCGGAGAAGAGGAGGAGGCGGAGCGGCCAGCAGGCGAGGCGGAGCGGCCGGCGGGCGAGGAGGAGACGGAGCGGCCGGCGGGCGAGGAGGAGGCGGAGAAGAGGAGGAGGCGGAGCGGCCGGCGGACGAGGCGGAGCGGAGCGGCCGGCGGGCGAGGAGGAGGCGGAGCGGCCGGCGGGCGAGGAGGAGACGGAGCGGCCGGCAGGCGCAGGCGAGGCGAGGCGAGGCCGGCGGAGAGCAGGCGCAGGCGAGGCGCAGCGACGAGAAAGAGGTAAAACGAACCGTTATTTTTGTGTAGTCAGTGGCATGGTGGGTAATTTTCTCCAACTCCACCAATTTGAGTTTGGTGGAGCACCCCTTGAGGTGCTCCACCAATTTGGTGAATCTGGAGCTAGATTCATGGTTTTGGTGGAGCAGATTCACGGTGGAGCTGCTGGAGCTGGAACTGTTTGGCTTGGAAAAGTGAATCTGGATCTGGATTTGGTGAATCTGGAGCTGGTGGAGCTCTCCCAAACAGGCCAATAGCAGTGCACCGCTACATGCATCATGCACGTCGTGAGATCTGGCGGCGACCACAATGCCGAGGTTGGGGACAATAAACCCCACGTCATGCAACTTCAGTCGTAATAAATTAGGGGATGGTGGCAGGGCTGTAAAAAAAGCTCAAAGCTCGCAAGCTACTCGAGTTCGGCTCGCTCTATGCTTGATTCGAGCTTTAAACGAGCCGAACTCGAGCTTGATCTCGAGCTCGCGAGCTTCACCGAGCCGAACTCGAATAGTTCGCGAGCCCCAATTCGAGCTTAAATAGTAATACATATTAATTCTTACCGAGCTTACTCGAGCCGAACTCGAGCTCGAGCTTGTCTTATTATTGAAAATTAGTGTGTATTTGAATTATTTTGACTGTTATCGAGCTTATTAGAGCCGAGCTCGAACTTAAATTTTTCTTATTATTGAAAAATAGTGCATAATAAATCATTTTAATTGTTATCGAGCTTCAACGAGCCGAGCTTGAGCCTACTCGAGCTTAGGCCGAACCGAGCTCGAGCCCAGTTCCAAGCTCGGACCTCAACTCGAGCTCGGCTCGAGCTTCTACCGAACTCGAGCCTGGAAGGCCAAGCTCGCTCGAGCTCGGCTCGTTTACAGCCCTAATGGTGGGGGAGGTCAATGAACCGTGTCTCTTCCGATGTACGCAATCTGTACAGACGTCGCTTTAGCATCTTTTGATTTGTCGGCAATTTTACTATATAAAATTTTTTTAAGTCACTTTATAATTTTTTTCAATGAATTCTCCTTAATTAGCAAGTACTTTACCTCATCGGATAGACACAGATGGATTATGCTAACAACCTTCTATTCCATTACCTTATAGTCTTTTCTGGACATCCTTTTCGGTCTGTCCTTTTCAAGAGCATCAATTAACCCTTCATGAATTCTTCTTGGTTATCGAGTATTTTATAGATAGATTGTAGTGACAGCCTTCTGCTCCATTACCTTCTAGTCTTCAACGGACATCTTTTTTCATTTGTAAGAGCATCAATTAATTCTTGCTGGACAAGAACAACATTCTTAACACATTGCCACATGCTGAAAATTTCTCAGTTGTCAAATTTCGCCAAAAGGAAATTTTGAAGAAGAGCCAAATGCCAAAATTTATCCAAAAAAATTTAAATGACCCCAAATTTGGACTATTACAGGGATATAGAACTTGGAGTTGGCCGACAAGGAGGAGCGAGGTCGCCGCAGGTGACCTCCTCCCGATGCGATCCATGGGCACGAGCTCACATTTAGCTTGTGCCAGAAACGAAGCATGTGTTTGGTTTGGGGACTTGGTGGGATGGGATAGCTCCATCCCAGGTATGTGGGATGGGATAATCCCACTTTTTGTTTGGTTACAAGGATGAGTTAGTCCCTGTTTTTTGTTTGGATGGAGGGATAGAATGGGATCTAGTGATCCCACCTCTTGTTTGGAGAGGAGGACGGTGGAGAGGAGGCCGACGGCGGGGAGGACGCGCCGGCGGTGGAGAGGAGGCCGGCGGTGGAGAGGAGGCCGACGGCAGCGGAGAGGAGGACGTGCTGGACGTGCGGCGGGGAGGACGCGCCGGGGCAGAGAGGAGGCCGGAGAGGACGACCCGAGCACGGCGACGAGGACGACCGGAGCACGGCAACCGGAGCACCGACGGCGTGAGGAGCGGCAGGGAGGCGCGCGCACACCCGGCCGGGGCGGCGCCCGCGCGTGGAGGGAGAAGGGCAGGGCGGCGCGGGGAGATGGGGGGAAGGGCAGGGCGGCGCGGACGGCGGGGGGGGGATGGGGGAAGGGCAGGGCGGCGCGGGCGGCGGGGGGGGGGGGGGATGGGGGGAGGGCAGGGCGGCGCGGGCGGTGGGGGGAGATGGGGGGAGGGCAGGGCGGCGGGGGGAGATGGGGAAGGGCGTGGGCGGCGGGGGGAGATGGGGAACGACGGGGGGAGATGGGGAAGGGCGTGGGTGGCGGGGGGAGATGGGGAACGGCGGGGGCGGCGGGGAAAACAGCGTACGCGCGCGCGAACGAAGGTGGGTTGGCGCGGTTCGCTCGTTTCCAGTGGATCGTTCCAACCCACTTTTCAGGGGAATATTCTCTTTTGGGTCCAACCCACCCCACTAAATTCTACAACCAAACACTACAAAAAATGGGTTGGCCCCCTCCCATCCCAGGATATCCCCTAAACCAAACACTACCGAAAGGTTTCGCGTCTGGGGCGTGTGGGGGAGTGACCGGTGATGGAAACAGGTTCACCCTAGACCAAGCAAATGCCTATCATACACCTTGCTGCTGGAGCAAACAAGCCCGTGTGTATGCTTACATGGTTACCATTCTTTTATATGTTAATTCACAAGCTCAATTTCAAATTTGCCATGTTATTCCTGGCTGGTTAATTTGCTAGGTAACACGGGTCACCGAGAATTCTGGTTACTACCAATAACTGGCTGGGATTTTAATCTCTGGATGAACAAAGAGCTAAAAATGTCAGTTTTGGTAATGATGATAAACTGAAAGGAGATCCTGAAATGGTTATCTCTCTATTATTTTGTATTTGACATTTTAACTTCTTTATGGTGCGTGAGACGTGACTTTGACCGTTATCTGTTACAACTTTATATTAATATATACTAGCATAGTGGCCCATGTAACTGCGTGGCTAACAAGTGTTAATATACCGCTAATTAGTTATGATATGAGTTTCAACCTTACTAAATTTAAAATCCAAAATATGGACCTTTGTCCATTTGAGTTTTACCCCTTATGATTTATGGGGCACGAAATAATAATAATATATGGTATTACAGAGTCTAATTTAAATGTTGTTTTAGAAATTGATTAGATTACAAATACTTGCGCTCAAAAGATACTCTACTCACCAAATTGGTACGTCGGCGGCAAAACTTACAATTAGAAAAGAAGTCAACTCACCAATGTTCATGCATACAAATCAGAGTTAAATATATTAAATCTGTAATTACCTGATTAATACAGTTGTAGAGAAAATAATTACCATTCCTAAGCACTCTCGGATGTATCGCCGACCGCACATGTATTGCTTGCAACGGCTTCCGAAGCTAATGTGATCTACAGCTCCTATATGGTCACGTTTTGCATTGAATTAGTTTGTGTGCTTGCTAGATACTAAGTCACATGGCTTTGTGGCTTTGGAGAGTTGGGAGTGCAGGCACTTCGCAGTTTCACATTGTGTCTTGTCTCTTCTCTTCTGTGTTAGACTAGTTTGTAGGAGATGTCTAGAGAGCACTCGAGCATATTTTAAAAATTAGGAGTATTCAGATTTTTTGGACGTTGGATCTCCATCCAATGTCCCAAATTCAAAGTACTCATATTTTTTGGAGGAGGTGGGGTATGGGGAAATCAGTTAGATGGAGACCCTGTTGCAAGTCTTACGACTGCTCCTAGGACTTTACGACCGCTTACAATCACTTACGACCGGTTCCGAGAGCTTACGACTGGTTCCGACCGCCTCCTGCTGCCGTTCGACTGTGTTTCTCTGCTGCTGCGCTGCCCTTCCTTCGGCCGCGCTCGAATTACCGTGATCGCAACTCTCTCCGATCACGCAGTGATGCTGACGATCACTGTTCACAGTGGTTGAAGCCTTCACAACGTGGTCGTAACTCCTATCGACCACGTTCAATCTTGTTCAACGTGGTCGAATGCCCTTTTTGACCACGTTCTAACTTCTTTGCTGCGGTCGTACGTCTTCTGATCACTCTCAAACTTCCTCTGCCGTGATCATATCACCTCCCGACCATGCCTTCTTCAGGCTTGCCGTGGTCGAACGCCTTTCAACCACGTCTACTGGTACTTTCCCGTGGTCGTAAGTCCTTCCGACCACGTTTGCCGTGGTCGTAAGTCGACTTCGACCACGTCTACGAGATCGCTTAATGGAGACGACACTCAAGTTTTTCTTTTTCTCTTCTTTACTTCTCGCATTTTCTCAGTGCACACCTGGTTACATGACTCCACCCCTTTTTATACCCGGCACTACAACTTTAACTCGGGTTTCGACTCCGAATACAACTCGACTCCGACACTGGTTCGATTACAACTAACTTTCGACTTCGATTACTACTTACTTTCAACTATGATTACAACTGACTTTCCGGTCTGACCGGAACTCTGTTTCGACTACGACTCCCGACTGTGATTACAACTTGATTTCGATCACGACCAAACTTTGGACATTGCTTCTAAACAAGATTATTTACAACATTCTCTGCCTAATCTTGTTTAGGCACATCAATCATGCCGATTTTCCTTCTCATCTCTTAAAACTTCATCCGCCCGAGCGGCTTCGTCAGTATGTCCACCTTCTGTT
The DNA here is from genome assembly GCA_017311315.1 of Dendrocalamus latiflorus. NCBI lineage: Eukaryota > Viridiplantae > Streptophyta > Magnoliopsida > Poales > Poaceae > Dendrocalamus > Dendrocalamus latiflorus. The sequence continues at coordinate 48,402,362 of CM029627.1, forward strand.
CATCTGTGCTGATGTATTCAATTGCGATTCTTCCTTCTTCGACACAGTCTCTGATAAAATGATATCTGGTGTCTATATGTTTGCTTCTATCATGAAGAACCGGATTTTTGCTCAGCGATATAGCAAATTTGTTGTCCACTTTGAGTACGACCTTCAAAACTGCTTCGTCCGACAATTCTCTTAACAGCCGAGCGAGCTAGACTCCCTGGCAGGATGCAGCGCTCGCTGCTATGTATTCAGCTTCGCAAGATGACAATGCCACCACTCTTTGCTTCTGAGACTGCCAACTAACCGGACTTGCTCCTAGCACAAACATCACCCCCTATTGTGCTTTTCCGGTCATCAACGTCTCTCGCCATGTCGCTGTCACTGTAGCCAGTTAGCTGCAAAGTCTTTTCACCTCCTTTCCTATATTCAACGCCAAAGCTTAGAGTACCTTTCACATATCTCAAGATATGTTTAACAGCCATCAAGTGTTCTTGCATTGGCTTCTCCATGAAATGACTTACATAACTGATCGCAAAGGCAATGTCTGGACGGGTGTGTACCAAGTACCGCAGGCTCCCGACAATACTCCTATACTGCGTGGCATCAACCGGAGATCCTGGGCCTGTCTTGCTTAGCTTCAAGTGGTTCTCCATTGGGACTTAGCATGGGTTGCAGTCTTCTATGCCACATCTTTGAGTATCTTTTGAGCATACGTCGACTGACATAGAGTGATGCTGTTTTTGGTCTATTTCACCTCAATGTCAAGATAGTAACTTAGGAGTCCTAAGTCTATCATTTTGAATAGTTGCATCATCTCTTCTTTAAACTTCATAATCTCCCTTTGGTTTGAGCTAGTGATAATCAGATCATCCACATAGACACCCACAATCAACCTTGAATTCACATCTCCTCTCGTGTATACGGCATGTTTTGACTTGCACCGCTTGAAACTGAGCGATGTGAGACTTTTGTCAAGTTTCAAAGTCCAAGCTCGTGGAGCTTGTTTGAGCCCATACAGGGCTTTGTTTAGCTTCAACACCTTCTTAGCTCGTGTCTTGGACTGGAAACCCGGTGGTTGAGCTACATATACTTCCTCCTCAATATCTCCATTCAGGAAAGCCGTCTTCACGTCCATGTGGTGGATCTCCCATCAACCATGAGCTACTAAGGCGAGGAGGACACGAATTGTTTCCATGCGAGCTACCGGCGCAAATACTTCCTCATAGTCTACTCCATGTTTTTGAACATATCCTTTAGCCACAAGTCGTGCTTTGTGCTTTACGACCTCTCCCTGAGAGTTTCTCTTTACTTTGTAAACCCACTTCAGACCAACGGCATGATGACCCTTTGGTAGGTCGGTGAGTTTCCATGTGTCATTGTCTTCAATCGACTTCAATTCTTCCTGCATAGCAGTCCTCCAGTGTTTGACTTCCTTTGCTTCTTCATAATTCTCAGGCTCTTCGGCCGTAGTGTAAAGCAACAGTTCCTCATATTGCATTAGATCCATTTGTGCATAAATCTCACTAATGCTTCTCATCTTTGGTATTCTCCCATTTGAATCTTCCTCATCAGAGACTTCTATTTCGGGTGAAGTCTCATGAGTCTCGGCACCTGTTGGACTTGAGCCCTGAGGTATGGTCGGAGCTTCATCTTCCTAGCTTGCGTTGTCACCACCGGCTACCCCGAACGTCACCCAATTTTGCATGTCTTTTTCAATGTCTTGATGTTCTTCCCACTCCCAGTATTTGTCTTCCAGAAAGACAACATCTCTACTCACATGTATCTTCTTTTCAACTGGATCATAGCATCTGTGCGCCTTGGTCCCTGGCTCAGAACTGAGATAAATCATCCTCTTGCTCCGGTCGTCCAACTTCTTCAGATGATTGGTTGGCTTCGCATGTGCCAGGCAACCGAATACTCTCAGGTGCATGACATTCAACTTTCTCCCCAACCACAACTCATATGGAGTAACTCCATCGAGTGATCTTGTGGTGGCGCGGTTGAGAAGATAGACTGCGTGCCCCACTGCTTTTGCCCAAAACCTCTCGGGCAGGAATCTGCTCTTCAGTAGACTTTGAGCTGTGGCCATCACAGTTCTGTTTCTTCTCTCTACAACTTCGTTTTGTTGAGGTGAGTAAGGGGCTGTAAAAAATCTTGCAATACCTCTCTCCTCACAGACCGAGTCGAATTCTTTTGAGAGGAACTCTCCTCCCCGATCTGATCTGACAGCCTTAGCCCTATGATCGACTTCATTTTCAGCGAGTGCAACGAACGTCTGAAAACATAATTTTGCCTCATCTTTGCTCTTTAGCATGTACACCCACATGGCTCTGGACTAATCATCGATGATCAGCATGAAGTACTGATTACCGACATCAGTTCGTGGTGTGATCGGTCCACATAGATCCATGTGTACTAGCTCAAGTGGTTGCGAGGCTCTAAACTGTGTCTGGGGTGGAAAACTGCTACGAGTTTGTTTTGCCACTAGACAGCCCTCGTAGATTTGGTTCGGGTGATCGATCTTTGGTAGGCCAACCACCATCTCCTTCTCTGCCATGACTTTGAGGCCTTGGAAGTTCATGTGGCCAAATCTTGCATGCCACGCCCAAGCTGAGTCATCTGTTGAGATCTTCAGGCACTTTGGTTTGCAAGTTTCAATCTGTATCTTGTACAGCCGATTTGCAGTTCTTTGCACCCTCATTAGCAACTGTTCATCGCGGTCGAACACCTTCAGGTAGCTATTTTTCAGCTCAATTCGACAACTTTCTTCGGTTAGTTGTCCAAGACTTATGATATTGCTGCGTAGGCTCGATATATAATATACATCCGACAACTTTCTCTAGCTTCCATCTTTGCACTTTACGAGAATTGAGCCTTTCCCTTTAATCTGAACAGTTGAGCCATCTCCGAACTGCACCTTACTGAGTACCTTCTCATTTATTTCATGAAACATTGAATAAGTGCCTATCATATGGTTGCTAGCTCCGTTGTCAAGGTACCAGTGTGCAGATTGCTTCTATGTCTCCTCTTCCTTTTCCATCAAACTTGGAAACACTCTCCCTTCATTCAGCAGTACCATTGTCGGTACATCTTCAGTGCAGAGTGACAATAGCAATGTCGGTTCTTTGTGTTCAGAGGTTGGAGCAAGATTGGGTTCCTCCACTTTCTTCTTGCTCCTGCAGTTTGCTGCATAATGTCCAAACTTTTTGCACTTATGGCACTGGATATGGCTTCGGCATTCAGCAGCGTAGTGGCCGAATTTTTCATACTCGTAGCATTGGACGTGTGACTTGTCTAGCTGGTAGTCACCGCCCCCTCGACCAGATCTATCTCCATGACCTCTTCTTCCGCCTCTTCCAGACTGGAAGCCACGACCTCTCTGGGTATAGCCTCTTCCTTGTCCTTGACCATGGGACGCACCACGGCCGGAAGATGAGCTACGGCCACGACCACGACCTTCTCTAGATGAAGAGTCTGCACCTCGGTTCTTTGTGTCTTATCTCACAAACAAGGCTTGTTCTTCGTTGTTAGAGTGATAACCCTTCAGGAGCTGCTCATGTGCTTTGAACGCCCTTGTTACCTCCTCTATTTTCATCTTCACGATATCTTGGGAGTACATGAGTGTAATCACCACTGGAAGAAACCTTTTTGGCAAAATCCTCAGGTATTTCTTCACAGCCACCTCATCTTCTAGCTTGTCGCCAAGAGATTTGATTTCATTTACGACTTCGTTGAATCTTCCAGATAATTATTCCACAGTCTGAATCTTTCCCATCTTCATTGCTTCAAATTCGCTCTGTAGTGTTTGGAGTCGAACTTCCTTCACTCGATCCACTCCTTCATGCATTGTCTGCAGTGTAGTCCAAGCATCTCGCGCCGTCTCCTTGCCGATCAATTGTCGCATCATTGAGTCGGGCACAACTTGATAGATCACCGCCAACACATTCTTATCTAGTCGGTCTTCAATGACCTTGTCTTTCTCCTTTGATTCAACTGCGCCCAAGACACCCTAAGCACACATGTTGACCTTTATGCTTATATCCCAGACCGGATAGTTATCCAGGGTGAGGAGGGGATACTGCAGCATCACACTCTCCTTGGCCTTTGATGTCTCTCCCATGGCTCTGATACCAAATGTTGCAAGTATTATGACTGCTCCCAGGACTTTACAACCTCTTACGATCGCTTACGACCGGTTCCGAGAGCTTACGACCGGTTTCGACCGCCTCCTACTACCGTTCGACCGCTCAGATAGTCGTTTGACTGTGTTTCTCTGCCACTGCGCTGCCCTTCCTTCGGCCACGCTCGAATTACCGTGATCACAGTGGTCGAAGCCTTCACAACGTGGTCGTAACTCCTATCAACCCGTTCAATCTTGTTCAACGTGGTCAAACGCCCTTTCGATGCTACGGTCGTACGTCTTCCGATCACTTTCAAACTTCCTCCGCTGTGGTCGTATCACCTCTCGACCACGCCTTCTTCAGGTTTGCTGTGGTCGAACACCTTTCGACCACGTCTACTGGTACTTTCCCGTGGTCGTAAGTCCTTCCGACCATGTTTGCCGTGGTCGTAAGTCAACTTCAACCACGTCTACGAGATTGCTTAATGGAGACGACACTCAAGTTTTTCTTTTTCTCTTCTTTACTTCTCGCATTTTCTCAGTGCACACCTGGTTACATGACTCCACCCCTTTTTATACCCGGCACTACAACTTTAACTCGGGTTTCGACTCCGAATACAACTCGACTCCGACTCCGGTTCGATTACAACTAACTTTCAACTTTGATTACTACTTACTTTCGACTATGATTACAACTGACTTTCCGGTCTAATCAGAACTCTGTTCCGACTACGACTCCCGACTGTTATTACAACTTGATTTCGATCACGACCAAACTTTGGACATTGCTTCTAAACAAGATTATTTACATCAGACCCAATGCCCCAGATTCATTTTTTCGGAAAGGAATATAAAGGATCCGTTAGATAAATATCCAACGCCTTAACATCTGAGTACTACTAACCCTAAAAAGCACTCGCTCCTTAGCACTTTTCATGTTTGTAATGCATACGTGCTTTGCATATCTGGTCCAAGCGTTCAGCTGTCACCCTCCATGCATGCAAGCATGTCATGTGTTCTGTCCTTTTGTCATTCAAACCTCTGTGCGACGTACCGCTTTCATCACTCGCCCCGTAATGCATGCAGCTTGTCTCAGCTTCTTTACTTTGTTAGCCTAGTTCACCGTTTTTCCTTTCCCATTATCTGCTCTTGGATTTATTTTGTTTGTGGCAATCTCCAACGGCAAGATCGATCATTTCATGCTCTATCTTTGCTGCCTTTATTAACTAATCCGATGCAGTCTTTGACATATCCAGATGCCATCGACATCTTTTGTGCCACTGGCATGTCAGACTTGTTACAGTAGGCATATCTCTGTTGTATTTACTTAGGGTTATCTTTGCATATAGTCACTTGCACTATATATATACTAGTACAATGCTCATGCGTTGCAACAAAATCTCAAAATAGGGTATATATGATATCAGATGGGATCTTAAAACTTACAATAAATATAAATTTTATTTCACACGTGTCAAAGCGAAATATAACTCTACTAAAGGAGCATCCTCCAAACACCTCACCTGGGGCATTGGTTTTGAGAAATATTCTTGCCTGAAATTCATGGTTTTACTACCCATATCGAAACTCCAAAATTTATGGTATATGAAACAAAAAATAATGATCTAAAAAATTATGCAATGGATACTTTTTATATTCATTAGATGGTCCTATACCCTAACGAAACAATCATAGAAACAAGTCATGATTCTACCTTGAATAAGTGAAGTCTATGTACTTCGGTCGACCAAACAATTAAAAGCATAGATTACTAAAGCATAACACGATCAAATATTTGTGATGTTTAGTAAGAAATTTACATCAACATACATCACTAGCCTCTTTGATAACCCAACCTTTGCGTTTTTAAGGAGTAGAGATAACCTTGCATCAGACCCATTTTGTCCAGCAGTGCGGTGAAGCAGCTTTTTTAGTTCCTTTCTGGACTTGCTCAGGCCTTCTCCTCGTTCACTCTCGTTGTCATCCTATAAGTATTACAATTAGAAGGTCACACTTGACATATCAATGGTAATTCTGGTAAAGGCAGCAGCATCTGCAGACCTAATAAATAGCGTACCAGCAGCATTTTGCAGCAGGCTACAGGCATGCCATATTAACCTATAATATGAGCAGAAGTATGTGTATTTCTATCTACCTGCTTAATTTCTGGTGGAGAAGGGATTTCAGGATCAGCTCAACCAGCTCTTTCCTCTGGGTCAATATCTAGAGCCTCATCATCATCATTGAATATAGCTTCATGCTCCCAATCGTCACCTGATAAAGAGTAGGTTCGAGCTAAGAAGCCTATCGAAGGCTCAGAAACATGCATTGATGTATAGGAAAGATTATCCTTGTATTTATTTTTGGTTTGTAATTATGAATAATTCTTTGGAATAACAATAATAAGCACGTGCTTACTGATTAAAGATGGGCAAAACCTCAGAATTTCCAAATATTAACAAAAACGAGTATTATTTGACCAGCATACCTCTCTCAATTTCATCATCCAAATCAAAGTATCTGTCTTTTCCACCTTCATCATCATCCATGGCCTTTGTAGTAAGCCCATGCATATTTTCCCTTGCAGCTTCCACTTCTTCATCTACCTCGCCTTTATTAGATTGATTTCCACCCTCATTCTTGTTTCCTTTCTTGAGTGAACAGTACATGTTTCCCATCCATTTACATCATCAGGCTTCTTCACATCCAAACTAAAGGCTGTAGCTTCATTTGTAGGTGATTTCATCATCCACCATTCATACCCAGTTGCACTGCTTCTCCTCCTATTCATCTTCTCTTCAGCTTCTTCCAAAGTCAGTTGTTTTTATGTGCAATTTTACTGAAGTTATACCTGAAAAGGCATGACAAATTGTGAGGATGCTTCGAAGGAATTAAGAGAATAATTTCTATTTGGAGCTTTTGAGCATACAATTCGAATGTTGAAACTTGCAACTGTTGCTATTCCTTATCAAATCTTGGGTAAAAGTGTACACTCTCGCTAAGCTTTATGTCTTGCTGGTAATTATGTTCTCAAGATAATTATAGTTGATACGAAGACGAGGAAGATAAAGATAGAAGAAAACGATGAGTACCAGGAGCCAACAGGAACATCATGGAACTCCCTGCCATGCAAAATCAACAAATAGTATGTATCAGTTGTAGATTGTGAGGCCTCAAGTTGACTTTGATATTGATATTCACCTGTTTCATCTTCCAAAATCCATGGCTTTCTGTTGTAGTATTTCTCCTTTTTTGTCGAACATGAGTGCTAAACAGTTAACAGGAACAACAACAACAAGGTAAAATTCTTGAGTTGCAATCGCTCGGAAGTCAGAACAAGTTACTGCAGAGGGGTCTCTTAACATGTACATTTGCCATTAGATGAGCAAAATAAATTCTTTTTGTTTCATGAGGATATCCAATAGCACACTACTAATGTATGATCTCAGATATTTAATTCAGTACAACATAAAAGAACTGCAGTGTTTTTTGTCAAATTACAATGACATAGGGGAGTTCGTCCATGAGATTGAGTGATGCCAAAATTAACGCAGCTTCCCTATTGCTTCTAGCATCAAAAAGGATATTTATCATACCAAACCACTGTATTACCAGAGAGCTACAGTGTTTTTTGGTCAAATTACAGTGATACAGGGGAGTTCGTCCATGAGATTGAGTGATGCCAAAATTAATGCAGCTTCCCTGTTTCTTCTAGCATCAAAAAGGATAGTTATCATGTCATACCACTGTAATATCAGGTTGTATAAAAACTAATGATGATCATCCATGATCAAGAACCAGTACCCGCATATTCCCAGTAAGCTGCCGTCCTTCTGGGCCATCCTTATGAAGAGACCACTTATTCCATGTGCTTTTCTTCTTTAAGAATAGTGGCAAACTGATGGTGAATCAGTTGGTCGAAAGGGCCTTCTACGATGGTATCCACCAGAACATTGTACTCCTACACGACTGTCATGGGTACATCAACAAAAGGTCATAGACAACAATGCCCAAACAGCCAAGCATGGCAGCGGCGGGGCCGCGGCAATGCCATTGCTCACACAATTAGAACCCTAAACTCGTCGCGGGAGGGGATGGCTGTACCTGGATGAGGTTGGTGGTGGGGGCAGCGCAGCGCGCTTAGGAGCGCGCCATGGTGGTGTCGCAGGAGCTGCAGAGAGTGATGCGGTGGTTGCCCATGCCTTAGAGGTCCGACGTCACGCCGCAGGCCTTGCACACCACCTTTAGCGCCAGGTCAGTGGCCGTGCCACTCCCCATGCTGCGCTTGCTTCTCGTAGGGTTTGGTTCGGTTTGGTTTTGGGGGAAGGTGACATGAGTGTTTGGCTTGGCTTTTGGTTACGAGATAGGAGGGACGCGAGATGGGGAGGCGGGGTGGGAGGGGGTGGGATGAGGCGTTAGAGGGGAGATCGTAACTGAAGGAAGTGGGGAGGAGGGCAGTTAGATCATGAGAGAGAGTGGAGGGGTCAAAGATTTTAGTATTTAGATCGAATGATTGAGAAGAGAGAAGGGGGAACACATCAATAACCACCAACTCATATTTTAAAGAGTATATATATATATATGTTGCCTATTAGGTCTCATGAATACGCACACAATATTTATAACATGGTATCAAAGCTAGAGCACTAACCTAGCTCCTTCAGCTGCCATCCCATCGATGTCGTTGCCGCCGCTGTCACTGACTGCCACCTCCATTGCTGATGTCAGCCACTGCAATGCCGTCGTCACCTAGCTGGAGGTCGCCACTGCCAGGATCAGGCCATGATTGCTAGCTTCAAGTCCTCGTAGGGCTACTATCACATAGCCCGAGGCAATCATTACTCAGATTGCACAGCCACTCCCGAGGCCGCCGCTTGGGCCACCACCAGTCTGAAGTGACCCTTTGGCCACCTCAAGGTCCATGATGCAGCCAATGGCATCAGGTCGCTCGTCATCTTCGTGTAACATCCCCAAAATCAAGACATCTGAAAATGTGTAATTTTTAAATCTTTTTCACTTACTTCTTACTGGCATTGCTTTTTCTGGTTCTGATAGAGGTTCCAAAGAAATGAAATATCTTTACTATTATAACATGTGAGTTGGTGGTCGTCGGTCCGTACTCCCTCCTCTCTTCTCAGCTGTCTGATCAAAAATCAACCAACCAGATCTGCATGTAGGTAGTTCTTTTGCTCCTCATAGAAAAGGTCGAGCCAACACGTGGGCCGTGTTCCTCCTCTTCTCTTCCCCCACATCCTCCGCATCCCGCAACCACTCCACCTCCCGCAGCCGTCGCCTCCTTCTATCCCTCAAACCCTCGTGCCGCGCCTCCTCCTCCTCAGCGCCACCACCAATTCCTTCCCCATACACCAGCGTCTGGTCACAGTCCCCAACTTCCACTAGCAGTGTCACATCCCATCGTCGTGCCTCCGCAACGCATTTGCCCGCCGCCTCCTCTTCCCATTTGCCAGCTGCCACCTCCACCTCCCTCAACTGCCGCCTCCTCCCCTGAACCCTCGTGTCACGCCTCCTCCTCCTCAGTGCTGTCACCAATTCCTTTCCCACACGGCAGAGTCTGGTCGCAGTCTCCCAACTTTCCTTAGGGCGCTGCCACTAATTCCATCGCACATGCCCCTCCAATCAGCAGCAAGACGTTCGACGATAGCGGCCGATGGATCGGAGAGAATGGCACTCGACGACAACGGCCGGTGGATAAGAGAGAATGGCACTCGGCGATGGCGATGGCTTTCTCTTACTATGCCCGCCCACGTGGCTCTCCCCTGCCGCCACCGCTCAGCAGTCACTCGCCCGGTGAGCCTCTCTACCCCTTCTGCTCTTCGCTCGGAACCCGTTGCACTGTCTAGTGATTTTGGTCTCCCAAGCTGGTCATCGAAGTCGGTGTCGTGGTCAAATGGGGTTGTGATTGAGGGGCCATGGCCGAAGTCAAGGGGTCATGGTTGAATCGAAGTCGTGGTTGAAGGGGTCCATGGCCAAAGTCAAAGATCCGTGGTCGAAGACGAAGCCGTGGTCGAAGGGTGGTGGTTAAAGTCGAAGGGTCGTGATCGAAGTCCAAGCCGTGGTCGAAAGGGAAGTGGTTGAAGGGGGCAGTGGTCAAAGTTGAAGGGCCGTGGATGAAGTCAGTCCACGGTCGAAGTCGAAGGACTGTGGATGAAGTCGGGCCGTGGTCGAAGTCGCAGGATCATGGTCCAAGTCCAAACCGTGGTCAAAGGGGACAGTAATCGAAGGGGCAGCGGCCAAAGTCGAAGGGCCATGGATGAGGTCAGTCCACGGTTGAAGTCGAAGGGCCGTGTAACATCCGAAAATTTTTGAATATTGGGAAATGTGCAGTCCTTGCCTTATGTTGAAATATACCTTCTCGATATTTGGATTTTAATGGATTTCCCTTGAAATTTTGGTTGAGGTTCTGATAATTGAAGAAATTTATGAAAAATAAAACCAATAGAAAGCCAAGAAAGAAATGTGAGAATAATAGAAATTTATATTTTAAAAATCGAACCTGAAAAGATGATCCATCAAAAGGGAGGGGTGCAATTTGATTCAAAAAGTAAAAAAAATTCACCTTGGGCTTAGTAATAATAGCAATAAACAAAGGTAGATGAATAATATATATATGTACCTTACTAAATGAATAAATAAACACAATGATGAGGCTAGCAATAAAGAAATAAGAATAAGTAAAAAAGTAGATAAATAAATGAACAAAAATATGAAAGTAAATATATATATACACATGTACATACGTATATATAATAAAAGAGAAAAGCTTTCGGCCTAGCCGAGTCGGCCTAGGCCAGCCCACTTTTTCTTCCACCTCCCTCCATTCGCTTCGGCTAAGCCGAAGCCTCACCTCGCCGCTCTGTCGCCGCTCGCCTCCTCACCGCGCCCCGCGAACTCCACCGCCATCGCCCACAGCTTGCTATCTCGTCGCGTCGCCCCGGTCAGCACTTCAAGAGAACCATCATTGCCCACAGTTCTTCCGTTGCCGCCCACAGTATCTACCGCCGTCGCCCATAGCTCCCCGCCCCGTCGCGTCTGCCTAAGCCAGTGCCAAGCCCGCTGTCACTGCATTGTGCAGTCACGCTCGGTCTCATCACGAGCACTGCAGTGTCGCCACCGCCCTGACATGGACGTGGCCGGTCGGCAGCCTGCCTGTCGCCAGCCCCTTTTCCACCGCTATAAAAACCCGGCTCGACCCCCTGTAGCACCACCACTCTCCGTTCCGTCTCCCACCCCGAGTAATCGATCTCCCCATGCCTATAGCTCGCCGACAAACCTCTTCTTCCTCAGCGCTGACCGAGGGGAGAATCACCGATTGGCGCCACCAAGGTCCAATTCAGCCCCACTGGAGCATCCTCAGAGCCCTGCAGTGCCATCCCTGCCTTTGTCCAGACCTCTCACTGCCCGAGCTGAGCCCGCACCGTGTGCCCCCTCTACTCGCCGCCGCCTCACGTCGCCGGACCACCACTGCCACACCCAAGTCTCACCGACCCCCGGGGTAGCTTCCTGAGCTCACCAAGATGCTCTCTTATGAATTAAATGGGCTTCCGAGCTGTGCGCTGCCGTAACCCCTCCTCCCCTGTTTCGCTGCCACCCACGGTCACCGCCAACTACCACCACCGCCAATTGGCAGGTGGTACTGAGCCCAGACGTGCGCGCGGGCATGAGCATCCCTTTTTTTGGAGTGTTCATGGCCGGTCGCCGTTTCCTCCGCCGACTGTGAGCCTGCCGTTCTTCGGCCAAAGGGAGGAGCTACTGTAGCGGAGAGCGAGAGATTGATTAGCTTAAGACACCATTAATTAATGGTTAAGATAGGCCATTAAAGCTAATCATGACTAATAATGAAGACCACTCACTGACATGTGGGCCATGCCTTTAAAATTAAATAATACCGGCCCCACCTATCATAGATACAAAGGAAAGAAAATAAAATAAAAAGAAAAATTAAAAACCTGATGTGGGTCCCACCTGTCAGATTTTATTTATTTTTCGGATTTAATTAAACTAAAAACTTTAAAAGGGCATAACTTATTCATGTTAACTCCAATGAGTGAAACAAATTTCTAAATTCAACTAAATTCAACCTTTATCCAATGGAACAGAAACCATAATTTTTGAAGCTCATTTGAATTTTTGTGAGAATTTGTTTGGTTTGCTAATTTTTATCCATATTTTCGCGCAACGTAAAAATAACGTACGAGGCCCAGGAGGAAGAAGCCGAAGCTGAAGCAACTCTCGACGATCAAGACCAAGTCAACTGTGACCAAGGCAAGTCAATACTTTGATCATGTTGAACCTACATTTTCTGCAAATTAATTCCGTTTTAAATTATCAAATTGCATGCTGTTATCTTATGTGCAAACTTATGTTTGATTTCAAGCTTCTAGTTATATACCGATTAATGAACTTGTTAGTATTACACTCATTTGGAACACTTGAATATCTAAGCCTTGTAACCCTAGCAAAAATTATAATAGTAAAACTTTAAAAAATAAGTCCATACATGTACGCCATGCTTAGTACTGCTTAAATAATCGGGGGCACCAAGTGCCCTAAGTATCACTTTCAATCATGAGAAACTGGTTTGAGAAGTCTTGGTGGAAATGACTGATATATTTTGATATGACTATTTAATGGTCCAAAAACCCCAACTTGCTTAAACATCTGGGCGGATGGTTCGGGGGCTGGTGCAGTGGTGCACGAGAGTGTGGTTAGTGGTAGAATAGCTCAGATAACCCTAAGGGCTGAATCATGTCATGACCTCCTGTGTAATACAAGTACAACCGTAAGTCTATAAAGTACAACTTGGCTTAGTAGATTTATTGAACCCTGAAAGTCATCTCATCGGTGGAGGAGGTGATGTAGTGCAAGTGACTATCTGTGTGATGACTTGAATGGGACACTCGCAGAGGGTGAAGTTTTCCACGGTGAGCTAGTCAGTGTGGGTAGTCCAACTGTTAGTTGCATAGGGGAAGAACATCCCGCACAACTTATGGGACCTGCCGCAAGCGGGAGAAGCCCATATGGGTGAGATGATGGAAGGGCGAGGTATTTTGAACAGTTACTGTGATCGTCTCTTATGTGTAAAGTGTACAAACTCTGCAGAGTCAAAATTATTCAAATAATCGTGCCCACGGTCAAGGGCGGACATGGAAACTTAACTAGATATAGTTCTATTTCAATAAACTTGTGGGGAGGATTGGAAAAGTAGAGGATGGTGGAAACCCTGATTTGTGTTGCCCTGGGTGTTATCCTAGTGATAATGTAAGCAGTTATAACACTAGAAGATTAGCATATGGTGTAGAAACCATGTAACGGTGGATGGTATCTAGATCACTATTATTATTGCTTTCTTTCTCACATTATGTTTTAAGTTCAAACTGCTAGGTCTTAGGAAATTTCAATGTAGCGTATTTGAAAGCAATTTATAGCAAATAAAATAACCCGAGCCTTTCCTTGATAAGCCATGCATGTTACCTATTGTATACTGTGTGTTGGCTCACAGAGCACGGTGGATTTGTGCTCACACTCGCATTACCAAATTAGAAATAGGGACCCAAGACCACTATGCTTATGAAGATACCCCTGTCGTGGAAGGAGGAAACAATGAAGGAAATTAGGGTGGCTTCCTCAATTTCAGGTCCTAGACAAGTAAACTTCATGGAGATTGTGTGCACATATATTACCTAGGGTTAGATAGTTGCACACATTTACCCCTCAGTCGCTTGCCTGTGGATGATGGTCTTACTTGGCTTTTGCTTCCACTGTTATTTTTGTAATGTAGCCATTTGGCCTGTTCGGCCTTTATGTAAACTAACGCCTGACGCAGTGTATTTTAAACTCTGTTCTGTAATATTATGGTTTAGTATGTTTCATGCGATGTATGAGTTGATGCAGTAATGTACCTGTGTGCACTATCTACAGATCTAGGGAATAGTGCAGTAGCTCACAGGGGATTCTGGATTGAAATCGGGGTCCGACAGGCCATAAATGAAGGGTTGCGGTTGAAGTCCAAGCCGTGGTCGAAGCGGATAGTGGTCAAAGAGGCAGTGATCGAAGTTGAAGGGCCATGGACGAAGTCGATCCACGGTCGAAGTCGAAGGGGCCATGGTGATGTCAGGGCCATGGTCGACGTTGGGGCTGTGGTCAAAGGGGGCCATGGTTAAGGGGATGTGGCCGAAGTCGAAGATCCATGGTCAAAGTCAATGCCGTGGTTGAAGGGGGCAGTGGTCGAAGGAGGAAGTGGTCGACGTCGAAGGGTCATGGTCATCAAAGGGGACAGTGGTCGAAGTTGAAGCCGTGGTCAACGTTGAAGTGCCGTGTCGAAGGGGACAGTGGTCAAAGGGGACGGTGGTCAAAAGGGGAAGTGGTCGACGTCAAATGGCCATGGTCATCGAAGGGCCGTGGTTGTAGGGGACAGTGGTCGAAGGGGGCAGTGGTCAAAGTCAAAGCCATAGTCGAAAGGGAAAGTGGTCAACGTCGAAGGGCCATGGTTGAAGGGGACAGTGATCGAAGGGCGGTGATCAAAGGGGGAAATGGTCGATGTTGAAGGGCCGTGGTCATCAAAGGGCCGTGGTCGAAGGGGATAGTGGTCGAAGGGGGCAATGGTTGAAGTCACAGATCCGTGGTTGAAGTCAAAGATCCGTGGTCGAAGGTGGAAGTGATCGACGTTGAAGGGCCATGGTCAAAGAGGACAGCGGTCGAAGGGGACAGTGGTCGAAGTCGAAGGTCCTTGGTCAAAGGGGGACGTGGTCAAAAGGGGCCATGGTCGAAAGGGGAAGTGGTCAGCGTTGAAAGGATGTGGTCGTCAAAGGGCTGTGGTTGAAGGGGACAGTGGTCGAGGGGGCAGTGGTCGAAGCCGAAGATCTGTGGTCGTCGTCGAAGCCATGGTCGAAGAGATAAGTGGTCGACATCAAAGGGTCATGGTTGAAGGGGGCAGTGGCCGAAGTCGAAGGGGGCAGTGCTCGAAGTCGAAGGGGGGTAGTGGTCGAAGTCGCGGTCATGGTCGTAGTCGTAGCGCCCGTGGATGTGGTCGTAGCGGTCATGGTCGTAGTCGTAGCGCCAACTCGGAGGGCACCTGCTAGTTCGTCCACAACCTTCATCGCTACAACTTCCCCCTCCAATTGGACATCCTCATTGCCTACCCCCAGGTCACCCCCGAGATCGAGCTCCCCACCCTCAACAGCAAGACCCACAAGATGGTTGAAGTCGAAGCCATGGTCAAAGGGGGCTATGGTCGAAGGGGGAAATGGTCGACGTCGAAGGGTCATGTTCGAAGGGGACAGTGGTTGAAGAGAGTAGTAGTCGAAGTCGAGGGGAGCAGTGGTCGAAGTCGGGGTCGGGGTCAAAGTTGAGGCCGAGCAGGCTGGTGTTGGTAGTCGGGCGACAGGGCACAAGCGCACTGGAGGGCTGCCAACGTATGACCACCAGTGATGGTCGACCACTCCCGACCTACGATCGCACACGATGGTCGACACTTCTAACTTACGACCATGAGGTGTGATCGACGGCTTCTAATTTACTACCACGAGCATTGGTTGATGTGTTTCGACTTACGACCACGAGGTGTGGTCGATGTCTTCCGACTTATGACTAGAAACACAGGTCGATGTGTTCCAACTTATGACCATGAGGTATCTTCGATGACTTCCAACTTACGACCATGAACGATGGTCACCGGCTTCCGATGTACGACCATGAGTCATTGTCGAAGGCTCCCGATTTAGGACCATGATCGATCATCGACCGCTGCCAACTTGTGACCACCAGCAATGGTCGACCGCTCCTGACCTATGATCATGCCAACTTATGACCACCAGCAATGGTCGACCGCTCCTGACCTATGATCACGCGCGATGGTCAACAGCTTCCGACTTACAACGATGGGGTGTGCTCGAGGGCTCTCGACCTACGACCATGAGGTGTGGTCAATATCTTCCAACTATGACCACGAGATGTGATCAACGGCTTTTGAGTTACTTGACAGATTTAAAAACTTTTAGAACATGTTTGCATGCATATTCTAAAAATTTTTACCACCCGTGAGTTTTAAAATATGTAATATGATAAATTATAAAAATCTGTAGCAACGCAGGGTATTCAACTAGTATAAAAATAATTTTTAAAACCTTTTGTCATCTGGCCCACTGGCCCTGGCCTATTTCTTCCCTATCTTTGCCCCTGGCCCAGCTCAAGCACACCAGTGCACGCACTGTGCAGACAAACACGGCATTGGGAAATAGAACGTTGATGATCTTTATTGATGTGAAGGTTTTACGTCTTAGTAACAGTGTTGTTCGTCGGAAGAAAATCATATGTGATTTATTTGCACCCGTCTTGA
Source organism: Dendrocalamus latiflorus (assembly GCA_017311315.1). Lineage (NCBI taxonomy): Eukaryota > Viridiplantae > Streptophyta > Magnoliopsida > Poales > Poaceae > Dendrocalamus > Dendrocalamus latiflorus. The sequence goes on from CM029627.1 coordinate 48,418,825, forward strand.
CCCGGTGTCGATTTCCGGTATGTCGTCCAGTTGAATTGGTATAATAAAATGCATTGTGGGTAAATAAAATCCAGCTAAGAACTTATCGGAGAAGAATAAAACTACAAAAATTAATCTACGAAGGAAAAATAAAAGAAACTGAAGAAGTCTAAAGTTAGTATGAAAAAATTCAACGGATCTCCTACCCACTTAACACCGGCAAGATTGCCGGAGAAGAGGGGAGAGGGACGGATGGAGGGATGACGGAGCTGCGCCGGCGGCTCTCCGTGGTGTTCCTATGGCGCAGTGGCGGCACCAAATACGCACATAGTGGCAGGAATTAAAGTGCATGGAGGCCCAAAGTGATTTGACCCAAGAAGCCCAGTTTCCACGCATGGTGCACGTGCCAGGCCAACCCCACCCGGCGCAGGGCTCCCCACTTGATTGGGCCAGCGATCGAAGTCGCTCACGTCTGACATGGCACCCCCTCTCGTGTTCATAGATCGGGGTTAAGAGTTAGATTTTGGCTTTCACTGCTTGAGGAAAATCTGTATGGTACAACCTTGTTTTCCAAGTTAATTATTCCCTACCAAATTTCTAGGCTATTTTATTTTATTTTATTACATAAGAGGCAATGTGTTGCCGGCGGATTTTGGCAACAAAAAAAAACAGTCGGCAAAATTGTCGGCAGTTGATATGATTTTTAGTAAAAATTAAGATTTGCCCAAAATTAAATTCAAACATCAGCCACCTTAAGAAGCCTCTAAAAGATGCCGACTAGGGAAAGATAGATGCAAAAAAGAAAATCTTTAACTGGATATTGGAAACGAGAAGATTTAAAACAAACTAGTACTTTATGCAAGGAAAGGTTGAGCCAACACGAGGAGGGAAACTTGAAGCACAGTCCAAGATTGAGTCGGTTGTTTTAGTATATAAATACCATATACTGGCTAACATTTACTATCTTTTTGTATCTACTTTTTCTGTACCTCACATTAGGCCATAGCTAGTAGAGTATTACCTTTGTAATTTGGCTTTAATCAGTATTATTGCTTCGTATCGATATGTTGATCAATATGTGAGTTACACCTATTTCATGTTTCGAGATTTCATTCCTATTCATTACTGCTCTGCATCGACATTTCATCCAAGATCGACTTCGTTCAGGTTTAACTATTATCGACTTTGCCGATTTGCTAAAAAAATCGGCTGGTACACCGCATATGTTGTTAGAAAGTACCTCCATAGAAACACGGTGTTATTGTCAGAAATTTTCCAGTGGCAACATATTATTCTTCAACTGTTCTTTTAATAAAGGTCTAGGAACGAGGCCGGTGTTTTCATGAATTAACCATGATGTCTTGTATTTATATATAACTTATTCATTTATTTCTGTCAGCTTACAAGTTGTACCCAAACACACTACTACAGAAAGCCTAATACTAGACGGCCAATCACAGACGGTTCAAACCGTCAGTGATTAACACTAACACAGACAGTTTTAATTTGGACATCGTCTGTGTTAGTGGCGTCGGATAAAACGAGTATTACAGACGGTTCTTACCGATGAACCGTCTGTGATACTAAAGTATCACAGACGGTTTTTATTAAAAACCGTCTATGTTGTGTAGACTATCACAGACGGTTGTTGTTAAGAACCGTCTGTTAATGTTCACAGACGGTTTTTAACAAGAACCGTCTGTGATGTCCCTTTGTCTGTTATATTCTGTTCATGATCAGAGGTTAATATATAAGTACACATTGCTTCTAATAACTTAACTACAGAACTACTGAGACAAGAGATCACAAATTAAAGGCAAATTTATTAGTTTCAATTAGAGGCAAATTTACTACAAAAGTCGCACAGGTAAAGAGTTTCCCAAATTGTAATCTTTTGGGCTTCGTACGCTTCTTCTTCGACTTTGGGACTTGGAGGATCAGCCACTGACTTCTCGATCGCCGTTAAGATTGTCCTTGTCCTCAGCACTTCCTCCTCCAGTCTGGGCAAGTAATCAGTAGCATAGCCCATAATGTTGTAGAGGTGTGCATGGGCAGATTCCTCAGAATCTGCCGTTTCTGCTTGATCGGCAAGGCTATCCATCAGTCTCTCCAATGCGTGTAGAGATTCTTTCGCTTTGCGCACATTGTGGAGAAGAACCAGGGTAAGGGCTGTTTCCCTTTCTTGAGCAGCAGCGAGACGCCTCCGTCGATGGCGGATGATCAGGTCGAGCTGACGGATGCAAGAAAGTCGGGGAACGAGAGCAGGGCGTGTGTGGAGAAGCTGCTTCAGATGCAAATTGCTGGCCGCCTGTGTAAGGTTCCGGCCAAACAATTCTTGATGAACAGATGAGAGGAAGGAGATGATCACAAGAATAGTAGAAGCCATATTGTACGTACGTAGAAGAGACCTGGATTAGGCGCGCATATTTAACCTTTAGCATAGACGGTTCGTATACCCAAACATTAATGATATAGACGCTTCGTATAACGATTGAGAGACGTTAATTAGACGATCGAAACACGAAGCGTTCTGGCAATCGAAACACGAAGCGTTCTGGCAATGGAAACACGCGCGAAGCGTTCTGGCATGAAGCTTATGACAGACGGTTTTTTATAAAAAAAATTGTCTGTGATAAGCTGGTTATCACAGACGGTTTTTAGTTAAAAACCGTCTGTGATAATTCACAGACGGTTTTTAGTTAAAAACCGTCTGTGATAATGACTAAGGCATTTATTGCGCTGCTCAGACCGCATCTATCTTTATTTCGATCCAGATCTAGCCACTACTGCGCACTTTTTCACTCGGGAGGAAGTTAGGCGATTTCAGGCCAGTTAATTTGGTGGGAAGAGGCAGAGATTGGGCTTTGAATTAAGATTCAGACTTTCGTGGTTGCTGTAGATATGGTTAGCAATGAAATTTATTTTTTCTTTAATTGCATTACAATTTACAATGCTGCTGACAAAAGAGGAAACTGGCAGCTCATAACCTCGTCGACTTTCTAGCTTAACAACTTAACCTAAAGAGATAAGGGTGTGATCCACCGCAGCTCTCGAGGTACAAAGCGTGATCCTTCCATGAGAAGATTGAAGTGGAGAAAGAGCCGAAGAATTCCAACTGTTGCCCTCTATAGTTATTTTGGAGCAAGGGAAGAGATAGAAATAGGTTTCTCAAAAATGAAAAGAAGGTGAGGAGGGATGAGAGATAAGGGTGAGCAAAGATTAAGAGGTAAGATTAAGCAAAACTTTTGAAATTACTGGTTTAGTAAAATAAGTCCTTAAGGTCTATCCTTTCTAATCTACCTACGGTCGCGTCTTAGTATCGTCATGGCTCTGATACCACCTTTGTCGGAACCCGGAGCAACGACTCCTGGATCCTCTGTGTAAATCGCACTAGTCCAGGATCAGCTAGTGCACACAACGTACAACAAAGATAAATATCAACCATAATGACATTTATTAACTGAATATGGGCATGGATGCCAAAGTTTACATCAACGGCACATAAGCCAAAATTAAGTAATAAGCAGCGGAAGAAAAACCGAAGCGGAAGAAGCCCACTGAGCCTGCCCACAGGCAAACGACAGTAAGACGCGGCCTACTCGTCCAGATCTTCACCGTAGTTGATGACTTCCCTCTCTGTGTGGAAAAAGCAATGTGAGTACAAACTTGTACTCCGCAAGTCACCCGGGAAAATGCAACATAATGATAAAGGCTTCAACGGAAGGCTTAAAGGATTAGTTTGCACAAAACAGCATTTAAGAAATACAATAGATAGATTGAAATCGCAGAATTTAATACAGTAAGTAAAAATATTACTTGTAATAGAAAATAATACCGTCAGTGCAGGCTCCGACCATACACCAACCTATCCGCGGGCATCCCACTCGGAACATCTTTTTCAAAAGATCACGTATGGATTCCATCCATCCACACGCTTTCAGTGCGCAACTCTGATGAATTCCATCCATTCACCAGATTTCAATCTCCCACGGATTCCATCCATCCGCAAGGTTTTCATCTCTCGTGGATTCCATCCATCCACAAGGTTTTCAAAAAAAATTTTGAAAAACAAAGTCTAATCCATGAAAAACTTTTACTCAGCATGCCCACGACCGTGGGCACGGCTATCCAGGATAGATTATACACTCTGCAGAGGTTGTACAGCTTTACCCACAAGACACGATCATCCCATATTGCCACCGGGTTACACACTTCCTTAGGTGTGCGGCGAGGAGTCGTGACAAGGCCTTTACAATGCAAATCCCTCAACCAGGTCAAGCCAACTCTAAGGTTTCACCCCAGTAAGGAATCCATCAGACCGGGACCCCCTCTTGAGCCTAGATGAGACTTCTCATGGCTTAACCACGCTCGCCCAAGTGAGACTTCACATGGCACCAACCACGCTCACTTTCAACCTACGACTTGACTCAGGTTGGGACTTTACAAATTATTCAGCCAGGGCTGTCCCATACCAGCCATGTGGTAGTACGATTAGGGCTTTGCAACAGTAGCTCACAGACCGGTCCTTAATCTGACTTAGGCCCAACCACATACCCCCGTGCATGACAATCAACCACTGTGGCTCCAACCAACAGGGCATGCCTGCACCCACCACTCTAACCAATTGCCTAAGTCTAAACCAGGTTTGATATTTGCTTTCAAAATAATTTTATAAACCTCCTTACTCAACAAAGTCAAGAGTACATATCATTTTATGTAAAAAGGGTCATCATTTCATGTGAAAGGGTATCCCAAAAACAAATAATATGACTACGCTGGGCTAATCATTTGAATAGACTCGCTAGCCAACACTAATGTATTAACTAGAGTTTGATTCTAGGGTGACAAGGTATTGAGGAATTCAAATTCAATGGAGGGATTAACAAGTAGGCAATAACTAAATTTAAAACTGAATTGAAATACGTTGAATAGAAATATGCATGCAATATAGTTTAAAACAACATAGTTTTATTTTGAAAACTGGGATCAACATGATCAAGGAGGGTGACTTGCCTTGCTCTTCAAAATGGTTCAAACCTTCGTCGTCGAATTTTCCCGAATCGTCGAAGTCTACACGTGAAAATAACCCACCAAATTCAAATAAATTCAAATCAAATTCAAATTGACTTCAAAAATTTGAATTGAGGCTATAAATGGATAGAGGGGAATTTTTGATGAATTTAGAAATTTGAATGGGCTAAATCGGAGTTAGGACGAAGGAGAACGGGCTCTGGGAAATTCAAAAAGAGAGAAAAAGGAAAAAGAGAATTTCTAGGATTATTTTTCTACTGAAAAAGGATTTATGATGTCAGCATTGCGTCAGCGAGGAATTTTATTTTTGGCCGAATTGTTTTTCACTTGAAAATCCCGGATTATGACACCAGATGACGTCAGCCTGAGGGGGCTTGACTGACTGGTGGGACCTTGGTCCATGGACCAGGCCCACGGAAAATGGCGCTGGCCGAGGTGGCAGGGGAGGCGGGCTGGCGCTGACGGGGCACGGAGAGGATGAGGTGGCGCTGGCGTGGCGGGTCGGGCCGACGTGGCGTACGGCAAGGGGGCCTCGCCGGCGCTCCGGCGGGCGGCGGCCGTCGGCGAGGGGCGGAGGGGAACGAGGGGGCGACGGGGAGCACTGCAGTACCTAGCGCGGTGCACGGCAGGCACGGGCGGCGGCCGGCGACGAAGGGGCGGCGGAGGCGGCTCGGTCCTTCGGCGGGGGCGGCGTTTCGGCGGTGCTCGGGCCGGGCAGAGAGGCGGGGGAGCTGCGTACGGGCACGGGGAGGCCGAGGGAGGCGTCGGCGAGACGCAAGGAGCTTCGGCTCGCCGGCAATTCCTTGCCGAACGTCGGAGGCGGCGGCGGAGATAAACGCGCACGGCGCCGAGGCTCTCGGGGGGCGGAGAGGGGAAATGGTGGGCAGCGAGAGGTGGAGTGGGAGGAGCCGGAGCTCGGGGGCCATTTTATAGGGGCGGAGGGGCACGGGGGCGCTGCGGATTGCTCACCAGAGGGCGGCGGTTGCGGGTGGCCAGCGCGGAAAAAGGGGAGGAGGTGGGCGCCGTGGTGGGGAATGTGGGCGCGGAGCGGAGCGCGTCGCGCGAGAGGGGAGGTGGGGCGAGAAGAGTGGGGCGGCGGTTGCGGCCGGGGTGGTTGCGGCGGCGAGGGCGTGTGGGAGGAAGGAGGAGGCGGGGTGGAAGACGACCCGACATGTGGGTCCGGGGCGCAGCGAGAGAGGGGGCGGGGGCGGCTGACGGGCGGGTCCCGCAGGGCAGAGAAAGGCGGAGGGAGGGAGTGGCTGCCGGGTGGGGCCGGGAAGAGAGAAGAGGGAGGCGCGCCGACAGGTGGGGTCGGGCGGCAATGAGAGGGAGAGGCGCGGGCGGCGGAGATGTCGCCACGCGGGAGAAGAGGGGCGGATCGGGCGGCCGAGGAAGAGGAGCGACGTGGCGCAATCCGGACTGGCCACGTGGCGAGTGCGGAGGGAGGGTAGGCGGGATGGAAGCGACGGCCGGATGGGGGCGAGGAGGGAGGACGTGGGCGGCATCTGGCCGTCCACGTGGCGGCCGATGGGGGAGGAGGGAGGAAATTATTTTCTGAATCTGGTTTTTGATTTTCAGAAAACCCCAGAAAGTCCATTAAGCCTCAGAAAAATATTAAAATAACTCCAAAAATTCCAAAAAAAAATCAGAGAATCTCCTGGGGACATATTGGACTTAATACAATTATTTCCAACTAATTTTGGTATTTATTTTTTATACTTTAAAATACTCTTTATTTTCAAAATACATTTTTAAACTCCAGAAAATCCAGGAAACCAAATAAACTCCAAATAACTCCAGATAAATCCAAATCATTTATTTGAAGTAGGATTTTTATAGAAAATCAAAATATGATTTTATTTAATAATATTTTTAGGTTTTCTTAAAATGCTTTTCAAATCCAGCTTTTTCAAAATAGAAATCCAAGGCAAATTCAAATTTAAAATTTAGGCACAAAAAAATACTTATTTTATTATAAATTTTATTTTAATTAATTTTTATTTATTTATTCATTTATTTTTATTTTCAGAAAAACCTGGGCTGTTACAGGCAGGACCAGAAGTGCAGTGCGAACCACAGCAACATGCACTGGTGCCATCTCCACACGGGCAGTGCGAAGCAGAGCTACCTGCACCGGTGCTATCTCCACGGGTGCTATTCTCGCCAAAGCAACTTGCACCGTCTGTACCATTACAGTCGACTACCATGAAGTCGACCTGCAGTCGAGGCAGTGGCCATGGCAAATCAAAGACGAAGGATGATGACGATATCCCGTACCTGCCATTGGCCCGCAAATTCGTGCTAGGCGAGCCGATGATATTCCCGCAAGAGCACCTCACAAAGCTAGGACTTGGTTGCCAAAGATTCCACACTTGGTATATGGAATAGTCCAATAGACCAGAGGCAGAACGACGCTCAGGTATCATTGTCAAATTCAAGCCGGAACATTTCTTGCAGGAAGTTCAGGAATGTGTCTTCCCGGTGACCTTTGACGATATATTTGGTCTTTTCACACTCAACGCTCTCGACGCCTCACTCATTCGATGCTGGACGCTGTAAGTCTGTACAATCACAGTCTCTTTTCACGTAATACCGATATATGTCACAATTTGTTGCTTTTCTGTGTATATATATAGATTCATGCTGACCGAAGCTAGATCATCGAAATCACCAATTGGTTTCCCGGACCCACGCTTGGTCGCCATTGATACCATCAACGAGGATGCATCCTTCGTCGAGGACTATATTACAAAAGCACTGCTGGCTCACCGCGATAAGGAATTTGTTCTTATGCCATACAATGAGAACTTCCATTGGATTTTAATTGTAATTATACCAAAATGGAACAAGGCTATATACCTTAATTCTTTCTTTCCTTCCGAATGACTAATCTAACTTTTTCGAATAACGAAGGTCGTTCGTCACATACGTTCAACAAACAAGTGGCTCGACGACAGCTGCCAAGCCCTTGAAACATGATCGTAATTTTCGGGTATTAGCTAGCTACACATTAATTAATCATATACAACCCTTAGTAGTAATGCCACTTGATTTAACACATTCTATTTTTTGCAGTGCCACCAGCAGCAATCGGGCAACACGTGTGGATACTACGTGTGCCACCATATGAGACTACTCCTCGATTCCAGCAAGATCATCACTTCTAAGGTTTGTCAATCTTTCCACATTTATTTCATACATGTCAAGTTTTATATGTGCGCGCGTTGATATTCCTATCGACATGTTACGCCCATCTCTACATCTGCATTGAAACAACCGGATTTTGGAAAAATTCAAGGAGAGTTCATTTGGTTTTTGTGGACTAAAGTCGTAAGATCAGATGGAGAGTTCCACGGCCCAGAATGATTTTTTATTGTAATTCTAAGTGCAAATGCAGTGTAGATCTTTTACAATTGTGTATTTGTTAATGGATATTTTATTTCAATTCAATGAATTGATTTGCGAAATGAATACTTTATGTTTGTGAAATGAAGTGCGTTGTCAATTGGATGTTTTATGTCTGTGAAATGAATTGAGATGTGAAATGTATCTGAAATGAAATGAGATGTGTGAATTGTATATGTTTTATGTCTGTGATTATCTGCTTGTTTCAGAGGGCATGGCTAGCATTTCCTGAGGCTAGCCAATAAACAGAAATATATTTAGGGGTTGAAGGGAATATCACAGACGGTTTTTGAGTAAAAACCGTCTGTGATAGTTGATCATCACAGACGATTTTTACTTAAAAACCGTCTGTGATGATCAGTATCACAGACGGTTTTTAGTTAAAAACCGTCTATGATGATCAACTATCACAGGCGGTTTTTACTCAAAAACCGTCTGTGATAATAAGTATCACAGACGGTTTTTAACTCAAAACCATCTGTGATTATCAGCTATCACAGACGGGTTTTACTCAAAAACCGTCTGTGATAGCTGATAATCACAGACGGTCTGAAAACCGTCTATGATGACCTTCGATTATCACTGACTCATAAATACAGACGGTTTTGTCTGTGATGACGTTTTCGAACCGTCTGTGATGACCTTTTCTGTAGTAGTGACAGCTCAGATATCATCATATTTTATCTCCGATCAAAGCATATTGATCTCTGCGAGGACGGTTGTTTCCATGCATCTTGTTGAAATCAACCTAGCTAGCTTATATAACAATATCATATGTAATGACACTCCATCTTCTCATTTGAAAACAACAATGAAATCAAAAGTCTTAACGAAGGGTATCTCCGTCCAAAAGGGTTCGAGATGGACATGGGGAGGGCATGCAGGTGAGGCAGGAGCTCGGCGGGCACATGATGCGGCGGCACCACCAACCGCGCGAGGGTGGCGACTGACATGCATGCATGATCTCTGCGCGCGCCAGAATACATGGAGAGGACGTCAGCGGCGGCCATGCACGTACGGCGCCCGCGTGACGCAGTTGAAGCGTGGTGAGGAACCACGCCGCCGGCCATATGGCTCGGTCGGTGCTGCACTGCATGCCCATCTAGCTAGTCCTCCCAAATATGCGTACGGCCGGAGTGATTAAACAGACATCCATGCATACACATGCAAATAATGAGCGTGCGTATTTGAATTGAAACAAGCTAAGCTGTACGCATGCTTGGTCGACACAAATTGATTATCAAATGATTCAATTACAAACCAGCAACATGAAACAAGTACACAGCATGGCACAGGCATGCATGCATGCATGCACGCACTTGTACAGCACATTCGACTTAGCGACTCTTAACTAACACACACGACCAAACAGATTAATACTTTCATAGGAAAACATGCAAGTATATTATTTATGTGCTATCAGCTTAGCTGATGGAGGAGCTTAGCACGATTATTACTTCACATCCAAGATCAGGAACCTCGCATGCATGCATTGTCTCGATCGGGCGCGACTTACCAGAGCAGTGAAACCACCGAGAGGCCGACGGAGACAAGGAGCGGCGCAACGGACGCGTAGACGAACTTCTTGCCAGCGGCACGGCGGCCGCGGGCGTCGTCGGACTCCCAGACGGCGGCGCACACCTCGGCCATCCCTGCAAGGAAGGACCCCGAGAGGGCGAGGAGGTAGGCGTCCTTGTCGAACCCCGGCGGCGGCTCGGACACGGCCAAGGTGATGGCCATGGAGGCCGTGGCGAGGCCGACTCCCCCCAGCGCCACCGGGACCTTCACCATCTTGAATTTGTTGGCTTAAAATCGATTGAGGAGATGGTGGCGCACTGCAGTGCAGGGAGTAGAATGAATTATGTTGGGGGTGTATTTATAGAACGGACGGTGGGCCGAGGGTTGCACTATAGCAATGCGGCCCCTACATCTGTCCATTTTTCACCATCTAGATTTTTTGGGCTTAAAATCGAGCGAGGAGGTGGAGGTGCAGTGCAGCCGGTGGTGGAGTAGAATGCCATTGCATGAGAATATCACTTTCCATACTTTTTTTATAAACAACTAAAATTTTAAATTTTAAATTATAAATTATAGTTAAAAAAACTCACCTTAAGTCACCAGACAAGAGGTCAAGGACACTTTAGATGGACCAGTTCCCCAAATGCAGGAAGTCCCCGTTCTAACAAGCTTTGTATTGTTTATGCTGACATAACGTTTTTTATATATTTAATTATATAGAATAAGATAATAATAATAATTACAGTATAAAATACACCATAAATTCTGACTTGTATAGCAAAATATTTCCTTCTGGCACTAACCTGCCTGGAGCTTTTCTAGGGAGCTTTTCAATAAAGCTGGAACGCCAAGTCTAGACGCTCGACAACAACGCCTGGGAGCCAGGCCAGCCATCCAATGCCGCCGTAATTCTGCCGAGCACTCACACTGGTACGCCGTAATCCAATGCCATTTATTTGCTCCGTGGCTGCGCTGCTACTCAGCCTGTTTGACTGACACGCCGGGTTCCTTGTACACGTCCCCATCCTTTCGAATGGAATCGGCCGGCTGGTCAATCGTCCTCGCTCCGTACAGCTTCAGTTTTTTATCTTTTAATTTTCAGTGGACCGACGTGATAAATGAGGGTCTCGGCCGGGGACGAACACGGCAGTGGACCGACGTGGGTGGACGATCGATGCGCCTTGCGTACGTGTTGTCGTCAGCGCGCCGCGCTCAGCAGGAGAGGAAATCTTAAGGGCAAAAAAAACAGAGTGGAGGAAAAGCAGGGAAGGCATCAACGAATCAACACTGAGCTATTGATTGCTTGGTATTGTTTCCTTCCATGTATATGTTGACTCTCGTTGCTATATTAGAAGGATGGAAACCTGAAATGGCTTTCACGGACCGAATTTGAAGTCAGTATTGGCGCACCTATCACGTATGTTGGGATATTTTTTTGGTAGAGATGTATGGCTTGATGAGCACTGGGATGGGATGACGGCAAACGTCCAGGTTGTTGAAGTATAAATGAATTGCTTATCTTTCCTCATCAGCTTAAGCGTTTAGGTGAATTGACTGGTGGACGATATGCCATGCGTACGTGTTGTCGTCGATCGCGTTTTCCTTTGAACGAAACAAACTATATATTGATGGCATCGTAGAGTTTTTCTTCGAGTTAGCGATGGCTATATATACACGTACAGGGAGCTCCGTACTTGCTTGACCATTGCATAAGCTCCCGCTGCATGACTTGTATGTGCACTTTCAGGGGCATATTTTCTCCATCACCCACTGTATGACTGCTGATTTCCAGTTATACCTTGGACCATCACAAACATTTTTCGGCACGTTGTATGATCTATTGCGAACCTTGTAGAAAAATATAGACGTATGCATACATCGGTTACTATTAGAAACAAAGCGAGATACGAGTCCAGAAGCACATCATGGTAGCAAAGTGAACACGCAAAGCGAGATACGAACGTTGCAGAAATAGAAAATTGATCTATCGGGCAGTGAACATCTTAACTATTAGAAACAACATCACGTACGATTTTAGAAAATAGAATTACTATTGAAAGCAACACCCATATATAAAAACGACAGAAACCAGTGTTGTTATATTGATATGACTATGAAAGTAGAGAATTATTTATTTATTGTTGTACTTCAAACAATTCTCCTTTGGCTTTTCATACTATTCACTACTACAGAAAAGATCATCACAGACGGTTCAAAAACGTCATCACAGACGGTTTTGTGAACCGTCTGAATTTATGGGTCAGTGATAATACGAGGTCATCACAAACGGTTTTCGAACCGTCTGTGATGCAAATATCACAGACGGTTTTTAGTTAAAAACCGTCTGTGATATGTAAATATCACAGACAGCTTTTAACTAAAAACCGTCTGTGATTATAACTATCACAGACGGTTTTTAGTTAAAAACCGTCTATGATATTCCCTTCTATTCCTAAACCTATTTCTGTTAATTGGCTAGCCTCAGGAAATGCTAGCCATGCCCTCTGAAACGAGCAGATCAACATGTACATGTATACATCCAATTCACATCTCAATTCATTTCACAAACATAAAACATCAATTTTTATTAAGATTAGAGTATACCATTACAATATCTCAAAACAACAAGCAGGTTACACAACAAGAACAACGAGCAGGTTACACAACAAGAACAACGAGCAGGTTACACAACAAGAACAACGAGCAGGTTACACAACAAGAACAACAAGCAGGTTACACAACAAAAACAACGAGCAGGTTACACAACAAGAACAATTAGCAAGTTATACAACAAGAACAACGAGCAGGTTACACAACAAGAACAACGAGCAGGTTACACAACAAGCAAAGATCTTCTATGCCTTCTCGCCCCTGATGCAACGCATGAGCTGAATGTCTTTGACGACCACCATCGTCGGCGTTGATTGAGCATCTGCCCGGTTGGCACGAGCTAGATGCTTCTGCGTCGTCTGCAAGGAGGAGGACAGCAAGGAGGAGGAGAACAACAAGGAAGAGGACAGCAAGGAGGAGGACAGCAAGGAAGAGGAGACCAACAAAGAGGCTGGATTTTGGTTATATTTATAGGGGAGGGAGAGGGAGGGAGAGGCGGGAATTTGGTTATATTTATAGGGGAGGGAGAGGGAGGGAGAGGCGGGAATTCGAAATTTTTGGCGCGGGAACGGAAAGGTGGAGCTACGATTCGTGGGGCTGAGGATCGACGGGTCCAGCGGTCAGATTATCACAGACAATTCTATATATAGAATCGTCTGTGATGAATGAATATCACAGACGATTCTATGTATAGAACCGTCTGTGAATTGGAGCACAAATTTTATATACCGATGCAATATAAACAACTAGTCTGAAAAGATAAAATAGCAAAGGTTTATATAGTTTATATATACTCATTTGAAAGGTTTCGACGAGATCTACAACTTTGCAGTTGAAGAAAAATCCAAATTCCGAAAATAAAACCAAGAAAAAGGGCAAAAACAGAAACTAAAAACTTGCGATGCAGGTTTAGGTCCAAAGATGGCCGATTTTCGGGGTCTTGGAGAGCGACTAGCGCAAGCGGATCATTTTTTTTGGATCGGGCTCGTCGTTAGCTTTCCAACGAGTATAAGAACGTCGAAAACGGACACCGTATGCAAAAGTTATGCCCGTTTTACTGAAGATGTCTCAAAACTGAACCATACTCGGACTTAAGCGGGAAAATATGAAATTTTGAGGGATTGAAAGGCGGGAAACGTATCACAGACAGTTTTTATTATAAAACAGTCTGTGATACTAGAATATCACAGACGGTTTTATAATAAAAACTGTCTGTGATAATCCAGATTATCACAGACGGTTTTTATTATAAAACCGTTTGTGATATTCTAGTATCACAGATGGTTCAGCGGTAAGAACCGTCTGTGATACTCCTTTTTCCCGCCACAAATACCACAGACGGCCTCCAAATTAAAACCGTCTGTAATAGTGTAAATCACAGACGGTTTCACAAAACCGTCTGTGATTTGGCGTCTACTATTAGGCTTTCTGTAGTAGTGATTACAATTAACATGGTGGATGTCAACGGCTTTCATCTATTGCCTTTGCAAGGTCATCATAAAACCTATACATAGCTCTATCACTCAATTGTGACATTAACACATCTGATGCATCCTAAGAAACGACATATTTTGTATATCTCGATGGTATTATGGGCACATAATTAGAATCCTACTCAAACCTATGGAAATGCTTGTCCGACAAAGCATGATCATGTATAAAGAATTCTCCATAGTAGATGCAACAATCATCTTTTGCTTAGACAATTTAAAACTCGGCATCTTTAGAAGAATTCTTCATTTCATTTTCCATACACCAAGAGTCCTCCCAATGATGTTCCGACGACTTGAGTGGACTTCATGGGCCCTAGGCGGTCGCCCTTGCCGCCCATGCCCAGGGCCGGCCCTGGATGTACCAATATATGCGATCTGATCTTCTTCAGGAATTGTTGCAAGGATGTGTCATCCACAGGGAGGATCTTCTTCTTAAGGGCAACAAAGAGTGGAGGAAACGCAGGGAAGGCATCCACGAATCGACACTGAGCTGTTGATTGCTTGGTATTGTTTCCTTCGATCCATGTATATGTTGATTCGGTTGTAATCCATGTCATCTATTTAGTTGTAAAGCAATGCTAAACGCCTAGGTGCGGCAACAATTATCAACAGCAGACATCTTTTAGTGCAATCTTCCCTTTTTGTATCATGCTCAAGTTACTGTTCTGGATTATGCATGCTCTGTAGCTCAGCACGTCACCAAGCCGAACTTATTGCACGCTCGCATGAATTCGCAACCAATACAAAACTAGTTTTATGCTCTGTGATGTGCGTTATCATATTATACAATCGCGGAATTGGCCACTGCTGCTGTGAGATGTTGATAATCCGGAATGGATGGTGCGTGTCCTGCATAACTTTTTCTCCCTCTCGCTGTTTTGATAGATTACGCACGGCGCCTAATCTTAATACTCCTCCTGGATTATACGACAGCAGTAGAGTATCCCATTCCATGTATTTGGGTTGTCGTCGATCGCGTCCAGCTCAGCAGAGTTTATGAGTGTTGACTCGTGCATGCCTCATGTTGATATATCATCGTTTTGTTTCGTACTGTCTCGTGTGTAACAGTCGTTTCAAGTCGAGTCCTGTACTGTTGCATTTCACCCGTATCTATTAAGATGCTGTACATGTCGATATTCATCTATCTTGCGTTGCATTTCTCCCTCTAGATTATGCATGCCTAAGCTTAATACTCTGCCAAGATTATACCCTCGTGGGGTGGACGATCGAATATGCCAACTTAAGGAGGGAAAAAAGGAGTAGAGGAAACGCACAAGTAAAAGGCAAAAAAAAAGTGTGTGCGGACTTGTCTTCGAAATGTGATAGAAATTAGGAAACGCACACACTGCTAGCTGTGAAATGAGTAAAAGGCAGTCGAGGGAGGCCGACGTGGGAAAAACCGAACGTTTTCCGTGATTTTGACGCGCGACCACTGTGGTCCTGAGTGACGACTCTTGGCAAGGGGTTCATGTACTATTAGTGATAGGGATACTTATACACCTACTCGTGTAATTCTAGCTGTGTCTACCATCTTTTCCCTATTTATTTTATTATTTTCAAAATAGAATAAATAATTATTCTATCTTTTATCTTTGTGTTAAGATAGAATAATTCTTTATTCTATTTTTAAAAGATAAAATAAAGAGGAAAGAGATGGTAAATATACAACAGGCTACGACTGTTGCACCCTTTTTCCCTATACTAGCTGAGTGCCCGTTCGTTGTTACAGATTTTTAAAAGAAACTCACGGGTAGTAAAACTTTTTAGAATATGCATACAAACATGTTCTAAAAGTTTTTAAATCCGTAACAACATACGGGCATTCAGCTAGTGCAGGTCAATTGTCAAAAGGCAAGAGGAACCAGGGGCATAATTCGACTGATGATGAGTTAATTTTCATCAGTTTCTAACTATATAAATTTCATATATTTGCATCATCAAGAAAGATAGGGCATATAAAAAAGGGTATTGATAAACATCATTCGGATGTTTTCTTTCTAACTATCATCCAGATTTGTGACCGTTAGATTAGAGATCCAACGGTCATGAATTCTCCCCGCCCCCTCCAAAAAAACAATCTCCCCCCTCCAAAAAAAATCTCCCTCCTCCAAAAATAAGAGGCCGTTGGATCTCTAATCCAACGGTCCGAAATTTGGATGATTTTTAGGAATAAAACATCCGGATGATACATATACACACCCTATAAAAAATTATACAGTCCAAGCAGGACTACCTACAAATGATACATCGCAAATGCAACAAGGCTTAATTATGTCACATACATCTTCCTGAGTTCAGGTGAATTAAAACCCGTTCTTTTTTGCCAAAAAGCCCAAGAGGAGATAAAAATGTCAAATAGTACTTCCATAAAGGGAGAGGTTCCATCCGCAACTTCAACACCTGACCGTGCAATTCCTTGCTGAGTGTTGATGCCCCAATATCACGGTAGGCACTCAGCATCTTGGTGATGGCAACAGCATCCGGCCGGCGGTTTAATAGCAGCATTGATCTGAACACATCAACAGCAGTTGAAGGGTCTCTGTTCTTTAGGTAGGCATCAACCAATGCAGTCCAAGCCTGTACAGTCTTCTTGTCCATGACATGGAACACCCGACGAGAGTATTCCAGTTGACTGCACGCGCCGTGCATGGTGATCAGTGATGTGCATAATGAAACACTTGGAAGGAACCACCTCCTCAAAGCGTATGCGTGGAGCTCCTTCCCCTCCCTCAATGCTTTCAGCTTGGCGCATACTAGGAGGACAGTCCCCAGCGCAATGGGATCAGGTCTGATTTCTTCTTGCTGCATCCAAACTATGCACCTTAGAGCCTGGTCCAGTCTCCCATTGGATGCGTACCCAAACAACAACGCCATCCATGAGACGATGTTCCTATTCTTGGTGCTATAGAACACTCGCCTCCCAGAGACCATGTCGCCGCACTTGCAGTACATGTCTACCAGCCCTGCCTGGACCTTTGCAACATCTTTACGATCTCGAAACTTCTTCAACACAAGCCCATGAATCTCCCTGCCCAAGTTCCGCGCACGTAACTTACAGAACGATCTTCATACCTCCTCCGACCCGAGACGCAACCTCCGGACCGACTGACATACTCAACGGGACAGGCTCGTGCGCGATGGAAGACAAGGCCACGTACGGGGAGGCAGACACGGTGGGAAGATAGTAGTGACTCAGATGAGTGAGCCATATTGCATCCAGTGTGATGCATTTTTTGTATTACTATAATTACTTTTGATTGTACAAATTCCTAATGTATAAAATTGTAAAAATATGAAATATTCATAAATTCAAGATTAAGTTAATCTGAATAGATTTGGCAAATTCGGGCCACATAAAATTCCTAAAAAAATTACACAATAACTATGACTATACCGGGAGGGTTCACATAAAATTTTGTAATTTTTGAAGTTCGTTTGGTATATGTAAAAACTCATAAAAATATGGGAATTTTATGAATTTTTGAGCAACATTCACAACGGATAAAATTACCCAAAAATTATAATGCGAGATACGTTATGTTGGGAGACTGTACATAAATTTTCGTAATTTTTTTAGCCTTACCAGACGGCAGGCAAGCCTGTCATTTGCCCAGTGGGCGGTAGGCTGCCTGCCGTCTGGTGAGAGGGCGGAGGGCAGCTGCCGCTAGTATAAGTGATATTTTTGTTAATACGGTACACATAATTATTTTTATAAATACAGTACGTAAGAGTGTCAAATTTAACTTTATCTCGTTTCCTTTGCTCCATGCGCCATGAGTCGTGTACTGTTAGCTGCAGACTTGTGTTGCACTTCACCCGTATCTATTAATATGTTCTACATGTTGATATTCATCTTGTGTTCAAGTGGAAATATCTCTCTCAATTGTCAGTCAATTTGCATGTGTGGTGTTGACGTATCTCGATCCGTGTGTATATGTTGGATGGCCGTATGGGCTCTCTCGACGCTGCTCACCGTTCATCAGGGTCCCCGACATCATGCTTACCTCGGCGCAAAAGCCAAGGAATACGGACGGCATAGATATGGGGAGCAGCTGCAATCGAGCTCAGCCCCGACTTTTCGAGAAGTCAAGTATGTGCGTCAACGGAAAATTAATGTCTTTTATTTTTCACCTCACTGCTATTAGTACGATATTATTAGCATAGCAGCATAAGGCAGCAAAAACTTTGCCATTTCTTCGCTGCCAGAAAGGGAGGGGAAAGGAGCCGGAAAGAGGATCCATAAAGCAGCAAAAACGTTAGATTACATAAGTCGCAAAAGAGGAGAGGAACGAGCCGGAAAGAGGGGGACATGCAAGACTTCTGTGATCTAACGCAAGCAGGGGTGCTGATGTAATCTTTGCACCGGAGTGCCGCGTCTTGCTGCCAAGGGGTGCTGACCGGAGTGCCGCGTCTTGCTGCCAAGGGGTGCTGATGGTCTCTCTTTGCCATTCGCTCCCTTTTTACTCCTCTCTCTTCCAAGCGTATCAAACGGCGTCCAATAGATGCGTCCTTTTTCCCTCTCTCACAACCACGTCGTCGACGACCCACCTCGCCAAAACCTTACGAGACGACTATCCTCGTATCCTCCCCTACCATTTGAGATTCCATCCCTGTTCATTATTATTTTGTATTGATATTTCGTCTATGATCGATTTCTGCTTAGATTTATCTATCATCGTCTTTATTAATTTACTAAAAATTAGCTAGCGTGTCACATAAATTGTTAGGGCATCTCCAGCAGGAGCCCTCAAAACAGGCCCCCTACTTTTAATTTGAGGGCTCCCTCTACTTTTGAGGGCCCTGTTTTCTGGGCTGCACTCCAGCAGGAGCCCTCAAAACAGGGTCCCTACTTCTCAATTCCCTCTATTTCCTCACACACTATATGCATATGTATGAGACAAAAGCACAATACACAATAAAATATTTATGATTTCAAAATAAGGGACAATATTTAAATTTATGAATTCAAATACGAATATTCAAATTCAAATTCAAATTTGTTTTGAATTTTATTGTTCCAAATTTAAATTCAAATTTGTTCCGAATATCCAAATTTGAATTTAAATTTGTTTCGAATATTCAAATTTCAATTCAAATTTGTTTCGAATATCCAAATTTGAATTTAAATTTGTTTCGAATATTCAAATTTAAATTCAAATTTGTTCCGAATATTCAAATTCAAATTCAAATTTGTTTCGAATATTCAAATTTGTTCCGAATATTCAAATTTGAATTCAAATTTGTTCCGAATATTCAAATTTAAATTCAAATTTATTCCGAATATTCAAATTTGTTTCGAATATTCAAATTTAAATTTGTTCCGAATATTCAAATTTGTTCCGAATTTAAATTTGTTTCACTCGTACGGGAAAAAATGAGGAAAGCTGAAAAATGAGGGCCGGAGTAGGGGCCCCCTAGGAATGAGGGCTGAAGGGGGGATTTAAGGGGCCCCTCAAATTTGAGGGCTGTAGTAGGGGCCCTGCTGGACCTCTATTTTTGCCTCAAGCCCTCAAATTTGGTTTTGAGGGCTCAAGTAGGGGCCCTGCTGGAGATGCTCTTAGAGAGCACAATAGAACCGTTCCTGTAATTTTTGGGGGGGGGTGCCTAGGGCGTAATAAAAGTGGAGGCCCCATCGTTCTACTATAAATATGCAATAATACCTTTTATTTCAATTGCAAAAGCTAAAGCTCAATACAATAACCATTAGACTTAGTACATCACAAAATACAAAGTCATATAAAGCAATTTCTTTTAACATTTCTAGACGCAAAGTCATTGACAATTGTATCAACATCGATATGATCCAACATATCCTTCTCAATGCATAAAGTGGCCAGACCATTCAACCTTTCATGTGACATTGATGACCTCAAATAGTTTTTCAATAATTTCAACTTTGGAAAGCTTCTTTCAGCTGATGCTACAGTCATAGGAACAGTAAACAAGATTTGATAAGCAATTGAAACATTTGGATAGCAGTCTATATCTCTAACAAACTCAAAAATCTCAATAGCAGACATTGGCACATCTGGCAAAGTCATTTGCAGCATTCTTAATTCAGAAAAAAGTTCATCTAACTCAACATCAAATGAATCATTTCGAGAAATTAACGCAACACTTTCCATGTTTAATCAACCAATATTTTACAAATGAAAAGAAAAAAAACATGTGCAGCACTTTCCATGTTTCATATAAAATTTAGATCCGGCGGTTACTAGCTCACGCAAAGTTGAATGGAATTTTGTCTAGTTGGAATCAGGGCGACGGTTATCACCTTTTATAAAGAGAGGGAATTTAGTTGCTCCAAAGTCCTAATCAAGCTTTCAAATCATAAGATAAATCGAAGCTTCAATATCTAGTTTCCCAGACCACCAGAAGTAGCCATATAGTCTGCCACATAAAAGAGAGCCTAGAGTCTGAAGAAAAAGAGACGCCAAAGAAACCAGAGTGAAGACATCAAGAAAACAAAGATGGTGGGAGCGACGGCGAGCGCATTGATAGGGCTGGTGGACGACTGGCCGTTAGATGGAGCGATGCGTCATTGCGTCTGAGCGTCTCTCGGTCTCTGGTTTCTCAGCGAGGCCCGGATGGATTGGCGATTGGGCCGTTGTCTTCCGCTGGCCGGCTGGCCCAATCACAAATTCACGACTGAACGGCAGGAGTGCAGGACTAGATAATCCCAATACATGCTGTATATATACATAGGTTTGAACTATGGGCCCCTAGTTTTTATGGGTCCTAGGCGGTTGCCCCTGCTGCCCAGGCCCAGGGCCGGCCCTGCGCGCACAGCGTGCCAAACCCATGCGTTGGTCGTGCCCACATTGCGCCAGCTATGCCACCACGTAGAGGAACTCGCCTTCCATTCACACCCGAGTACATCCCACGCACGCACCAAACTCGCCCCACCTGGCCACCTTCATCGACGCTCCACCGTACATGCCTACGTCGATACTATCCTCCCCGTGCATCGCACCGCGCTAGCTGAGCTATGACAAAAACTATCTCAAAGGTTGATCGGGATGCCACCACCCCTTCCTGAGTTCACATAATCATACCTTAGTCATCATCGCCATTAAATTGCCCTGAGACAATGGCCACCACACTAGCTCAATCCCTGGCTCGCCGTCATGTCGAACAACAGCCATACCAAAAACTCGCCGAGAGAGCCCCTCCACTCTTCGTGCTGCCATGTCCTGACCAACAACCTTGAAGCTCGTGTGCCATCTCATCCATGCTCCTATGGCCATCCTCGTGATGATGCTAGTGAATTAAAGCCACTGGGCCACCTCATCCCCTCCACCAGGACCGGCCCATGCTACCTGGACTCCTCGCCGCCTATAAATACCAGAGAGAGTCGAGTCCTAGCTAGCTTCACCACACCTTCCTTCCCCTTCCACTACGAGCAATCACCTGTCTTCCCCAACTCTGAGCACTACTGCTCGTGTTGCCTTGGTAAGCTATAGTCCGATTCCTTTGGCATAGAGCATCTTTAGCACCCCATAATGCCTTCCCTGTTCACCAATTGAAGTGAAGATCACCGTAGTCTGCTGGTACCATTGTACAACCTACCATCGCCTCAGGTCCACATCACCATTCATCCTTTGTCATCCCAGAGCTCGGCTTGTCCCTCAAGTAGCTGCCTTATAGCCATAATTAGATGCTCCCAGTGCAAGGAATAGGCCTGAAATGCTATCGTTCACCATAGCATGATGCTTCTTGTTCCTCCGCTGCTTCAGCTCACCACCAACCATCGCACTGGTTGAATTGAGCCATGAGACTTGGCCTGGGGGTGTGCACTGAGGTAATTGTTCCATTTTTAGCATGCTCACCAGCTATCGTACCTTCCCTCATCAATGATGAGAGCCACTGTTGGATTATGTGGGCCAAGCCCATATAATAAGAATAATTCCTATTAAATCTCAAAGGCCCACTCATGCAAAGGAGGCATGCATGTGACCTTTAGTACCATATTGCTAGTTCTAGGAGAGGAAGACCACCTTAAAAGGGATGGTGCACTCCTAGCCACTTGAGGCATGTGTGGGAGAGAACTAGAGGATGACGCTCGCTCGCTCGCCTCGCCGGGCCAGGCGGGGCGGGGCGGGGGGCGCGGGCGCACGGCACCTGCGTGAATGGTCCGCCAAAATTGGCTCCAGATGCTTGCGCAGACGCGGCTTCCTTTTGCAGTTTTATTTTGCTGTTTTGAGTGGCAGTGAATCCGGATCGGTTACGCATGACTAATCTGGTTCGGTTACGAGATATGGAGAACGTGCAGGCGTCTTGATCACGCGTCCTGGTTTTCTATAAATACGGAGTCGCCGCCTCCATACAGCATATGCGAAAATCAATCTAGGGTTTTGCCTCCTCCATCCATTGTGCTGCGCCGTCCCACGTAGCCTACTCCGTCCCGTCCGCCGGCGTGCACTGTCGTTCGGGAGAGCAGGTCTCCGGAACCGTCGCCTTCGAAGTCCTGCACCGGGAGAGGGCGAATAAGGTTTTTGGGAAGCGCTCTGCGCGACTGCTCGCTGTAGCTCTGGCTCGTCTTCCTCGTCGTTCGGCTTCGGCGAATCGTCATCGACTTCGTGTCATCCTCACCGTGCCTGCGGCGTCTACATCGGCAAACCGATCAGAACAGAACCATCGGTACGTAACAGTCATGTTCTCCGTATTAGATCTGTTCATGTACAGTTTCCTGGTTTACATGTCTAGATCTTTTATGCCTGTGATGGTTCTGTTATTTTGTGTGCATGATGTCATGATTTATTTATGGAATAAATTGAACCTACATGTGCTTATATTTTCAACAGCCACTTCCCTCGACGGAAGAAGATTGTATCAATGTAATTAGTTTAAAACATATGATTAGTTTAACATTAATGACCATCCTTTAATTAGTTAAACTGTCACTGATTTGTGGGCCCTCGATACTAGTTAAGATAATGGACCAATGACATGTGGCCCCTACTATTTAAAAACTCATTTAAAACCAATTAAGTGAACATAAGCCACTAACATGTGGGCCCAAATCACTGTTGTTACAATGCTCAGTCCCTACTTGTCATACATAGTAGCTTTTTCAATACAACAATAAATAGAAATAAAATTAAAAACCCTAGTGGGTATCACCTGTCAGTGAGAAATTCTCGCCCTTTTTATTTTTCAGAATTAATTCAAATTCAAAATATGAAAGGCTCATTCTCCTTCATCTTAAGTCCAAATTGAGTGAAATGTGTTTCTAAATTCATCTAAAGTCAAAATCTATCCAGTGGAACTGAAATCATGAATTTTAGATTTTATTTAAATTTTCATTTTAATTTAATTCTATTTTATTAGTATTTATCCAGATTTTAATGCAATCATTTAATAGCTTATGAAGCCCAAGAAAAATAAGCTGAAGCAAGCCAAGACCTATGAGATCAAGCAACTTATGAGCAAGACGAGTCAATACTTTGA
The DNA here is from genome assembly GCA_017311315.1 of Dendrocalamus latiflorus. Lineage (NCBI taxonomy): Eukaryota > Viridiplantae > Streptophyta > Magnoliopsida > Poales > Poaceae > Dendrocalamus > Dendrocalamus latiflorus. The sequence continues at coordinate 48,442,311 of CM029627.1, forward strand.
TCATATTGAACCTACATTTTATACAAATTAATTATGTCCAAATTATCAAATTGCATGCTGTTATTTATTAAGCAAATTTATATTCGCCCTAAGAGTTTAGTAACATACATACAAATTATTGTTATACAATTAATGCCCATTCCTTGAGATATTTGAACAATCAATCCTTGTCACCCTAGCTAAGGGATATAATGGTATCATGCTAGTGATAAGTCTATATGTAAATGTCATGCTTAGTATTAGTTGGATACTTGGGGGCATTAACCTACCCCATCATCATTTCAACATGAAAATTTTGATTTGGGCAGTCATTGGTGGAAAGTGGCTGGTATGTTATAACCTAGTTATTTTATGCTTCTAAGAACTCCTAACATGCTTAAATATCTGGGCGAATGGTAAGAAGGGTCAGTGGATGCACGAGAATGTATGGTTGTAGTAGAACCGCTTGGATAACCCTAAGGACAAATTTTGGCAATGATATCCTAATATAAAATAGTACAACCACAAGTCTATAAAGTACAACTTGGCTAAGTAAATTTACTAGACTCCTGAGTCATCTCATTGGTGGGGGACTGAAGTAGAGCATGTGCGGACAAAGATCCGGCATGAATAGGACACCGCAGAAGGTGAAGTTTGCCTACTGCACTAGTCATTGTGGAAAGTTATAGTCTAGCCGCACTAGTCATTAGGGTGGAATATCCCGCATAACTTATGGGACCCATTGTGCGAGGGATAAGCCCATATGGGTGAGATGACAAAGGGCGATGTATTTAAAAAGGCCTCGTGATGATTTTCTCAATTTACATGACCAAGGAATCATGTGGAGTATATCGAGCTGATTGTCTCTTGTGGGGAAAGTGTACAACCTCTGCAGAGTATAAACTGTTCGAATAGTCATGCCCATAATCATGGACGGGTATGGGAACTTACTTTGATATAGTTCTATTAACAAAATGAGTTTGTGCGTGGAATGAAAGGTGTCAGGAAGTAAAAGCCTTAATTGTGTTGCCCTGGGTGGTCTGTCCCAGTGATAATATTGAGCAAGGCCTATGGATATTCATAATCCTACCTTTTGTTTAGTACTTTCACTTCCACAGTTGTATTGTAACTATTTGGCCTGGTTAGCCCTTATGTAAACAGTCACTTGATGTAGTGTATGTAATCTTTGATGTGTAATACTAGTGCATGGTATGTGATGTATGAAATGATTCGATAATATATCCGTGAGCACTATCTACTTATTCAGGGAATAGTATGGTAGAATCATAGAGTATTCTAGATTGTAAAATCTGGGTCTGACAGCGCTGGTATCAGAACATACGACTGTAGAGTAAAATCTTAGTTAGAATGGCCATTAGCTAAGTACATGGAGCTTATTTTCAAAACTAGGAAAAAGAATTTCCAAAACATAGAGTATTATTGCTTCTTAACACACTTAGTCCTGGTAGGCTTGTCTTCCTTTCTTTGCATTTTAAAAATGGTTACTTATACTTTGGTGGTTCAAACTATAGATGGTTGGAACTGCAGCCGATGGCTCGTGGGATTACTTCACTCACGGACAGGATGAAGGTGAATTCCCCAACATCCTACACGAGCTGATGCAATACTTGGGTTACAACCACCAGCCTATCTTTCGAGGCCGTGGCATTTCAGGAGTCTAAGAGTCCTGGATTATGGAAGTCTTCATATACGCTAGGGATAGCAAGCACCGGCCACACACCTTCAGGAGCCTGCACAGGAGGAGCACAGCTGCCAATGCTCTTCAGGATGCTACCAGCCTAGCTTCTGCACGTCTCTGTGAGATCCATGAGGCTACCCTGCTGCCGTCTCTGTTTTGCTTCTACCCATCCCGCCGGGAGGGAGCACGCCATAGCAAGACCTTTATTCCAATAGCCGAGGATGATCTGATGTTGACCCATCAAGTCCAGCTTATGCATGCCATGGGGTCTACCGACACTGAGGCAATGGATGAGATCAACAACCTCTGTTAGCTCTTGCTCACAAGCTACAGCCAAGTGGGGACCCTCTAGGAGTAGCTCGCCAAATGCAAGAAAGCACTCGCCACAGTGGAGAGCGAGAAGGCCGTTGCACTCACTGAGCTTTAGAGGAGTGTGCAGCACCCCAACCCACTGGTTACCATCACTCTTGGTGGTATCCGCCGTGGTAATAGCCACAGTCACTCCTACTCTAGCACGTCTAGCCTCAATGGCAGTTGTTCTAGCTCCCGCTTATCGAGCTATAGTCCCACTTGCCCTGGAGCTAGCTTCATGAAGGAGTTAAACTTAAATTGCTCACACATAAGTTAAAGAAACCGGTGATACTTATTTCACCTGGAGGACTTACCACTGCCACCCTAGTAAGCCCTAGGTAGAAATTTCTATAAAAGATTTAGATTCCTAGCAGACATGATAGTGTTAAAATCCCAAACATTGGCTATCATATTAGGAACGGATTGGCTGACATGATAGTGTTAAAATCCCAAACATTGGCTATCATATTAGGAATGGCTTGGCTGACAAGACATCAAGGTGTAATAAACTGTGCCACCAGAAGAGTGAGCTTAACCAAATGCCAAGGATTAACCATCTATAAGTATAGCCCGTGAAAGAGTGAAGTATAAGCTCACCATGCACAGAGTGAAGTATAAGCTCACCAAGCACATGGTGCAGATACTCCATACACTCTTACAGATGCAAGAGAGTGCTTACTCTAAAGTTTGTGCTACTATAAATTGCTGACTTTTTGATGAAACCATAAAGTAGGATGCAATATTTATATTCTCTTCAAACTACTTGTGTGACCCGCCTTGAGTTTGAAACAGTTCAACGTAACAGTCACCAGTGCGACACGCCGAGATCCGCTCAACGCCCGCGGATGCCAGATCGGTATTACGTCCATGCGAAGCGGGTCCGTGATGCTGCCAGAACCATCCACGATGCATCTTTGACCTTGATTGGACGCGATCTTGGCGCCTCTTCTGCTGCTTCGTCCATATTCCTCCCAGACAGTGTCCCTCGTTAAGAAGGCACAAATAGACTTGTACCAGAATAACTAGCCCCCAAGATTCTTGATTGCTACTGATTATCATGGCATTTTGTAATGTACAACCCAGGCACTGTTGGGTACAAATGAACTGCAACAAAAAGGAGAACGTGGAAAAACACCAAATACTGTTTTACAATTGAATCGGTCTTAGTTCACTATTACTTACAGAATGTACACCATTCGAACGCCAATCTCACCTCTTGCTGTACACTCGATCACTACTTTAATCTAAACCTAAAAATTGCAGAAATCTAGTTCACTCGAAAAAAAACCGGGCCTATTCTAACCACCAGGACATATTGCAGACTTAACACAATTCTACTTCAAACATATCTGCACTATGCTGGAAAGCTCCCAAAAATAGGAGGAAGCTTCAGGTTTGGAGTATCACGCGCGTGCTTCTGGAATTCTGAAACTGCATTAGGCTGACGGATGCAGGAGACAAAATGCAGCTTGCCAGCGCCATGCAGTTGAGACTGCCATTCTTGCAACCGGTGACTACATTGCCCAGAATCTATCCGGATCAGGGCTATATAACGAATAATCCTGGATCTCCAAATTTGCTACGTGCCAATTGACCAGTCCAGCTTGCAGTGACTTGATAAGAAATAGGATAATAGGTAGTAACCACCATTCGTTATCTTCCCTGCTCTTGAAGCTGCACAGGTGCCGGAGAACAAAGAGATTAACATGTAAGATATGGCAAGTTGTGGGTTCTTTTCTATCAATGGAGAATCCCAATACGGGTGTAACTCCAAAATACATTGTTAAAGGATTTTGGATTGAGCTTGCATCCAAATACAGATCGTAAGATTACCACATATTGAATCAGAGACAAGACAAAATCAGATATACCCAATTCATATTAGATTTCGGTATTTGTTCTAATTTCAAGTATGTTATTTAGAGCTAGAGTTGTACCGTTTAAATCAAGACACGATTCAGATAAAGTTGCACATGTTTTTTTTTTTTTGCACTTCATTCAAGGTTCAATTCTAAAATAGAAATTCTGAAATAGCCGAGTACTTACGTAACAAATCAAATTATTTTAATACATACTTGGATAGAGTAAGAGATATTCTAATAGAAAATTATTATCTAAATCCTTATTGTTGTACCCAGCAGTGGAAAAAATTGGAAATTTTCGTAAGTCTGTGCTCATTTCAATTCCTAACTAGCATGTCTAATTGTCTAAGTCACAACATGCAGCGCTACGGGTTTTCCTAACCCCAACAAATACCACCTAAACTCTTTTAGTTTTAGCTGGGAAATGAGAAAGTCTTATAAATTATAATAAGATGGATTCCTGAATAGTGGAACTCATTTTCTTTTTTGGGAGAA